>JALIZF010001483.1:5000-347371 GCA_029948255.1 Telmatactis stephensoni | reverse complement strand
TGTACTGTTGGTGCATATCATATATTTTGTTGAACCTAATATTTTAAAGGTATTTGTGGTCAAAGATGTGTCATGCGTTACATACATCAATTGAAAGGGACCCGCAATTTCAGGTATTTTTTATCCATAGACAATTGATCTAACATCCCATATAAATATCAACTTTAAACGTGGCACAACTACATCAAAATACTCGCCTAGCTACTTTTAAAAATGCGCTCAGCTCATCAGATGTCATGGTCCGTCGATGTTTAATCCAGGACTAGTACAATTAGTGTATCAATACCCCATACTCTGCAATGCATTTGGTAAATACACCCAGTACTTACCGACTTGTTTGAGAGATGAAAGGAAAAATAAATAAAATATTTCTCGATCTTCATTTTTTCCAACTAAATTTTTTATTACACATTATCAAACTCATTAATAATTCATTAGAAAACACAATGGAAATCACTACCGTAACGTAGATCTTTATATCGGATAAAGATTTTTGTTTATTTGCATAAACTTTAACTTGGATTTGCTAAGCCAAAAGCAGTCAAACTTGGAAAATTCTGGTCCAATATGATAATTGACAACTAGACGTTTGATAAGTAATATAAAGAACTCGAGAGCGTGTTATATCGGGTCTAAAGATCCTCGCCTTCGGCTCGGATCTTTATCCACCGATATAACACGCTCTCTCGTTCTTTATACATTACTTAAATAACATATTTTTTACAATAGTGATCTCACAAGAGATTTTTTTTGCACACTTACATATTACTAGAGTGATCACACTTAACCCGTGAAAAAGTACAAAAACTAAATAGTACTAAATGGCAAAAAATCCTTTGTTTGCCCGCATTGTTTAATAGTGGTGCTATTTAATATTATTTAGCTAGCACAATTTCACGGATTAAGTGCAATCACTCTATACATGGTAAATTACATAAACTATAAACTTGATTAAAGACATAGCATACAAAATAGAGAAAAAGACCGCAAAAAAGAAACCAAAAACTAGTAAAAATATACACACAAAAAGGGGAGATACATGCAGATTTAGTTTTTGTCATCTATCACCGTGCCAGTCAATCAAGAACAATCTTTTGATTTCAGGATTTTAATTTGGTATTTTCCCCCACTTGCCTAAATGTTGGGATAATTTGCCTTTTTTGTGGCCACAAGGAATTCAATTCTTTCATAATGGCATAGATAGATTTCATTGTTTATAGTTGCATTTCATATTTTTTTGCAGCAACGTATGTTTCCAATTAGTCCAAAAATCTTCCCTTTTTTCATTTTATGTAGTCATTTGTATTATTTTTAGAATTTTCTTGATTTTATAGCGTTGCCCTGATAAGCGCTTTAGAGTTTCGCAGAAAAGCGCTCTACAAATAAGTTATTATTAAACTGAGAAGGAATATTTTCATCAACGTTATTATTTCCGCTATACGACCGACACTGCCATCATTCTGCCATATATATTTATATAATTATAATACACTATACAAAATTACTCGATTCTGATTGGACGAGAGGAGTACAATTATATCGTTAATTGTACTCTGTAGAGTACCTATTAAGTCGCTATGGCAACGATAGTGTATTATAAATAAAAAATCGCACGATCTTCTCGTACAATTCAGAATTAATAGTTACTCGTAATGTTTTGAAAACTCTCAAATAGGACTCGCCTAAAGGCTCGTCCTATTTTGAGAACTTTCAAAACATTACTCGTACCTATTAATTCCGAATTGTACTCAAGATCGTGCGATTTCCTATACTAATTAGCATATTACGCGCGCACTGATTGGTCGAACAACCATGTGTGATTAGACTAGTACACACACATAGATGGCGTCATCGAATCTTACGCGTGCTCTGATTGGTTGGAATGTTTCGATAAATATTATATAAAACAGATAGATTCCATTTTTCCGTGCGTCTGTACTCTAATCGATGCACAGAAGACGTCAAAATGTGGTGAGAACAACAGTCACGCCACTCGACTTCGTCTCGTGGCGTACTTTTTTGTTCTCACCACATTTTGACGTCATCTGTGCATCGATTAGAGTACAGACGCACGGAAAAATGGAATCTATTTGTTAAGTATATACTGTAGAACTAAGAGAAGTTGGGTCACCAACAACCAAGCCACTAGCGAGTGGGATCAGAAATGATTCAGCACGATAATGACATAAGAAACTTGATAAATGGAATTAGAAGGACGACATCAAGCGAACCACTTGCTGGTCGAAAGACTTTTTAAACGTTTCGGCCTACGGGCCTTCTTCCCGGCCCGTAGGTCGAAACGTTTAATAAAGTCTTTCGACCAGCAAGTGGTTCGCTTGATGTCGTCCTTCTAATTTCACTATACAAAAACTATCCTCTATTAATCAAAATGTTAAATTTATTATCTTATATATCTATTATTTTGTATGTCTATTTGAATCAAAAGTGTGCAAATAAAACAGTTTCAGTTTCATATGATAAAATATCAAGTCACGTCACCTGTTTTGGTCCAGGTAATTCAAGTACCCCAAAACGATTTTCAAGAAGTAGTGATACCCGATTTTTTACTAATTATTTTTTCTGAAATAAGCGGCATTTTCCATTGATTCTTTAGAACTAGGGTGGAATTTTCTATTTATAAGATATCTACAAAAAATACGCGTTCCTAAGTCAGACAGACAAAAAAGCAAATGAAATAGTTGCCTGCCTAGCTATAAGAATCATGTCTCAGTCACTTCAGCATGAATTTATTTTAACTCTCGCTCGTGCCTTCTTTCGGTTCTTGGTTTTCGTACAAATGCAGGATTGAGGCAGCTTTCACTAAGGGTACATTAAGGGGCTGACACGTATAATAAGCCACACCAAGACCAACCCGAGCCCAGAATGGTCGGAGAAAACTGTCTGAATCAATACTTTTGAGCCAAAACCGTGAAAAAAGGCACAGGAGAGAGTTCAAACAAATCCACTGAATTGCGGATATAAGGTTGAAGCTAATAAATGAAAAATGTTTCAACCAAAGAACGTTGCCCACATTAACCATTCTCCATGAAGTTGTCTTGAAATACCACCCCTCCGCACATTGTTGCTTAGAACAACCAAGACATGTTTCTGGTGGGTGGCATGGCTGGCCTAGCGGTGAGAGGACCAGCCTTTCACCGCTGTGTCCCGGCTGAGTTTGTTTGATGTTGACAATAATGTCTAAAAGTGCCAAAAACTAGCCCCTTGTGCAAGTTTTAATTAAAATTTTCATTTTGGATTAACACTCAATTTTTAGTTTTTATCAGTTAAGAATGGATCTACTACGATACAATGTCTGTTTAAAACAGTCTTTTGAATTGAATTGTACAAAGTGGTTATCCTGTATCTAAATGTAAATTTTGCAGCTTTCGAGCTGACCTTGTAAACAATTATATGGCAAATGAGCGAAAGAAGGCCTAAAACGCATTTTCGATTCAAATTTTCACTTTGGATTTTAAAACACTTTTATCCAACTTTTATTAATCAAAACCAATTACAAACAACCTAAACTTTCTGAAAGTAATAATTTTAGCTTGTAAAACAGTTACTCCTCAGCTAATAAGTTTTTGTTGCCCAATGCATCAACGTGAAAAAAATCTCCTCTTATTATCTAAAATATGTCCCCAACTATCCAATTTAAAACTGCACGAACTGCATCAACGCAAATTCCCATTAATGTTTTTAGGGCCATATTTGTATAAAAAATATTATATTTGCCGTTACGCAATTCAGTACAATGTACAATACTGCAATGCAACATTTAAATAAACTATCTTATATAATTATCTTAGATTGATTTCCCTCTTCCACCCACTTAAGGTGATTCTTGTTATTGTAATTCACTTTATCATAAAGTGCGATATGTCAATAAACCAATTATTATTGTTACTTATTTTTTAACTAACAAAAAACGAGGTGGTCACTGTGCTCTTTTAAGAAATATTTGGCTTGAAAGACAAGGGTGTTTTGGCGATTTCGCGCGCACGTTCGATGTATTCCGGCTAATTCGTTGACAAGTCAATCGGGTCTCAGAAATAAATTGATAGACTCAGAGTTAGCAGCATTGTAGTAGAATAAGATTAAATGGTTAGTATAGGAAATCGCACGATCTTGAGTACAATTCGGAATTAATAGGTACGAGTAATGTTTTGAAAGTTCTCAAAATAGGACGAGCCTTTAGGCGAGTCCTATTTGAGAGTTTTCAAAACATTACGAGTAACTATTAATTCTGAATTGTACGAGAAGATCGTGCGATTTTTTATTTATAATACACTATCGTTGCCATAGCGACTTAATAGGTACTCTACAGAGTACAATTAACGATATAATTGTACTCCTCTCGTCCAATCAGAATCGAGTAATTTTGTATAGTGTATTATAATTCTCAAAATTACCATCAAATATGTGTAAAATCGGCACTTTTCCGAGAAGGTACTGGGGCGTGTTTTACAAAACTCACATCAGTCTACACTACCTCGCTAGGATAATAACCAAACTTGTGGCTTAAAACCCAAGAGGAGGAAGACCAGTGGTGTCCACAACGATTTTGATAAACATGGTCTCATCAGTGACGTAGCTTAGTCTACACTACCTCGTTAGGATAATAACCAAACTTGTGGTTTAAAACCCAAGAGGAGGAAGACCAGTGGTGTCCACAGCGATTTTGATAAACATGGTATTATCAGTGACGTAGCTTAGTCTACACTACCTCGTTAGGATAACTGATAACCAAACTTGTTTAAAACCCAAGAGGAGGAAGACCAGTGGTGCCCACAACGATTTTGATAAACATGGTATCATCAGTGACGTAGCTTAGTCTACACTACCTCGTTAGGATAACTGATAACCAAACTTGTGGCTTAAAACCCAAGAGGAGGAAGATCAGTGGTGTCCACAACGATTTTGATAAACATGGTCTCATCAGTGACGTAGCTTAGTCTACACTACCTCGCTAGGATAATAAGCAAACTTGTTTAAAGTCCCTATGACATATATTATGGCATCTCTCAGTTTAACTTAAACTCAGTTCTTGTAAGAGAGTATAGTAAAGATCTTTTTCATATTTTTAACACTCTAGATTTTCTGAGATATAAAGGTTTCAAATTTCAAAATGCAAATGTGAAGACGTAAAAGGAGTCATCATTTATTATACAAAAACAAGGTGACTCAAAATACTCTCATTTTTTCATTTGGAAGTTATTTCCATTGGTGAAGCCTGTTGTTTAGTGAAAAATCTGGTTCTCGAATTGAAGACCTCTTTTTGTAAAAGCCACGAGAAGTTGGTGGTGTTGCCTCCTTTTACGACATCACATTTGCATTTTGAAATTTGAAACCTTTATCTTGGAAAAAAAATATGGAGTGTTAAAAAATAAGATAAAAAGACCATCACTATATTCTTTGACGAGAACTGAGTTTGAAAATAAAAAAAGATGCCATAATAGTCCCCTTCACAGTTTCCTGCGCCATCTTAAAAGGTAGCCGTGCCTTTGCATCGAAGCGAGACGAACGGTGAGCGTGCAATCATAGATACCTTTTTTAACACCTGGGACAATTATTCACAGGTCTCTATCACTGCAAGCTCACCGTTCGTCTCGCTTCGATGCAAAAGCATGGCTACCTTTCAAGATGGCGCAGAGAACTGTGAAGGGGATTATTATGTGTCATAGGGACTTTAAAACCCAAGAGGAGGGAGACCAGTGGTGTCCACAGCGATTTTGATAAACATGGTCTCATCAGTGACGTAGCCTCTTGACTGTAAATCCTGCTGGCTTACAACAAAGGACATCCAGAAGCGATGTTCATATTGGATGTCGGTCGTTTGAAACTGGAGCTCTTTGGATCTGGTCTGAACGTATCACTTATGTCATTCTGACGATCATGATCCAGCATCTTAAAGGTAACCTTTTGTCTAAATGGCCATGGGAGAAGAGCATCATATTCACCCTTCATGATCACAAAGAATAATGAAAGGTGCGTTCCTTTTCCCATGCCGTCTCCATTGGGGTACACACGAGCACAAAACTTTGTACCCATAGCGACCAACGTAGAAAGGAGGGCTGTAAATGGATGGGGTTTTTCCAATGATAGCTTCATGCAAGCCTACGGCTAAACTCATCGATTTTCCAGATGTAAGTACCATCATAAGATGTAGCTTCCAACATTTGAATTTTCAAATCGTGCTCAGCAAGTTGGATGTCGTGTAAGGCCAGCTGATGTTCGTTTCTTTCCTAATCTCCTTTCAAGAGTGGATGAGCCACTGGCCAAAGACCTGGGACCACTCAATGACCCTACACTACCACGTGACAGATCCGACTCTAAAGCACTGAGTTTCACTTCATGCGCTGTTAAAGTAGTCCGTATGTCATCAAATTGTTGTGAAAATTGGCCTTTTCCACATTTTGCAGAAGCAGAATCCTGCAAGGGCAAGAAAAGAAAATAATCACTAAATAGGGTTTCAAATTCTCAAAACACGAGAATAGTTTTAGTAGCTCAACGCAAGGACATTTGCTGATGTACTGTGGGTAAGTGAGTGAGTCAGCACCCGTCGCTACTTGTCAACTCGAAAGACCGTCAGCCACTCCAAAAGTCTGCAGAAGACAGTCGTCACTAGACTGAGGTCGACTCAAAAGAAAGTTCCAAATACTCATTATTATATAGTCTCCGTCATTATTGGTCCAACTTGGCGGATAACACATGTTGAAGTACAACAACATAAGACATTTTGGATGAGAACACGTGTACAAAACCGCAAACTCAGGTGACCAAAATCGCACGTTGCACTTTACGGTGTTGATTCCAGTAGGATATTTACACAAGTACATACCAGTGCATAAACATACTGCATTAACAACAAAGGAAAACAAGCGTCCACCATCAGGATGATTTATGACTGGCAAACCATCAATCTTCATGAAGGATTATAAATTTGTTAAGATGTGCCATTAAAACATTAACAGCAAAAGACAACCTAAAAAAATGAACGACTGGTCGTCATTGGTTTGGATCTTTGATGTACTTACGTCTAATCGTTCTTAAGTTGTACAATATCTCTCCTGTGTTCTGATACAGTTTGCTCGACCTTTCCAAGTCTTGTTGATAAGATCTTAAATCCTGTGTTGCAGCGGCTAATGTTTCTCTATGGGTAGATAGTTGATTTTGTAATGACCTGTTTTCATTCTCTACTTTTTCTAGCTTACAGTTAAGTTTTTTCTTTTTGTTCCTTTGACAAGGTGTACTCTAACATAAGTTTGAGGTGTTCAGATTCCTGACTTTGATAATGTTCATTCATCACATCTTCTTTGCCCTAAAACAATATAAAAGGTAGAGCTGATAAGTATAAAATGGTCAAACTAAGTCAGCCTTATGTAGCTCTTTCATCTGACTCAGCCTGATGCAAACGAGATGATGCATCAAACGGGAAATAATTACTGAAGAAGAGAACCGCTTATAGTACCGAGATTTAGAATAGTGAACTTCAATCGTCGAGACATCCATTTCCTTCTAGAAGTTAGGAAATTAATCTTGACTCCTTCGCAGATAAGTTCAGTCTCATCACATGATGATTCGGAAACCACTGTTTGCGCATTTTTAGAAGCATCTTTGACATCCAATACTCACTTTCCAGGTTCATCGTCTTATAGTCATGAGACGTGAAAGGGAAGGTAGCAATATAGGGTATAAGTGGTAGTCCGTACTGATGTATCAGGCTAAGTCTTCATCAAACGATGTAATGATAAGCACAAGCAAAGTACTATAGGATCCCTATTACATGCCTTCAGCCACCAACTCTGCTTATAAGACCAGCTTAATTACAAATTGACTATATTTCTCAAACATTCTGCTCGATAACGGGGCTTAATTTCAGGTGCAGAACAAGAGAAATGGTTTCACCTCTTTTGTTGAAGAGTGCCGTCATTTCTCCTGGAAGCCCTGGTATCAAGAAGAATGTTGGATATCTCGAAACGTGGTCTATATGCAACCTAATACACTCTGGATACTCAAATCCCAGTTACACGAAAACCTGTTTATCGCACAATACCCCAAAAATTACGATTACTTTTGGCATTGCTCTTTTTTCCACTATCCTTAGTGCTCTTTTATATTCTTGCCTTCTTCTTGGGGATTTTTTGTTGTTGTTGTTGTTGTTGTTGTTTTGTTTTGTTTTTTGGTTTTCTTTTTGTTTCGTTTGCTTTTGTTTTGTTTTTATTTCAATTTTGCTTCTGTTTTTTGTTTGTTTGTTTGTTTGTTTGTTTGTTTGTTTGTTTTTGGGGTTGGGGGTTTCGAATTTTCACTTAAATGTGTACCCAGTGTCAAAACTAATCGCACGGCGTGCCAGACTTAGGGTAGTGGTGCCATAAGACGACGTTGCGCGTGTAACTGGGGTTTCAGTCTTCACAATAACAAACATTTGGTCAAACGACGTATGGCAGTAGATGATAAGCACTGAACATCTATTACAGAGTGATATTTGTTGGTGAGAGCTTTCCAACTAGAGTAGATTTCGACTATTTCGTATGACTGTGAAACGGTGTGGTCACGGCACAGCCCGGTCACGGCACAGCACGGACCGTTTCACATTTATGCAAAATCTGTCTTATAATCCACTATCTTTAACTGTCACATACAAGCAGTCAAAACTATTATCTTTTATTAACAATTTTGAACACACTCAAAAGTGAATGGTAGCAGGTGTTGGTGAAGGTCAACCAAGAGGGCGTTTGAGTTTTCATCGGCTATAATAATCAAACTTACAGTTGTACCATCATGAGAAGCCTAACATCTTACAAACGCTTATAACCGGGATTTCACAGTACATGTATTTGATGGTAACCTTTTCTTTCACTATAGGATGAGAAGAATACTTCAAAGTCTACATATTTTGCTTGTGCTTATCCTTACACTTTTAGGGTGTCGCAAAAGACCTCTGATCATCACATCAACTTGACCATTTCAGGTCATAACATGATTCCTCGTTAACGCAGATGTATGTTTTCATGTACTGATTAACCCTACAATTCGTCGTTTCTTGCGGTGAATATCTCAGTGGATTCGACTGCAGTTAAAATCAGTATCGTGTAATGTCTACGGACCTTAAACGAGCAACCAGCATATTTGAACTTGCATGGTTTTTCTGCTTCTGGGCATTCAACCTCTAGGTGTAGTTGCATTTCATCACGAGGTATGCTGTTTCTTCCACAAAGTTCACAGGCGATGGGCAATTTCACACAGCTTTGTAAATGAGCCTTCAAAGAAAAATTACCCAAATGAAAACATTATCAAACAGTAGCATGGTAAATTAAGAACTAGTTCTGATGTCATACCAGCCACGTGCTGCACCAAAATGCTGCTGAAATATATGAAATATGAAATATATGGAACATTTGGTGGCATCTAAATGAATTTGGAACTTCTGGTTCAATTAAGAATGGCCTAGGCATTCAGCATACTAGAGTCGGCTAAATATGGTTCAGAATATATTTGAAATGGGAATGACACATGAAAAGGACGGCATCTGAACGATGGAAGCAGAACCAACATATGCAGAAACAGTGTTACATTTGGTGAGTGAAGACAATAATAAGCAGTGCACTACTGAGTCTGCACATGTCAGTCTGCATATCTTGTTTCTGCTGCTTCTATTGTTCATTTCATTCTCAGTAAATATACATGTGAACTTTACCTACAAACAGCAACATTTAAGTCTCAGGTAGGAGATTGGGACTATATAAAAACAGTGTTCTCACCAGGCTGCACCCTAGCAGGATTCCCGCAAAAAAGTCCTGAACTAGAGTGAAAAATTTGATTCTATGCGCCTCTAAGGGCACACGAATTTTTCAAAACTACTTACTGCGTTAGTCCATAAATAGTTTGAAAAATAAAAAAAACCACCAACAACAAGAACAAAACACTGAGAAATTGTGCAATTCAACAACTATGTCTAATATTGTAGCTGCTATGAAACTTTACCAAATGAAGGTATTTTCCAAAAATCTATAGAGAGAGTACCAACCTCCAAATCTGCCTCTGACACTTGTTGTCCACAGTGTTGACATTTTGATGGTTTAAATGGACAGCTTTCACTCATGTGTTGTTGTAATCTTTTCTTTGGTACAAGTTGATTGCAACCAGCATTTAAACAAGGGACGTCTTTGAAATCACAGTTTGTAAGGTGATCCTGCAAAGTCGGCATCAAAACTAATATTTACATATTAATTTATGAAAATGAATGGGCATTTTGTTTTTGTTGCAATGAAAAGTTTTCATCAGCTTAAAGTTTTGAAAGGGAGTCATCAATTGTTATTATCTTTGAAGCATTTAGGAAATAGATTTGCATGTCAGCAATGATGCCTTAGAAATTTCTTTTTGTGAAAATTCTTCAACTGCAACATTTAGACTACTTCAAGTTCTCCAGCTCCCATATTTCAGTTCCTTAAATGATGCCACAGTACGAGAGCTTGAAGTTCATTCAATATTTCCTAGGTAAATTGCTTAGGAGTTGGCTGAAGTTCAGGCTACAGATATCTGTAAAATCACCTACCCACTACCAGGAACTCTTGTAGTTTGGGTGACTTTTTGAGATTGTCATACTGAGAATATGAAAATATGTTTTCCAACAGATTAACTTAACTTACTTTGTACACAATATCTATGGACATTTCAGTCATAAATACATATTGAATACCATTTTCAAAATCATGACTAAAATTGTTTTAAATACATTAATGACATAACAATGCAGTGGGCTCAATCATCGTTCACTGCTGTTACTGTACATCAAATTCAGATAAGCTGTTGTAGATCAAGTATCAAGTATATACTTAAACACAGACAACACAGTCAACAAACCTGATCATAGCATTGGGAACAAGACAGTTTCCTCAAGAATTTTGTTTTTAAGTAATCAAAACTATGACTACAAGCTGATATAGAGTGTCTTGTCTGCAGACATGAAACATAAGATGACTTGACATTTCTGTTTTTGCTTTGGCTGATCTCTGATTATTTTGTTCCACTACATCTTCTGGATGTCATACTTGCCTTTTGAACAAAATAGGTTTGGTACAATTCTGTTTTTTGTTGTTGTTGTTGTTTTTGTCTTTCACTTGTATGTCAATTGATGTTATTTTCATTCCTGTATCAAGCCAGTACTTGTGCTGCCACACTGGTTTTTGAACAATATAATAGGTTTTGTACAATGATTCTCTCAATTGGATGCTAATTGATGTGTAGTCATATCCACTTCTTTGTTTTCATTCCTTTATCAATTCAAGCTGGGACTTGGGCTGTTATCACATTTTTTTATCTTCATATCCTGTCTTGGCAAATGTTGAAACTTTGCAACATTATTAAAGTTTACATTGTGCACTTTTATATTTCACATTTCAATATTTCTTGTATTTATGTATTCCCAAGTCCTTTATGTACTCTGGTAAAATGTAGTACTCTCTGTAAGCAGGGTTTGTACTCTTTTGGAGTATCAAAATTCCATGATTTTCAATGACCTTTTCCATGACTTCTTTTATATTTTCCATGACCAAAATTTAGACGATACTTTTCATAAAAATGGATTACTTTTCTATTGGAAAAAATAAAATTTCATCTTTTTGCCTAAAATCAAGCTACAATTGTTTTTCTTGTGCAATTTCCATGATGACTTTCCGGGCCTGGAAAAGAAATCATGAAATTCCATGTTTTTTTCCACTCCACTTTCCAGGTTTTCCATGACCCATACGAACCCTGTGAATCTGTGAATGTAGTTTGCAACATTAACCCTTGCCATTCTCTGAGCAGTACTTTTATAAATTTCTTCCAACCCAGTTATTGAAAATTTGAAACTCTTTGGCTTACCAACCTTTACTCTTCTCTGTGCATCTGTTTTGTAGTTTGTATGGCAATATTTCATGGTACATGGGGCAATGTAAATTTGTTATTATAGCATAAGATCTACTTTCTCCCAAGTGGGCTCAGGAAATGTGCTCAAGATTTAGTCATAATCTGTTAATTATTGATAATAGTTTGAATCCACAAATTATTGTTAGATTAATACTGGTGTTATTGGCTGTATACCAAGTGATGTTGAGTTTTGAATGTCGCAGACAGGAACTTGTGATGAAGATCAATACATATCTTAGGTTCAGTTATACAATAAAGCCAGTCACCACTAATTTAAAGTTTTTTTGTGGCTTCAAAATCTGAAATTGCCTAGGTGCTGTACAAGGTCATAGTTAATGGGTATGATGATTAATTTGTACACACAAAAGCCTTTCTGTGTTAGCCATTGTATATCAACATGCGTTAATGCAATACTCAAAATGCATGTCCTGTCACTGTAAATGTCAACAATGATGCTGGAGATCTGCAAAATAAATTCTATTTTCATCTTTGCTTCTTCTTACTTTATGCCTTCTTGTTGATGTTCTTGCTCTTCTTTTTGAGACTCGCATAATGTAGTAGCTCCTCAGTATCTGCATCATACATGTAAGTTCATCCTCACTGTATTATCAATAATTTGATCATGTAAACAGTTGTAGCTCTCGTCTCATCGTCTCAAACTTGCTGATAAAAGCACTGCCTTCCAACTCATTGTACTGGGTACCTTACGATACTTTCAAACGACTTGTGCATTGGCCATTTCTCATAACTCCTTCGGTGATCGAGTTTCATTGGCAAAAAACGCAAGGGCACTGCTATACCACCTACATTTTACTATCACGTTGCCTTGATGTTGACTAATATTGATTAGCTAAAGTAAGACATCATTTCTGATAATACTGTTGAATACATGACTGTCTTTAGCAGTGCAGTATATTTTCAGAATGAATCTTGACTTTGAATTTTTCCTTACTAGCATAACCAGGTGTTTTTGACATATTTACACACTAAAAGTACAGTGTAGGGACAGCTGAGCATGATGAGCATCAAGAGATAAAGAAGCACCATACAGTAATGTTGCACATTCACTGCGTATCATGAAACATGCTCAACTGATTAAGCAAATGTAGACACTACAGAAAAAATGTCTTCTTTTTCTTTAAAAATATGCCATGAATGTAATCATCATCATAACTACTATACAATTACCAGTCTTAACACATTAAATTACCTCTAAATACATAAGTTCTTTCATCCAGGGACAATCATTTCTTTTATAAAGACAATAGCAAATGAGGCTGGCAATCTCTCGCCTACAACAGACATCTCTGAATACTCCACTTGATAATGGTTCTTTATCCAATGGACACACAGGGTTTTTCTGGCTGTAGAAGATATAATTAACATATTAAGGAGGCTTCCTACAATTTTTCTTGTGCTTGACCGGTCAACTTGAAACGGCTGTAGTTCTTACATGAAAGCACCCACAGTTATGACCTTTCGTCCACTTACTACATAAAGACTGAAATTTTTATTGGTGTGTATTTTGTTTACATCAGGGTTACCATAGCGACGAAACGATGACGTCAGCGTTTTAGATTCCAAGCCATCTTACGCGTTTTTCGACCTAAACTTTTAAAATGACACACAAGACATTAATATTTAGGACTTTGCCTAGCAGCATACGAATTTTGGAGAAATTCGTATAGACAGATTTTGAATTATTCGAGGCGCAATTTTTTCACCCCAAAAATCACATTTTCAAGTCTTCGATTCCATAATTTTAAAAGCAAAGCAGCATGACAACTCTTCGACTGTCCAAATGTTGCTCAAATATCAGACTACTTCTCTACGAAGTTGCACGTGAGAAAGTGCTTTGGATCTCCGTCAGCATACGTCCATTTAGAAATGAAATTGGGCGAAATTTTATCAAAATTTATACACAAAGCGTTTAGTGCTCCTAAAGAAAAATTTCTCGGTCAACTGTTTTCTCCCTTTGGTGAGTAGAACTTTAATATATTTGCAATAAACTGTCCAAGCGCTGATTCAATTGAAGCTTTCTAAGGTACTGAAATAAAATTTCAAAGTAGAGTATATTCGGTGTAACTTAGCGCAGCAAGATTCTAGGCTCAAGTTGTTGTTTTCATTCTCACATTCCTGCATGCAGGCATGCTTCACTGTATGCTAATTCAAGGCAATGGTCACCATGGCGTGACGCGCTACTTCACTAGAGTTGTCATGCTGCTTTGCTTTTAAAATTATGGAATCGAAGACTAGAAAATGTGATTTTTGGGGTGAAAAAATTGCGCCTCGAATAATTCAAAATCTGTCTATACGAATTTCTCCAAAATTCGTATGCTGCTAGGCAAAGTCTTAAATATTAACGTCTTGTGTGTCATTTTAAAAGTTTAGGTCGAAAAACGCGTAAAATTGCTTGGAATCTAAAACGCTGACGTCATCGTTTCGTCGCTATGGTAACCCTGATGTAAACAAAACACACACCAATAAAAATTTCATTCTTTATGTAGTAAGTGGACGAAAGATCATAACTGTGGGTGCTTTCATGTAAGAACTACAGCCGTTTCAAGTTGACCGGTCGAGCACAAGAAAAATTGTAGGAAGCCTCCTTAACAGCTTGACTTTTAAAGCTTATTTTTATTTGTGTTTTGATAGAAATAGGAAAATGTCTTGTATGATGTCTCTAGAAATAACTTGATTCAACCATTTGTGTCATCAACTTTCCAAAATTCTACTTTGTATTTTATCATTCCACTAGTAGAGACTATACAACAGAACCATGTTTCTTGACAGCTTTTTTAAAGCCCATTTCCTTTTGGTTTACAAAATAATGTATCTTGATCCAATGAATTAATTGGGTTCTTTCAGTTTTACCTTGATTAATACCAGGTTATTGATAGCATTAATGTTTTAATAATTTGACCAACATTCCCTGTGGATGAAGTCCTTTGGCAGTTGGGTTATAATTATTATACTGTACTGCACTTTATGGGAATAGCAGTAACAATAGGATCATTTGTGTATTAATTTGTAATGTAACTTTTTACACAGTAATTTTTGATGGTTAAAAAGTTCTAATAAAACTAATATTGCAACCATGTATTCAGTAGTCCCATATTTACTGTTCTCCAGGAATTCTAAAGTACCTAACACTTGCCAACTGATTGTCTGGGTCATACTACAGCATGTTAGGGGTGTAGAATGGCCCCCTAAAAAGGTCAGTCTCACAAAATTTAAGTCAAATTTTGAGGGTCTCAAAGCCCAAGTCCATCTCAGAGTCTCGACTTTGAAAACAATGAAATCAACAAAATAGCATCTCAGGCTTGCAAAAATATGCCTTGTCTCGCAGTCTCACAGTCTCGCCTTAACCATTCAACACTCCTTACATTGTAAATTGTCAAAAAAGTACCAAATAATGCAGGGTTGTCACAAAGATTTTAAGGTAGACTGGGTTGTCAGCCCTGATAGCCCTGTTATAACCCTGCCAGCCACTTGTGCAAAATGGAGTATACCAACATTCACATTTCACTGCCTTAACAATCCCCTCTTTCACAAATTCAATTGCCCTTCCCCAGTCATACTAGCACAAGTTTAAACCAACAAAAAATGTACTTTGGTATGTTATATCAGTTACTATTAAGCTTATATTGACTTTAAATTACACTATGAACAATTGCTTTAACTATTCTAGCTGCCTAAATTTAGAAATATCTGCAACCTCATCTTTAAAGTTTTAAAAAGATTAATAATTTAAATCTAATACGTAAGCAGGCAACACTATTATAGTTAAGTCTTGAACAAATTGACAGTTATTGCCTAGTCACAAGAGAGAGCAAAATGTAAATTATAGTGACTGGTTCCTCCAACCACAGAATAGGGACAAATATGGGCGCAAAATTTAAAAAAAACCAACGAACTCAGGAATTCCAACGGCCGGAAATGAACTAGTCTAAGCTAGTTATAAGCTTATTGCATAACAGATGTAAAAAGAATTTAATCCTCAATCGAAGTTGTAACTAAATAAAAGTCTACTTGTCTAACAGATTTGATAACTTACCTCAACACAGGTTCAATACATGAGCTACAAAATCTATGACCACATTGTGTTTGCATGGGGTCTCGAAGTGCTTTCTTGCAGATTGGACACACATATTTTTCTTCGAGAGGACGAACAAATTCCACCTCATACCCACCTACATCTTGCATTGTGTTGTAAAGAACTTATCTAGGCTAGTTTCAGTAGCAAAACAGCCCCACAGATTTAAGTTGCCTTGTGTTTCAAAATGGCGGTACATGAACAAGGAACAGAATGTTAAATTCGTCGAAAGGCATGATGGGAACGGGGAATCCCCACGGATAAAAAATATCCAATGACTAGTTGGTAATATTTGTTTGTTCGGCAAGTAACATTAATGTTACAGCGCTTGAAGAGGCCTGTAAGGACTGTAAATCAAAAAAATCCCGTTTAATTCAAAAATAGATGCGACAAAATTTGAAGGGTGTAATACTTATATATAAGGATACTTATTCAATTGTCTCATGATTGCGGTCATTTGGGAAATCAACGCTAAGATCAAAAAGAGCTCCTGAGATCAGCATTAATCTTGGTAACATCAGGCTAGGAGCATCAAGAATGATACAAGAAGCAATCCACGAAGTTAATACCTTGATTTGCCCTGTTCAGCCGAGCTGTTCTTGTACACCAAGATAATTAGCCAAGGTGATACGTTCCACTATAATGAAAAATACATGAATGTATCAACATTCTCTACCCACGACGCTGAAGCAATAATCAAATCGTGTCGCTGGAATTAATTTTAGGGATTTTGTTGCAAGAGCGAAATTGCCGAGTGTATGTGTCATGTCTGGCAACATAGGCGGCAATGGTGTCTCGCAACAAAAACATGTTGTGTGCCAGAAAGTTCAAAAGTTTGAACTTTTCTCTGCAACATTGCACCTCGTACTGAATGTTGCAGAGTGATGATAGACACTGCAATTTTTCTCTGCAACAAAATCTAAATTGCATAGCCAGCACGAGAAAAAATTAACAGCCTGAGCAACAAGGTTAAAACAACAGTCTTAAAAACTACAGCAGCCGCAGACAACAAGACAACAGAGTTTGAAAATCTGAGGTCATTTTAAATATATATAATACAATTACGATAGGCAGTAACAAAACAGACAACAAGAGTACAATCTCTATTGCCTTGAGGTTTCGACCTTATTGGGTCTCATCAGTACGGCGAAGCTTAAAGTTTGGTAGTCCAGAACTGGTCTCACTTTTCTCAATAACAATTATATACAATAAACAGTGAACGAAGAAATAAAAGAAGCGCGCGCGCATTCGAAAGAAAATTGAGAAAAGTGGGTCCAGGCAAATTTCCCTGGACCCACTTTATCGCGTCCGTTAGCGTTACATCGCTCGCTCCAATTTTAAATTTTAGCCGCGCGCGCGAAGATAAAGTGGGTCCAGTTCTGGACTAAAAGTTTGGTGACTTACCTTAGCGTCTTCCATGTCAGTGGATTTCAACTCACACATCCAGCTCAGCTCATAAATTGGCATTGGAACAGCAACTTTTCTCTTCAAACAGCTCACCGTTGCATGTATATATAGCCTGTATAGATGGTTCTAAGGGGATGGGAAAGAGAGGAGACGCTCTTTCTTTATTTCCCTCTCCCCTCCCCCTTTACTTCCGCCTTTCTGCTCCCCTCTCGATCCCCTTAATTCCACTATAGAGTCGGCCACGTCCTATGCAATTAGCATGCAGTGTATATATATATACCGTATGACTGATTGACGAAGTGCTTCTGTCAGGATTTGCATGGGAATTCGATGTCAAAGCCTCTCTCCACCGTCGGTTTGACGTACGGCATGGTTATTGAAAAAAATGAATAATTTCAGCCTATGACTCACATCTCGGGACTTAAGTTTAAAAGAGTTAATTCGTAGACAGCGGAACTCGCGATTGTAACATTAACACCGGCTCGAAGATCTGCTATCTGCCAAACTCTATTGTGGGAAACGTGTAGGCTAGCTGCAAGGGAAAGAAATCTTAGATAGTAAAACGAAAATAACATAGACTAATGAACTAAGATGTTACAGAGGACACAGAGTAACGCTAAGCAGACTCGGGCTTTAACCATCTTCAATCTATGCAGGATGATAATAAGGCTTTCTGTGGCAAAAACTCAAACCTGGTTAATATGTTCGTCGGACTAAACGCGAGAATTTTTTTGCACATAATATATATATAATTAAAATTCAAACTACAGTAGACGGAAAGATTGCCAACTAGGAAGCTCAATCATCATATAATTATTCCCAGACCTCCGTCACCACAGACTTATAGCCGTGATAGAAGACGGAAGCCTGTGCCATTGACAACAATGGACGGGGGGCGTAAGGGGACTGCGAATACCGCAATACCGCACAGAAAAAAATTATATACCGCAATACCGCAATAAACTTCACCAAAATACCGTCACCGCATTTGCGTATTTGAAAGCAGGCGCAATGATCGGTTGGGATTTGGGATCATATAAGGGAAAAAAACCCTACAGATATCAAAGCAAACCCTACTGCATCAATATAGCTTACCGCGTGTGAGAAGTGGCCAGTTGTAGTGGGCATCTGGTGTGGGTACAACTGCTTTATGGCATATACAATGTTGGTTCATTCCATTAAAAGGACCCAGCAGAGGTTCTGGTTTTTATATCTCTTCACTGGCAGTTTTAGAAGGATCGTAGCCTGCTACTACTACTCCATCAACTAATTATTCCGATCCTGTTCCGATCTGCTTTTTGCCTGCCGTCGATCGAATAGCAAGGATCCTGATAATTCAATTTGTTAGTGAAACTTTCTCTAGCAAACAATGGCGCGCTGGCATGGACGATTTCGTCGCTGGCTGAGTTCATGTGAGGACGGGGTTTACATGATGAGACCTTTCGATGGAAAAATTATTTACGTTTGTATGAGTCTTTTCTTTCCGGTATGACTACCCGGACAAAACACTCGACGGCCTAACCAGTGTTATAAGTCCGGATGTGACACAGGCCGATGACGGGATCACATGATAAAGATATGTTTTCATCACTGGCGTTCATTAATATACTGCCCACCCTAAAACTTATAAAGCGATTACCATCACAGTGGACAATTTAAGTGAGCCAAAAGTATTATGATTCCGATCTCTTGAATTGAATGACCACAATCATGACACGATTAAATAAGTATTCTTCACTTGTTTATATAGGGATAGGTTTCGTAGGGTTTTTTTTCTGGCTAATCACTGATTTATAGAGGTTCTACTTATAGCCATCAATTTATCAGATTTATTGTTCAGACCACTAGTCTAGTTATCAACAGTCATTTAAGAAACTCCTTTACATAAATTTCAGCCAATCAGGGCTAAAGATGCATTGACGGGAAAATCTGCTTGCAAGCACTTTTTAAAACTGCAACGAAGCACATTCTTGTAGCGACAGTTGGTGAGTTGTCTCAGCCAATCAGATGTTGTTGGTATTGAGAAACGTCATAACACGTTTCATTGGGGCAGATTTTGCTTCCTTTTGCCAAAACATGTGGGAGTTCAACGAAACCAAAAGTTGTCAGGGCATCTACTGATCACCTTATTGGTATTTACAAAATGGAACAACTGCATGCCTTAAACAGCCAATCGAACAGAGCTGCCTTGGTGGTTTACAGCTGTCGCTTGGAAATCAAGCCAGTATTCCACGCCTTCACGCTTGACAGCCTTTTATCAAGGAAATGGAACAGTTTTGAATGACAGTCTGATTTGTGACACAATGCAATAGCCTCGAAATTAGAGTTGAAATCAACTTCCAAAGAGTGAACGTATACCTTCGTACAGAAATTTTACATTAAGTTCTGGTTCCGCGGTTGCCGTTTTCTGAAGACTCTCAATCCTGATCAGACCATCATCACTCGCTTGAATGACATATCATGGCTGAACAAAGATAACACGGACAGCTCCTCCAATACATCCAGTCCCACCTCCCTGATCCAATCAGCTGCCAAGCAAAGTTCTTATGGGCACTGATACACTTTTCAAAACCGGCAGATCGAAACACATTCTCAGTGTACATTTACGTCAGTATTGAAACGCAGCCAATCACTTACAGGTACGTAAAACCATTAACAAGCATTAATGCCATTTTGACGGGTGAATTATCAATCTCTTTACAAGCGACTAAGTTTTCCTTTTCTATTTCTTTGTTGTAGTTCTAGTTCTATTTAGTTCTATGTTCTATCTATCTTTTGTATCTATATAGTGACAAACCCGCCGTACTCTTAGTTATATATATCTACTCGGTTTACTTACCTTAATATCACCTGAAGGCAGCCATAACACAGTCTGTGTCCACATTCAGTTTGTACAGGATCACACAAAGGCTTTTTACAAAACAGACATTTCAACCTTTCGTGTATTTCTTCTACGAATTGTATTCTTGAGAGATCGGCAAACGGAACTTTGTCTCGCTTTGATAGTGCCATTTCAATATAAGGGGTGGCGAATGGTGAGTCTTTGAATTATCAGTATATTTGCTCGGATATATGTAAAATTTCAGCGGGTGTCTCAGAGTTTCCTTTTCTAAGTTGAATTCAGAGAGTCAGCTTTTCCAGGTCCGAAATTGCCAATTTCACGAAAGTTACTGAGAGCTTAGGGGTTCGTTTTCAGTGAAAACGCAAGGCTTGAAATCGCCATTCACCACCCCTTATATCGACTGGTTATGTTGTCAGTGTGATTCTATAGCGCACGGTTCATAACAACATCTAAATCGTCTGCTGAAAATATAAATGACGCCGTTCGTCTTTTAATCAAAGATGCCAGAATGTGGAGATTCCCGACTGATGAGTAACTCGTAGTATCGCGTCAAGCCTTGATTGGTCGATCGCTGTTGCGGTCCTGTCAAATCAGTCCGGCCTCAGGAAATGCGTCACTGCGTCGGTATAAAATACGGATTGATTCACCTATATCACAGCAAATAATGTAGCCAACAAATGATCGGCGGGATAATCAGGAACTGATATAAACGTTTATACCATTCCTTGTTTCTGCTAACTGTTGATACATTTTGGACACATTATCATTTTCTCGGAATCACTTTCATTCTATTTCTTTAAACAATGGATAATACTGATCCATAACAATCCATATTCCGAGAAGCAGCAGTCTTTCGATGACATCAGTCATATGTAAATGAATCGATCGTTTAACGACGTAAACTTCAGCCAATCAGCTGAAAGATACAGTGATGCGAAAAATCTGCCTGTAAGCATTTTTCAAAACTGCAACGAAGCACTTTCTGTAGCGACATGATGAGTTTGTCTCAGCCAATCACAATTAGATTCTTAGCCGTTGGCAACCAATAGGATACTGGTATCGTGTTACTTTTGCAGAAAGCTAGATTCTAATTCACCGACTTCATTTGTGTTAAAACTCACTCAGGTACATTCAAGTCAACCTTGAGTAAGGCATTCGTACACAACTCAGTCCGTATGAAACAACAACAAGATGGACTAAAGTTAATGGAGTTATAGTCGATTCATTTTAATTTCCCGAATTTTACATATGCATACATCGTCAAAGCCATTATCTTCATATTCTATATTGAAGGTTATACTGCAAAAGAATATCTGTCCCTCTGCATTTTTCACAAACCTGACTGGAAAATGACGGCAGTAGTTAAGGATTGAGCAGTTGAAGTAATCACATGACTTTTTATGGTTAATGTAAGTCAGTAAGTTGTTCCTAATGTTAACTTTTAGTGTTTTGTTTGGAGAAATGACTGAACTAAGTCTTTCTATGCATGTAATGAAAGACTGCGTACCACTGAGATGGAACAAAGTTGAAGTTTGACTAAAAGATGCAGTGCTAGAAGAAGTATCAATTTAAGAGTATTCTCACTTCTCATGCACTTTAATCACAATTGGCGGTTCACTGAGCCCGCTCTGAATTGAATATATATAAGTGACCATGTTTACGAGACGATGATGCTTTATTTAAGTTGCAATTACGAAAATCAATCGAAATAATTCAGTTTTTCATGCAATCGATTATTCTACTTTAAGCTAAAAAAACTACTTATGTAAAATTGCGTCTCGCGGGTCTTGTATTGAATTGCTGGGTTTCAAACAGCTGATGAATCTCATGATCTGCATCAAATGGTGGTCAATGTTTGAAGGCACCATTAGTACTCTCAGCCTTGTCTTTCAGCTGATGATTGAGAACTGACGTCAGATGAAACCCAGCAATTTCGTTTCGAGCCTATCAGCTGACGGGATACAAATTATGCAAATTAGTGTTCATAACACTTTTCATTAAAAAAAAAGACTTGCAACGAAGCACATTAAATATTCCTGTTGTATTGTTCAACGTAGGGCACGCAGGAGCTCCCTGACGCGCATTTATACCCTGATATTTTCGATTATAAACAAAGCAGAAAAATAATTCCAAGCTAGCTTTATCAAACTCTCACCGTATAAGTATTAACTATTTTGAACTATAGCTAGTTAACCATGGCGTCACATTTTTTTTGTATTATCAATAATGAAAAGAATGTGTAAAATGTCGATCTCGGCGGAGTTTAGAGGGTTTCTTACCTTAAAATCAGCTGAAGACAGCTATAACACAGTCTGTGTCCACATTCAGTCTGTACAGGATCGCACAAAGGCTTTTTACAGACCAGACATTGAAATCGTTCGTGCAGTTCTTCTACGAATTGTATTATTGATAAATCGGCAAACGGAACTTCGTTTCGCTTTGATAATGCCATTGCTTTCTTATTAGGAATATTTGCATTCTCGAAGTCAATACAATCCGCATACAGACAGCGACAGAGAAACTTTTGTTACTGAGAGCATCTTGATTAAATGAGAGATACGAATATACAGTTTATTAATTTTGCTGAAATGACCTTTTCTAGTGTTTGCTGAAGCTTTTGGTTCGATTCCAATCGGGGGATAAGGGATTTTCCCCTTCCCATGATGCATATCTGCTCAAAAAACATATAATACGAGATAATACGAGGAATAATCTGGTCTGTAGCAAATGTTTGGGGGACTGAGAACGAGTGCTTTGATTGGTCACTTCCGGTCACTTCAGACTGTGTTGTTGTTTAGTTCCTTTTGGGAGGCGAATGAAGAAATTTGTGCAAAAAAAGAACGCGTAAATTTTAAATCTGGCATTCTGTTCTACAGCGAGTGTATTTTCCATGGCTTGGAGACGTTGCTTAAGAAGGCTGAGGCGTTTTACGGTGATTTTTGTAGATTTAGAGGATCGTGAACTTTGTAAGCCGACTAACGCGACATGGCGCGTACGAACTAACAAATTCCCACTGCCAAAACTTTCACGAAATTTTTCAGCTTACCTGAATGCGAGAACTCTTCCATTCAGTCCCAGTAAGTACTACCAGCCAGTCCTACTTGGCTTAGGCAGGATATATTCTAGTTCTCATAAAAAACACACAAGATTTTTGCACTTTTTCGGATAATTGTCTTTGAAAGTTTATCAAACTTATGTTCGATCGATGGCAAACTACAGGTGAGTAAATTGTCTCATTTTTGGTTCAATGCACGAATATGACTTCAGTTTTGGGAAAAATAATAATAATAAGTTCATATGATTCTTGCTATAGTAATGTGAAAAGTTTCTTATTATCCGTCGCGATTTTTTTCCTCTGTAAATATGAATCAACAAACTTTGAAGTTTTGATTTTACATGTGCTTCATTCACCAACCAAAGTTTTTCAAAACGCCGTTCTCCGGCCATGTACCCTGAATCTCGATATGGCCATGTAAAGTATGTCGCTCAACAATTGTTGTGTTGCTTAGGCTATATATTATATCCTCAGGAATACAGGTTTACGAGTAGAATCGCCATAAAATATCGTCGGCGGTCGTCTTTGATCTCGTTTCTTCGTCATTTCGAGCAACGGCTTACAAAGTTCACAATCCTCTAAATCCACAATAATCACAGAAAAACGCTTCAGCCTTCGTAAGCAATGTCTCCAAACCATGGAAAATACAAATACTGTAGAATGGAATGCCAAATTTAAAATTTACACGTCTTTTTTTGCACAAATTTCTTCATTCCCTTCCCAATAAAAACAAAACAACATCATAATTCTGAAGTGACCGGAATTGACCAATCAGAGCGCTCGTCCTCAGTCCCCCAAACATTTGCCACAGACCAGAATAATACTATAATACGGGAAAATCCCTTTCCCATAATGCATTTCGACGACAAATATATATCATAGTTTCCGCCAGAATGTTTATTCCGGCATTTTTATATTGGACACTCTTGAAAATGGAGTGAAGACTGTGAAGAATGATCTTTTGGGCTGTTGTGCTGTTGAAAACTGACAGTAAGTTCTTACAATGTATAATTATTTTTGTTTACAACACAATGAAGTGCAAAATACACTTAGCACCTATTCTCGGACACTTGAGAAGATTATTTATAATATTGTGCGACTTCATTGATTAACATTTTAAACTTACCACTGAGGTGATTATCTACAGTTTTCAAGTGTTTTCATGAATTAACTGTTTTCAAGAAATGTATATTTTGGCGAGATTTTTTGTAAACAACTTAGCTGAGATGCCTACCAGCGAGTGTTTTCATACAAAATTTCGATTTTCAAAAATTCATATATATATCTTCGTGAGTTTGAAAGTTACTTCATTCAAACTTCACAATTTTACTAATTTTGACATGCTCTTTCCAGCTATGGTAATTATATTTCTTTACTGTGACTTTTGGAATTACATGATAAAAGCTCATTGCCTGTCAATTTGTTACATGGCGATCGAATATAGCATCTGATTCATACAGCATACTTTTGTAGTACTAATCAAATAAATATTCCTGTAAATCCAGCTTAATATTATGTACGGCATCAATTAAATACATGAAAAAATACTTCATATTGACTGGGCCATTAGACATCCAAATAAATGAAAATTATTTTTTAGACTAAAAATTTCTGTTTGTTAATTCTCATGTTATGTACCTATCACATGAATGTTAAGCCCAGGGGAGGGGGACCTCAGGACAAGGTGGGGACTTTGATTACATTTTAGCACCTGAGGAACAGTAATACACTACGGTTGGAAGGAAATATATAATGCCACAGGCGACAAGTAGAACAAAAAGACATTGTTCAGTCAGTAATCCACATATTTCTTTGTTTTTATCGTTTTAACAAATCACGAGCTTCTTTCTAACCATAGTGGAATGACCCCCGAGGAAGGGATGTGTTGCTCACTTTGATCAAGATTAATCCTGAGGTGGGGATCCTGTTTGGACTTGACTTTTTGACTTTACTGATGCATATGTGAAGCCGCCAAACAAAGGTAAAAACTTTGTACTTTTCTTGATATAGCATTAAATCTGTTTCAAAATGTTTTTAAAATATCATTTAACTAAGTTCAGTTGTGTTGGGTCAGCTGATGCATGCATTCCAAACAAGTGGATGTGTTTTGACTGTGTGCATGTTGGATGTGCTCCTACGAATGAGGGCTGGGAATTCCTAGGAATTCTTAGAGATTTCCTAGGAATTCCTAGGAATTTTGGCTTAAGAATTCCTAATAATTTTTAAGAATTCCTAAGAATCGAGGTGTGAATTTTCACGGTAATTGGAACAAAGAATTCCTAGGAATTCCTACCCTTGAGAAACTAGTAGCCAGGGCATAAAAATTCCTAGGAATTCTTAGGAATTTCTTAAGAAAAGATTCCTAAGAATTCTCAATACAGGCAAAAACTTTCCAAGTTAGATAATTCTTTAGAATTGCATGGAATTTTAGAATTATTTAATAGTTCTCAGTACTAAAATTAAGAAATACCACAAAGAATTATGATTACTGCAGTGATACTTTAATATGAGTAAAGATAATATATTGATAAAACAATGACTTATTAAGCAATATAAATACACACTATTTAGTCATCAATTAATGCCTTTGGTGTTTTGATATGATACTTTCAAATACTTTTGATTTGATGATACTGACAATTATAGTTCAGTGTGAATGTTGGTAAAAGTAGCTTAAAGAAGTCCATAATTTGATGTGTCACATCTCTAACAAAACAATTGCTGCTTGATGTTACAATATTTTTCCATTCATAAATGCACTTTATTAGTCTCAAGCGGGGTCTCAAGACAGTAGCGATCGATTCAGGTCTCCATTATTTAAGTTCCATGACAGCTTAGTGCTTTCTAATGGACACTTTGTTTTTGTAAAATTGAGTCTAAGTACAGTCTATTGTACCTGAAAATCATAAAGGATTTATTCAGTGTTTGTGCAATCAATGTTGAGCATAAATGTATAGTTTGTATAAATCGAAGTTTTTTAAATCGATCATCATATCCTTACCCTGGGTGCCAGGGGTTTATCGTCTCGTTCCGACGTTTATTTACTTGATAGGACAGTATTTTCACTTCTCGCGCCTTCGGCGCTCGCCAACTCTCTCTAACCTCTATAAGGAAAGCGAATAATAAACCCCTGAAGCCCAGGGTATCATATCCTAGCTGAACAATTGTAATGATTGTAAGCTTATAAAGTTTGTCTTTATACATCTAATCAAATTGTGAAAATCTTACCAGTTCAGCATCGAGTTCTCCATAGTTGTCTAGCCAGTTATTCTGCTAAATAGCATTACTCAAGGTTGGAAACCTTCTAAATTATTCTCTGCTTCATTGAAGAACAATAAAGGCCAATTTTCTTCACAAAAGAAACGATTTTCAAGCAGAAATTCCAGGTTACAAAATCGCTTTGTATGCTTCAGTTAACGAACATTGCCGGATTTCATATCGTGAGAGCCTGGGTACGAGTCCCTGAGTATTGCGCCAATCAACTCAAGACCCACATATTCGGAAAGAGCATATTAACAATATTCTTAAGTTTGGTGTTAATCAAATTTGAGCGAGATACAGCCATTCAAAACCCCAAAAAATCACAAAGAAATGTATGGGAATCCGGACAAATGACAGCAAGTGTCCGGATTCCCATACATTTCTTTGTAATTTTTTCAGTTTTGGAGTGGCTGTATCTTGCTCAATATTAAACCGATTAAGAGGGGATTTTTTTCAAGCTCGAGCAGTGAACGACAAAAACCCCTGAGTTGAAGAATAGCTGTTGTACAGGATTAAAGTCATTTCTGTCAGAAAGTTTAAGTTGTTTGTAAGTAGTTTTGGCCGATGGAAGTTGAATCAAAGTGTTAATCCAAAACGAAAATTTGGATCGAAAATGAGGTTTAGGCCTTCATTTGCTCATTTGCTGTATGTTTTCTTTATATTCAGCTTGAAAAAGCTTAATCCCAACACAACGTCAAGAAAAAGTCTTGTACAATTCAAAAATCTGTTTTAAACAGGTATTTTATCTTGGTACATCAGCTTTTAACCGA
Source organism: Telmatactis stephensoni (assembly GCA_029948255.1). Lineage (NCBI taxonomy): Eukaryota > Metazoa > Cnidaria > Anthozoa > Actiniaria > Isophelliidae > Telmatactis > Telmatactis stephensoni. The sequence continues at coordinate 320,033 of JALIZF010001483.1, read as the reverse complement.
TAGAAAAAGGATTTGAGTGTTAATCCAGAACGAAAATTTGGATTAAAACTCACACGAAGGTCTAGTTTTTGGCGCGTTTCGCCATTATTGCTCGTCATTGAAAAAAATCTCCTCTTAACACCAAACTTAAGAATATGTGGGTCTTGTGTTGATTGGCGCAATATTTTAGATCACGTGATGGAAAGATGGCCTTTCATTGGTCATTTCCTTTATTGGCTACCAGTTTCCCTCGCATTTGTTGGGAAAGGAAACCCAAGACAAGAAAATGTCAAAGAGAAGCTGGGAAGACTTTTTATCAGGTTTGAAACAAAAAATACTTTCTAAATAATCTTTTAAGCAACAGATTCAACATGAATCAGCAATGTGTTCAGCACAAAATACTAGTAAGAAGTAAAAGAAAAAAGAATTTTTAGCAGCAGTATTGAAGGTTTACAAACTTGTGATTTTCAATTATTAAAGTACTCTCATAGTGCTACAGTTTCCCTTCACAGAAATCTTATAACAGTTCATGCTGACTTGTGGTTTCAGACTTAAAAAATATTTTATCAGGGGTTGGAATTTTTGGGAATTTCTGAGAATTTTCATGAATAAAGTAATTTACCCAAAGATTCCCAAAAATTCCAAAGTAGTGTGTTGGGAATCTTTGAGAATTCCTAGGAATGCCAAATTATTCCCAAATGTTTGACACCTTCAAAAATGCCTTTGAGAATAGTTAGGAATTCCTAAGAGTTCTCAAGAATTCCTAGGAATTCTCAAAAAGCTGGGAATCCATTTCGCAGGGGTAATGTTCAAAGGTTCAAAGGTTTTTATTTACCACGTATACGTATTTGAAATAAATTGATTGAAATATAATAATAATAATAATAAATGGAGGCGAGTAAGAGTTACAACCCAAAGGGTTAAGACAAAACACTCTTACACCCAGGTATACTTATAAAAACACACGAAAGGAATAGTAGAGAGGGAAAATGGGATACAAAGTTAGTGAAAATAGTATAATATCAATATTTACAATGATAAAGAGAATAATAAATTTACATTATATACTTAACAATATATTAACTATAAATAAGAAGTCACGAAGAAATAAGGAAGTGTTTGAATTTTTTTCTAAAGGAAGTGATGTGATGTGTGATTCTGTGTGAATCTTGTGAATCTATAATCTAATATTAAGTTGTCTTAAAATTAGAACTCTATATTGCCTGATCATTTGACTCTATCCCCAGGATAGGGAAGTCATGCAGGGGCAGATCCAGGATTTTACAAAGGGGGGGTGGATAATTCTTAATTCAGTAAAAGTAAGTAAATAAACATAATGAACCGCAGAGACATGAACTACATGCACAGGCTCTCAAGACTTCGAAAACTTACAAAACTAACGGAATTCAATATATTATAAATCAATAGCTCAGTGTTCTTGACTTTTAACTTGTATTTTTTACCAAGTAATTGGAATCAGATTCATCTTTTTATTTTCTTAAAATATTTACATTTTTTATCATAAGCACTCTAAAAAGGGGGGGGGGGGGGTAGAAATCCACCCCCCTGTATCTGCCCCTGGAAGTTTGCTTTCACATTTTGTCCCCAGATAGGGCTACTTTGACACAAAAAAAATCAGTTTGAAATCAATGTCCCCACCTTGTCCCCCCTTCGGGCTTAACATTGATTAAGGTACATTACTTCGTATTACATACAAGCAGTTTTTGACGAGAAAGGGGTTCACTTTGACGCTATGTGACTCCTCAGGGAAGTCAGTGATCTCCATTTTTAACTCATGGATTGCAAATCCACAAGTTATAGTGAGGGGTCAAAATACTGCAAATGATCAGCTTACTACTTGATCGTGTGTATGACATCATGAAATGGCACTATTCAATCTGTCTGTTGTCTAACTAGAATGGTGCCATACATGAAATAGTAACCTATTGTGTCACTCACTCACTCACTCACTCACTCGCAAATGTGTTAGCTAATTGCCACTGCGCATGCTCGACTGCAGGCCAAAAGTAATGTGGGCTCTGGGTATGAGATTGAAGGAAATATGATTTTTTATTCCGGGACTCCCGAAGGACGTACTCCTGAACTATTCACAGATCAACGATATTTACTTTTCACAATTTATGTTGAAATCAGACTAAACAAAATTTATTTAGTTAAGAACAGAGACTATACAGAACATATGTTTCAAAATAGCGCTAGAAGGAAAATAAATGAATTTTACTGTCATTACTATTAAGATAAACGTGTTGGTTTTATATGCCATAAATAGTTTGATACGAGTCAAATAGAGCCGGAGAACACATTATTAATATAGCTCTAGAAATACAAACTGAACATGTATAGCTTGAAATGACATTGACTAGAAGTTCACTTGCTCGTTTAACTTCTATAATGATGTTCTTTTATCATAAAAAATTTGAAGGAAAAAATGTGAGAACTAATGATTGTGGTTATATCACAGGTAGCCCAAGCTCACTATCAGTGGCTAATATTTATATAAGAGAGTGTATGTCACTCAATAACGTTTAAGTGAATTCCCAGAAGGTAACCTTCCTGAAACAATTGCTTTTCAATTCTATTCAGAGGAAATACTAATGAACTTTATCACAACACATAAAATGCATTTTTTTGCAATGTAGTTCGTTGTGAGTTCCAACTTGTTGCACACAGTGAGCTACCTTAAGCTCAGGCTCTTTATTTAGCTCTAGTTTTTATAGATCCCATTTGGGATATTGTTGTCTGCAGTTCTGGGCCTCTCAGTCTGTTATAATTAGAAGTATATATTACTTATTGAATCTACACAATGTAAGGCCAATAATTAAATTTATATGGAAATACTCAAATTATTCACACTAGCTTAATAAGGAACAACTTGTGAATTTGAATCTCTTACAACTAAATTACTGGTTGGAATATTTAGACTTACACTGTGTAGTCTTTTCCTTTAAGTGCAAAATGCACTTGAAGAATGGCTTATTTTTGTCAAAGTATGTTAATAAATGAAGTGAATAAATGTGGCAGGTCAGTTTCTGTGGATTTTACAAACTTAATCTTCTTGTATGCAACCAAGATGAGCTTTGATCAATGCAAGCAATAATAGAAGACAGCTGCCCCTAAAAAATAGAGACAGTTAATGTCTTGCAAATTAAGTTTTGGTCAAATTTTGTGGGTCTGGAGGTTTGTTTGTTTGTTTGTTGTTTTACAAAAAAAAAGCCAACTCATCAGTCTCAAATTTTCAAAAACAACTAGGACTATTGCAAAAGCTTAAGTTTATCAGGCTCACTAGTGCCAAATTTTAATTCACAGCCCTTGTCTTGCCGGGGGGTCTAGCAAAGTCTCTCTTTAATCATTTGACATGATCCCCCAATAGACTATCCATGTCTGAACTGTAAATAAGGACCTAGCTTATTACTTTACAGGTGGTTAAATCAACCAGTCAGGTGAACTCTACCAGAAAATGGCAGGATCTAGTCAACCACCTTCACCACCACCAATGCAGAGTACAGAAAATAGTCAGGTTAGTGAACATACAGTCCCAGGGGGGACTCCATTATAAAATGATTGTTTATGCATGCTCGTTGGAAATTTTTAAAAATACCCCTAAAAGAAACTGAGAAGAGTGAAGTCCTAGAACATTACGAGTTGTTAGATCGAGTACTGTAAAAGAGAGTGTGAAGCTACATTGTTAGGGCAAAACATGAAGCAATAAAACATGTCACCACAAGACAGCAGAAATAACAATGAACAAATTTTGGCTAGTATAGGATGTATTTTATGAGGAACATGGTAGTTTGGAACTGCTATGAATTTGAGGTAGAGCAGGAGCCAAAACGTAGTGTCTGATTCTGCAAGAATTAGGTGAAAAATATTTGAACTTTACTGATCTGATATACTGAACTTTTGTTTACCCATTTGCTGAATGGAAAAACACAGGAAAAAAGGTAATTCCCAACTGTTGAATGTGGGACTTTCCTGGGTCTAACTTGGGAATCTGTTCTATTTTTACAAGTTTGGGTATTACAGCTAGATTTCTCAGGTTGAAAAAAGGAAATATAGAACAGATTCCCAGGTCAGACCCAAAGAAGCCCCAACTTGGGAAATTACATCTTTTTCCTGTGCAAGGGGAGCTGGGTTTAGGAAAATATTCATGGATATTTCCTGAAATAACAAAAAAATTCCCTCTATTTACAAATAGGTGAATGGTAATAGTTATACTCAAAACAACCCTCTTGGGCACAACTACTACATTTTAGTGATTGATCATGAGGTAATTCTAGAATATTTGCTTCTCAACTAGAACATTTGAAAAGGTAAAGAAGACAAAGGTAAAGCTAATTGTTAGGAGGTACTATATCAACCACCTCCTGTGATGGACATCAATGTTTACTCAGAGTATAGACTATACATTGTTTATGAATTTTGCTAATACTGTAAAGAAACAATATAGTTGTTTCTTGGATTTTGGTCCAACATGGTGTGAACCGAAATGTGAAAAAAAGAACGGATGAATGAATGATTGCATGATTGATTGATTGCATGATTGATTGCATGATTGATTGATTGCATGAGTGATTGATTGCATGAGTGATTGATTGCATGATTGATTGATTGCATGATTGATTGATTGCATGATTGATTGATTACATGATTGATTGATTGCACAAGTGATTGATTGCATGAGTGATCGATTGCATGATTGATTGATTGATTGTTGTCAGCCTCAAAGCTGCAAAGGCTGGTGTTTCCCACAGCATCTGTTTACTCAACACCATTGCACATCTAAGCTCTTCATTTTACCTTATTTTTTTCAGGCCATGGAAGAGCTGAAAGTTCAAGTTATCAGCTTGTCTGAAAAAATAGAAAAAGTAGGACAAGAAATGGCATCAGTACAAGGTCAAGTGGACTTGCACAGAGAAACATTGGGTTGGGGTATGCAAGATTTAAGAACATATCAGACAAGACTTGGAAATGTAGAACGAAAAATGGGAAATCTGAAAGAAGAACTAGCTGTAAGTATATCATCAGATAGGCAATTCATATCTCCGCGCTGGATAGCGGTATAATAGCGTAATCACAGTTCCTTTTGGGATCGTGTCTAAAACTCCACACGGGTACATACGAGTAACATACGGGTGCATACGACTACATACGAGTACATACAGGTGACATACGAGCACATACGAGTAACATACGACAACACACAGGTAACATACGACAACATACGAGTAACATACGACAACATACGGGTAAAAAATTTATTCAATAAAATACTAAACTTTTTTTTCAATCACCTTCATAAAATCAATAATTCAAAAAGGCCACGGCTTGGTGTTAAGAGGAGATTTTTTTCAATGACGAGCAATAATGGCGAAACGCGCCAAAAACTAGACCTTCGTGTGAGTTTTAATCCAAATTTTCGTTCTGGATTAACACTCAAATCCTTTTTCTATCGGTTAAAAGCTGATGTACCAAGATAAAATACCTGTTTAAAACAGATTTTTGAATTGTACAAGACTTTTTCTTGACGTTGTGTTGGGATTAAGCTTTTTCAAGCTGAATATAAAGAAAACATACAGCAAATGAGCAAATGAAGGCCTAAACCTCATTTTCGATCCAAATTTTCGTTTTGGATTAACACTTTGATTCAACTTCCATCGGCCAAAACTACTTACAAACAACTTAAACTTTCTGACAGAAATGACTTTAATCCTGTACAACAGCTATTCTTCAACTCAGGGGTTTTTGTCGTTCACTGCTCGAGCTTGAAAAAAATCCCCTCTTAATCGGTTTAATATTGAGCAAGATACAGCCACTCCAAAACTGAAAAAATTACAAAGAAATGTATGGGAATCCGGACACTTGCTGTCATTTGTCCGGATTCCCATACATTTCTTTGTGATTTTTTGGGGTGACACAGGAAGCCCAATCACATAACCCAATAACATAATTGGGCTTCCTGTGTCATTCCAAAATGGCCGACAGTTGATAAATTATTGTTGACATCGATCGTGCTAGTGTTTAGTGGAAGGCATTGATATCATGATCTCGCTATTGAATAAGAAAAGTATTTTATCTTGAACTAACATGATAACAAGTGTTTTAAAACTATGGAACCTTGCTGAAAACAAAAATCTACAACAACAACGAGAAACGTAGCGGTTCGGGAATGGTTGAAGGAAGCAATATTAAAAGGCAGGTAGGTCCAAATTCTTTATGGAATTTTTATCATGAATATGAGTTTTTAGAAAATTATGATTATTATGGAGGGGGGTCCACGAACAGGGGTCCATGGACCAGGTCCAGATCGGGGGTCCACAGCCCCGGGGGCCACGTTATGTACTCTCCCCACTGACTCATATTCCAAGGATCGTCGAAACGTCGTAAAACACTTCAGAAACATTCACCGTGAAAACCCTAGAAACTTCACAGAAAAAAATAATATATAGACCTCTATGACTAGTACGTCTTCGGGGGACTGGAAGCGGAATCATTTAAGTTCAATGATTCATGATTCCCTTCAAATTTCAGCCCATGATTCATGATTCCTTATCAAATTTTTGTCGTGATTCATGATTCATTTTACAAAATACACTGACTCATGATTCCTTAACTTAAAACGCAATGATTCATGATTCCTACAAATTTCAAAGCCGTGATTCCTGATTCCTGATTCCGCTTCCACCCCCGATACGTCTATCGATCTCTGAGATGATGTTGTTCTCTTTCCTTTTGCTTGTGAGTGCGTATTTATACAAAACTAAGAGTCATACAATCGAGTTGTGAATCACATACATGAACCAGAAGAGAAAATTCCAAACCATATGACCAGGGGTAGGCACTAGGGTTCCAAAAGGAGACAATGATGGCCTGACTGACTGACGCTAGTAAAAAAACAAGACAAAAACGTGCTATGCTCAACAAGCACCATGTATATTCTTAGTTACAGTGTTACAGGCAATATGACATTCAGTTTGATAGTATATATTTCTTGAAGAAATAGACGTGCTTTATTGATTATGTTCAGATTGAAAAAAAGGGAAAAATAAATTTTTTTACCCGTATGTTGTCGTATGTTACTCGTATGTTGTCGTATGTTACCCGTGTGTTGTCGTATGTTACTCGTATGTACTGGTATGTCACCTGTATGTACTCGTATGTAGTCGTATGTACCCGTATGTTGCTCGTATGTTACCTGTATGTACCCGTGTGGAGTTTTAGACACGATCTTCCTTTTTTGGTCGTGGTAAAGGATTGAATATTCAATATCGAGAAATATTTTTTTTATTTCTCGATATTGAATATTGAGAAACAAAGACTGACTACTGGGAAGGGTCGGGCGGGAAAAATCGGTCAAAAATGTTGCTAGCGTGAAGTTCAGCGTCGAATGGTCAGTCCAAACACAGGTAGCCCAAGCTGTGCATCTGTATATGAAATATATGGGATTCCACGATCGATTTGCTGAAAAATAAATTTTGAATAAATAAACAATTTGGACTCATGATACTGTTGTGCTTGTCTTTCTGTGTATTTCTGTGAAGTTTCAAGCCGTTTCGTGCTCATTTGAGGGAGTTATAGCGATTTGAATTTTTCTCCCTTCATGTACATATATTACTGGACTTAGGTTCCGTGCCGTGTCCGTGTCGCGCCGTAAGCGTGCCGTAGTTTTTCACACTCATACGAAATCTGCACTAGCATCAAGCACATCGCGCGGAAATGTTGTATCAACCCGCAAGTTTCGCTCTCTTAGTATTATGGTGTCTTCTGTCAATCCTGTTTGCTTTATACATGTTTAAAGATATCATTTTGTTTTTGTTGCCATGCTCTCATCCATAACATCTTCTGTTGTTGTGCTCTATTTCGAGCCTTTTAAACCTTGGCAGTCAAGATAGACCAACAGTGTTGAATGGTTGTAGCCTTCTTTGGATAGACGACCTTTAGTGCCGTCCTCTGATGTAAACATGGTAGATAGCCAATCAGTGCGCGCGTTATATCTCAAACATTTTATGAATATAGACCTATTTCCAGTATTTCCAAAAAAGTTGACCGGGCGAATGGCGAATGGCAATCGACGACTGGTAATTGCACGGCAAAAAGAAAATTTGGGGTAACAAAAATTGCTTCATTTTCATTAACTAAATATCCAAGTAATACCGGTACCATTCAGTAAAGACCTTACTGGACAAAGTGGTCGATAGGCGATTCATATCTCCGCGCCGGATAGCGACATATAATAGCGTGACCACAGTTCTTTTCGATCGGTCGTGCAATCACCAATCGCCGTATTCGCCGATTAGTGACGACTGTCTTGTGCAGACTTTTGGAGTGGCTGACGCCGGTCTTTCGAGTTGACAAGTAGCGACGGGTGCTGACTCACTCACTTACCCACAGTACATCAGCAAATGTCCTTGCGTTGAGCTACTAAAACTATTCTCGTGTTTTGAAGAATTTGAAACCCTATTTAGTGGATTATTTTCTTTTCTTGCCCTTGCAGGATTCTGTTTCTGCAAAATGTGGAAAAGGCCAATTTTCACAACAATTTGATGACATAAGGACTGCTTTAGTAGAGCTAGAAGCGAAACTCAGTGCTTTGGAGTCGGAACTGTCACGTGGTAGTGTAGGACCATTGGGTGGTCCCAGGTTTTTGGCCAGTAGCTCATCCATTATTGAAAGGAGATTAGGAAGAGACGAACATCAGCTGGCCTTACACGACATCCAAGTTGCTGAACGTGATTTGAAAACTCAAATGTTGGAAGCTACATCTTATGATGGTACTTACATCTGGAAAATTGAAGAGTTCAGCCGTAGGCTGCATGAAGCTATCATTGGAAAAACCCCATCCATCTACAGCCTTCCTTTCTACGTTGGTCGCTATGGATACAAAGTGTGTGCTTGTGTTTATCTCAACGGAGACGGCCCTGGAAAAGGAACGCACCTTTCATTGTTCTTTGTGATCATGAAGGGTGAATATGATGCTCTTCTCCCATGGCCATTTAGACAAAAGGTTACCTTTAGGATGCTGGATCATGATCGTCAAAATGACATAAGTGATACCTTCAGACCAGATCCAAAGAGCTCCAGTTTCAAACGACCCACATCTAATATGAATATCGCTTCTGGATGTCCTTTGTTTGTAAGCCAGCAGGATTTACAGTCAAGAGGCTACGTCACTGATGAGACCATGTTTATCAAAATCGTTGTGGACACCACTGATCTTCCTCCTCTTGGGTTTTAAGCCACAAGTTTGGTTATTATCCTAACGAGGTAGTATAGATCCCCGGGGGGGGGACTCCATTGTAAAAGGATTGAGTATGCTCGTACGTCGTATCTCATAGGTGTAAAAATCAGCGATTTGGTATCTTTTAGGGTGTTAAAATTGAAGTTTAGAGTTTTAGGATTTCCTGGTATCTTTTAGTCCAATTTTGTATTTATAACAATAATGTTCATTAGCTTGTTATCGCTGGTATCTCTTAGGGGTTAAAAATCGTCCGGCCACGCCCTTTTAAAAATACTTCTGGTATCTTCTTTTAGGGGTATTTTTTGAAAATTTCTGACGAGTATACCCGATCCTTTACAATGGAGTCCCCCCGGGGTGTAGACTAAGCCGTACGTCACTGATGAGACCATGTTTATCAAAATCGCTGTGGCCGGACACCACTAGTCTTCCACTTCTTGGATTTAGATAAGCTATGCCTATATAATGATAATGATAATGTTTAAGATTTATATACCGCAAATATCTATATGTATATAATCAAATGCGGTTGAAATGAACTGAAATGAAATGAAGTATAATCAAACATAAAGTGTTTAAGAATCCCAACTGGCAAGGAGGCAAACCAGTTGGCTATATTACAAGCATGGCCGAGAAACTGAATTTGAACTAATCGAAATCGGAACAAATTCAGTCTCAGCTAGTGGCCATATAATCATGCTAATTCACAATGCAATTCACTCATGCCTGCCTGCCGGCGTATCTACAAAGACATGCAAAATGGTTGTCACCCTCTCACTAGCCAAAATAATTGATTACAAATTTCTGTTGTAGAATGCTCCATAGAAAGCTCTCAGCTCATAATCGGAAGTGCACCATCTGAAATTCGATTTGCCAACGGGAAAATTAACGACCGACCATTGCAGTTGCGCGAAGGGTGAATCGACCGTTAGATAAATCCTTATCCAGTAGACAGGTTCATCATTTTTATCCAGTCATTAGATAAAGATTTATCCAATCCCGGTCCAATGTATAGGACTATCCACCCCTCATGCAACTGGGGCCAGATCCTAAAGCTCAGCACACACTCATGGGATTTGTCGCAGGGTAATAAGGTATGGACACTATACACGACTTTCATAATGGCCGCTGCTAATTAGCATAAATAGTGAAAAATTACTATTTCTGGAACTGTATCAATTTGAAATTATTAAGATTGTTGATTTTGATAATTTGTGCAATTTTCAAAACAAAACATTAAATCCTTGACAAGATATGGGGATTTAAAATTCTGAAAATGCACCAAAACGAGGCTACCAAGGCTTTTGCTCAAAATTACATACAAAACTCTCTATTTTTGACAGTGCATAACTTTTTTGATATTGAACCGAAAGTGATAAAATTTTCTGAAAATATTTGTTTTGAAGTAATTTCTCACATAGCATTGATAATTTCTTGCACAAGGCCCTAATTTGCTCTACTGGAAAAAACCGAATTATGAAAGTGGTCTATTCCTCTCGTGTTTACTACACGTTTACGTACACCAAATGGGATTGCGGAAACACAATGTTGACCCCAGGATCGACTTAGATTAATTTGAGTCAACTATCATTTAGACGCGATTGGCGCTGTACAACTGACCCTGTGCCAAGTAAAGATGTAAAAGAAAATGTGTAAAGAAAAGAAACGTAAGGAAATATGTCATCATTGTTGTCGGCCATCTTGCAGTTCACATAAATCTTGAATCTTTTTCTGTACATTTTGCTGACGTGTTCAAGCTTGTGGCAGAAACGTTACTCAGGTTTGCTTGCTGTATGGGCATTGTTTGTCGGGTGGATGTCGGGTCAGTTAAAATCTAAGTGATTTATCGGTTGTCAGTTAAAAATTGTCATTTAGTCAATTTATATGGTTGTTTGTCGTTGGTTCCGATTAGTTGGCTAACCCTGTCCAGACCTCGGGGCGAGGGTCGTTTCCACGCCTTGTGCAGTTGTTCGGCTTGTTCGTGTTTGCTCTGAACAACTCGGTAACGTATTGAGACTCGGACCGAACTGACTGTTCCACTGCTCTTGAAAACGAAAATTTATCATAGCTCTTTCATTTTTATAGCTAATTTTTATAGCTACTGAGATATATTACTTCAGGTCCGTATGCGAAGTCAACTGCAACCACTCTAAAATTTCATATTTGTGATTTCATTAAAACAAGAATTTGTTCTCAAAATTGTGCCGTCTTGAGATAAGAACGGCATATGTTTGCCTCAAAAATGATCGGTGATCTTCTGCATTTACTTATTTGAAGAAATCAGAACATTTCCATAAAATAGATACTTTTTATATATCTCATAAAAGTTGTGTCCTGAAGTAATTTTGAGATAAAAGTGCTTGTTTTAAGAAATCTTTTTCGTAAAATAGTGTATGTAGAACATTGTTTTGAGGTAAATGTAGTTCTTATCTCAGGACACATGAATTTTGAGAAAAAATGCTTGTTTTAAGGAAGTCACAAAATGATATGAACTTCTAAAGTAAACGTAAAACTCGTTTGTTTTTATTTATTCTTGGCTTCTGCTGGCTTGAATTATTTACGACAAAAAGTAGACCGAGCTCGCAACACTTTACGCTTTCATTAGAAACGGCTAGTATGATATTATGACACATGTCCCCTGTTGTGTGCAGAGCTAAAAGCTTATGACCCATACTCGGGTTAAGAGCTGAAATATGAACATTGTTTCTGACTGTCCTTTGTTTGTATGCCAGCAGGATTTACAGTAAAGAGGCTAACAACAGTCCCTCGTCTTTCAAGAAAGAACTTAAAACTCATTTATTTAAGTTAGCTTTTGATTTATGATTGTATTTTGTTGTTGTTGTTGTTATTGTTGTTTTGTTTACAGCGCCTAGAACAGACCTGTATAAGCGCTATATAAGAATATATTATTATTATTATTATTATAATTATTATTATTATTATTAACAACTAGTTTGCTTGTCATTCTGACAAGATGTAGACTGGTCGCGATCAGTTCGTGTTGCGGACGGAGAAGCATGGCGGAATATTTTCCCTGCTGCTCCGTCCACAGGTACTTATATGGACACAGTTAATTGATTTGTATCACTACCTAGGAGTATAGAGCAGATTTCGTATGACTTGGTTACGGCCACTGAACAGCTACGGAAGGCAGAAACACGATCACAGGAGGCAGCATGGTCGAGTGGTAGTCAGGGCATTGGTCTTGTAATCTGGTGGTCCCGAGTTCGAGTCCCTGAGTCCCGCTCCGGCTACTCGATGAGGTTGAATTTGTTCTGGGTACATAATCCCTAGTTCAGATTCTCTCGACCATACTCGAAAATAGCCAACTGGTTTGCCTCCTGGCCAGTTGGCCAGTTGGGATTCTTAAATTATGTTTTGAAGTTTGTTTACTGTAATTTCAGATATTTTGTTCTGTTTAGAGGGCCACAAGCTCAACAGCTGACTTACCGTCACGTGCTACCAAATATAGACAATGTCTATATTTTAATATTTTTAAGGTACGAAACGCGGTAAGTCATTCCCACTCATACGAAAACCGTTCTATAAAGCTAAGGTTTCTGACTTCACGTTATCATGGTGATTCATTTCACCTGCATGGTGATTCATCACAGTTTTTACAGTGAATCACACTGGGACAAAAGACTCCGCGCGTAGGAGCGAGAGAGGGAGTAAGTACGTAATAAATTGAAACTGTTTATGTGTCAACCATTTTCGTATTATCTTTTCACAAATTGGTTTGTTTAAACGGCCAACTCGCTCTCAATCTGGTTCACTGCAAATATGAAATTGCCCCGGCATTTCTTACAACAGGACGTATCTAGGAAATTGCATATTCCTTTGTAGACTGCGTTGCTGGCTCCCTCTCCCTCCCCTTTGCCCTCCTTCAACCTCCCTTTCCCTCTCCTCCCCTCCCCTCCCCTCTCCTCCCCTCCCTTTTATTTTCCCTTCACTTCCCTTCCCTTTCCTTCCCTTCCCTTTCCCTTCCCTTCCCTCCCCTCCCCTCCCTTTCCCTTCCCTTCCCTTCCCTCCCCTCCCTTTCCCTTTCCTTCCCTTTCCTTCCCTTCCCTTCCCTTCCCTTTCTTTCCCTTCCCTTCCCTTCCCTTCCCTTCCTTTCCCTTCCCTTCCCTTGAGAGTCGGCAACGCAGGCTATTTGTTTGATAGGAACTCGACAAACGTAGGAAAACACATTTTTCTACAAACCGCAAGATATTTCCAGCTAGAGATTTAAATATCTAGGAAATATGCAGAAAAATGCATTTTCCTATACGTTTTGTTCAGTTCCTATCATAGCAAAATGCAATTTCTTAGATATTTCTCGTCATATAAATTTCCAGTGGTTGGCACATGAATCAGGATAAAGGTTAGCCTGCGTAGCAGATATAAATAGAAGTTTTGCCACATCGAGCGGTTAACTGTCGGCGTAGGATATGTCGGGCGACGACTGTTAATGTCACTGTATCTATCATTTACGTTAAATGTAAAAACGTACGTCAAGAACGTCTTGTTCATAAAGAATAAGACATGGAGTTGACGTAGTTGAACTAAGTCCAGATTAACTATGGTCCAGTATGGATACCAAAGCAGAACATTAAAATGAATACGCAAAACCGCTCCATAGGTTCATACTCTCTGTTCACTCAGTACTGATTAAACCGCATCAACATCAAATAAAAACTGTCACTTTGTAACGCAGGTACACTGAACTATTTTAAAAGCAATAAAGAACTATTTTACATACGAGTGAGTTGCTTTTTATTCAGACGCTGAGGAATGTCTCGTCATGCCACTCATCTCCGTAGAATTGAACCATTTAAAAAGGGTTTTCTTCATTTTGTGTAAAAACCTAAAAGAAGGGTGAGGACAGTTTTCGTCTTGACCACGCCTACCTCCCATGCTGGTCCAGTCATGTGTTGTTTGTAAACCTACATCGATCACAGGTAGCCCAAACGTAGCATCAGTGGATTGTGACGTCATGGATATTCTCGATTAATCTTTGAATTTTCATACGATATCAGAAATGTTCTTCATAGCATCTGCTATGCAACCAAAGCCTGACTCAGGGGGTAGGGGAAAAAATTTTGGTTTGAAGGAATTTGTTTTCTTTTTTTTACATTCTAGATAAAATTTTAATATTGATATTAATATTCATTGATATTTATGAAAAACGTAAAATATATAAGATATTTTAAAAAATATTGATATACGTGCATGTATCAAATTCACCTTATGAATTTAACTAGCAAATATCAAGCATGCATTTTTCTTCTTAAGCTTACTGACATCAAATTTGAAGTGATTTCTATCATCTTGAGCAGTATAGCATTCTGGTAGTTGTAGTATATGACGCCATCATGCAAATGGCCTATTTACATCGGAAAATGCAAAAATGTAACGGTCAAATAAAAACGGTGCAAAACAAATGCACCTCTAAGCAATGTGACAATAAAAGCGGGTAAAGTGTGAGTAGCTCGTGAGTGTGATCATATTCTATCGAGCTGTTTACATGTTTTCTTTTCCCTGGGGGCCAAAGACCAAAAGAAGTCACCCGCTTACCAGGCTGGCTCGCCTCCAAAAAACAGCCCCTTAGACGGTTATAGAACGAACACTCGTGTCCCATGGGATATAGAGTATACCTCGCATGAAATACAAGGTGTCTCGGGCCGCGCCCTCGTGGCCTTTTACCAAATGCTCAGTACTTAATTTATATCCCATGGAACACTCGTGTTCATTCCTTAACTCTTACATGTACACGCATGTGTAACGTACGAATTACAAGCCCGCGTTGGTCTCAAAGGCAAGTCTTAACCGGTAAGTCATATGATTGTCGTATGATGATTATTGCCTTTATCTTAGATTATTATTATTATTATTTGTGGATTAGTATGATACATATATTTCCCATTTTTATAGTATGTCTGTAGTTTTTAGAAGGGTATTTTTTATTATTCTTATTATTATTAAGGGGTTAGGTCACAATTGGGACGAAATTACTGTTCCCTTCCTCTGTCACACCCACTTATTTAGTTATGTGTACGTATTCATTGTTATTTTAGTATTCTAGCCATTTGTCAAAAATTGTGATGAATTCATTCAACTAAACTAAACTATGTTACACGTACCAGTCACGTACCAGCCAAGCCTGACCTTGATCAACCTTGAGCTTACGCAAGCTTTTTGGTTTGGCCTGTACGTGTTCCCTCCTAACGCATAACACTCCTTGCCCACTGTAGTTTATTAAGTTAATCGAGCAGTTAAACTGTACCCTTTTAAACCGATGTATCAGTTGGCCTTTCTATAACCAAACGCTTTCTTGTAAGTTGTACTTTAATCGTTCAGTAACTGATTTTTGAATCATTCACTTTCAATATCCAAATATTCCAATTTTTACATTTCAATTATAATCGTTTTGGTTTGTGAAGAGCAAGTTGCTCAATTGGCCAAAAGAAAAAAACGGAAGCATGGTCAATAAAAGACTATATTGAGCCACCTTAAAAAGCCGCCTTAAAATAACGAAAGCAGTGATGGTACAAAAACAAATGTGCAAGTGGAACTGAACATACAAATAAAAAAAGCTTGCCAGTAGAGAAAACCGTGCAAGTATATAAAAAACGTTAACAGTGCATGTATAAAAAAACATGCAAACAAAACAACTGTGCGAAAAAAACCGTGCAAGTATAAAAACCGTGCATGTATTAAAAAAACAAAAAATTTTCTTTGATATTTATATGAACAAAAGACACAAACACGCTTTGAGATCATCAAATTACAGTTGCACGAATTAGAGCTTCAATTACAATTTCAGTACAAAAACTGACCTCATTAGCTCTCATGAATGTTTGAATGGGAAATATAGTTCACTTGTCCCTATTCCTGTTTGTTTAGCAACATATGCGGTGCAAGCATAAAAACCGTGCGTGTATAAAAACATGCAAGTGGAAAAAAAAACATGCAAGTATAAAAGACCGCGCAAGTATAAAAAACCGTGCAAGTATAAAAAACCGTGCAAGTATAAAAAACCGTGCAAGTATAAAAAACCGTGCAAGTATAAAAACCGTGCAAGTATAAAAAACCGTGCAAGTATAAAAACCGTGCATGTCTAAAAAAAACAAACATTTTTCTTTGATATTTATATGAACAAAAGACACAAACACGCTTAGATCATCAAATTACAGTTGCACGAAAGAACTTCAGTGCCCTTCGATTACAATTTCAGTACAAAAACTGACCTCATTAGCTCTCATGAATGTTTGAATGGGAAATATAATTCACTTCCCCCTATTCTTGTTTGTTTAGCAACATATGTGGTGCAAGTATAAAAAACCGTGCAAGTATAAAAAACTTTGCAAGTATAAAAATCCGTGCAAGTATAAAAACCGTGCATGTCTAAAAAAAACAAAAAATTTATATTTATATGAACAAAAGACACAAACACGCTTAGATCATCAAATTACAGTTGCACGAAAGAACTTCAGTGCCCTTCGATTACAATTTCAGTACAAAAACGGACCTCATTAGCTCTCATGAATGTTTGAATGGGAAATATAATTCACTTGTCCCTATTCCTGTTTGTTTAGCAACATATGCGGTGCAAGTATAAAAACCGTGCATGTGTAAAAACATGCAAGTGGAAAAAAACATGCAAGCTCAGAGTATAAAAAACCGCGCAAGTATAAAAAACCGTGCAAGTATAAAAACCATGCAAGTATAAAAAACCGTGCAAGTATAAAAAACCGTGCATGTATGAAAAAACATGCAAGTATTAAAAACCGTGCAAGTATAAAAAACCGTGCAAGTATAAAAAAAACATGCAAGTATAAAAACCGTGCAAGTATAAAAAACCGTGCAAGTATAAAAAACCATGCAAGTATAAAAAACCGTGCAAGTATTAAAAAACCATGCGAGTTTAAAAACCGTGCGAGTATAAATATCCGTGCAAGCATAAACATCCGTGCGAGTATAAAATAATGTTTTTATACTTGCACGGTTTTTTATACTTGCACGGTTTTTATATTTGCATGGATTTTATACTTGCACGGGTTTTTTTATATACTTGCACGGTTTTTTATACTTGCATGGTTTTTTACACTTGCACGGTTTTTTATACTTGCACGGTTTTTTATACTTGCACGGTTTCTATACTTGCACGGTTTTCAGCATACTTGCACGGTTTTTTCTCATTGTAAGTTTTTTTATTGCACATTCAGTTCTACTTGCACAGTTGTTTTTGTACCATAGTTGTTTTCTTTACTTTTATATACTTTTTGTACTTGCATGGTTTATTAGTTTTGAAACGTTTGGCGCCTGATACGTTATTCTGTGTATCTTTATAAGATTTCAAGTTTACATCTGGCGCTCTCAGACGGGGAAAGTATGAGTTGAAGCCTGTCGAGAAAAGGAAAGATCTTTCGCAACGCAAAAAGGCTGCTACAGCGCATGCCCATAATCGTTGGGAACAGGGCAATAATGACCGGTTCAAATGTCACCTTGTTACTCGTGCCCAGGCCTTAAGGCCGGGAACGAGTTATAAACTGCAAATGTTTTTTTTTTTTTTCCTCTGTTCGTCCTGAGGGACTTCTGATTGGTTAAGAACGTAAAAACAATGCCCTTCATTCATCACCTTTGAGCGACAGCGAACGCAAGCCAGGAACTTTAGGAATGCAAGATGGCCGACTACAAAGAAAATAGCTTTTAGAGACGGGCTTTTCCTGCAGTAGAACAATGTAATTTGGAGCTTTTAACTCGAGAAATACCTATATACTTATAAGAGCTTCAGAATGGGCTGTTATTTTGAGCTTCATCTCCAATGCTTTGACCAAATATCGAACTCTAAATGGAGTACTTGAAAGCCGAGGCCCTCGCGATAACGGCTATTTCCTATGAGCTGGAAAACTACGAATTTCTCATCCTACATGTTGCTAAACGAACATACATAGAAGCAAGTCAATTATATTCCTCATTCAAGCATTCAAGAGATCTTGAGAGGTTTTTGTAGTGAATTTTAATTTAATATCGGAATGGCATGAAACTAGATCGATTCCATTGACCTTGTATTTCGCGTTTGGTCACGTAACGTCTTTTATTCATATATATAACATCCGAAACATGAACGAAAAAATACACGATTTGTTATTGTGTCAAATATGCCGTTGTAGAAGTCTTTACAGCAAACAATTGAGATATATAGTGAAATAAGAAGTTGAATATAAAACTGGTATATTTTTGCATGTTGGAGATATCTAATACCTATGCATGATAATAGAAAGACAAAGGCACTTATAGCTGTTGACAGACAAACTAACTAATCAAGATATTTTTTAGTTTAAGTTAGTCGATTCAAAAAAGGTCATTTGTTACGGTTAGCTATTTCCCGGAATGGTGAAGAATGCGTGAAACGGCTAGGGGAAGAGTACGAACGGAGCCGGTCATTGGAGCCTCTCTTAAAAAGGGCTCCAGGCATAGGCACGAGTGAACGCACGTGTGCGTCTAGTTAGATATGCATTCGTGTTTAACCACAACTAAAATTACTTGGGCTACCTATGGTAATCACTGAAGATCATACTTTCAAACCAATTTAGTAGTCCGAGTGAACGTACTTAGTGCGTCTAGTTTGCAAAACAAACAGACGCTCGTGTGCATAATTACGCGTGCCGCCATACTAAAGTTGGTCAATAGGCCAAAGTGTTCAGATATTAGTATAGAAAACAAAACTTCGCCCCTGTCTGGATTTTTGGTAGCCTATTGACCAATTTCCAATCGAGACTTTATTCTGGCAGGACGCCGTAATTATGCGCACGATGCCAATGCTTCTAAATTACACCGAATACGTGCCTTCCTGTTGTCGCCGTTGCACGAAAACCGAGCACATGAGCTTCTTTACATATAGTAATGACAGACATCATGACCGGAACGGGGGAAGGGTACTCCTTATGGATGTGCCGCTGAGCCCCTCAAACCCTGACATTGTTCCGGAGCAAAATTTCCAAAATCAATACCCTGTTCCAGTCTGAGTACACTAAGACAACACCCTGTTCCAAAAGACATATAAACGTTTTTGAGACTTTTTTTAAATACACGAGGGATTTCAACATCAAGTTCTTTGCTCTGATTTCCTAGCTCATTCTTTTTCCCTTAGAAGTTGATGTAGTTACGAACTTTGTAAAACAGAGACCCTGTTCCAGAGTAAAAACGCTAAAAGCCAATCCCTGTTTGGCGGCACATACCCGACGTATAGCGAATATAGTCCCCCCGGGACTCATGTCAACTTCGTTTGTTACAAAAAGTTTCCAGCTAGCTTGTGATTGGTTCAAGTTGGTGTGACATCAGGTTTATAGCAGCCCTCTCAGAGGTGAGGCCCCATCCACCTTGGTGATTTGGGAGAGAACAGATCGAGAACAAGAACTGTAAGGCTGATATCTTATTTTGTATCTCTGCCACTATGGTAAGTGCTGCACTGGAAAAGGTTTCATTTTGTTTTTCACTTATAACTTTACTGGTTATTCTTGATTGATAGTTGATCTCAGATTCACTTTTATTTTATTCCACGCAGAGTGCACTTAAAACAAACGATCAGAAGATCAAGTTGCGTATGGAAGGCAATGTAAATGGTCACAAGTTCGTGATTGTAGGAGAAGGAAAAGGCAAGCCTTACGAGTAAGTAAATAAAGTTTAAATGATTTATCATTGTGTGTTCAGTTTCATATTACTTCGAAAAGTGCTCAGTTTAAGGTTTAAGGTGGCTCGACTGGGTTTTGTTTGAGGTGCACCTCCGCTGTTTGATCGCAAAATGCGTCGCGGCCAAAAAGCTTGTTTCAAAAAAAAAAATCATAGTCTAGGGATAGTTTCAAGTGATGGCATTGCTATTTTCATAAACATGATTTTTTTTAAATAAAGTAAAGTTTATTGGTTGGCAACAAGTCAATATTTTTTCATTGAACGCGATCTAATACCGACGTTTTGTCTGAAACTGGTAAATTCCGTAAAATTTGTTTTTGAATTGATCCCATCTGCTGAAAAATAATCCGATTTTCGATTTTATTTACCAAAGTCAAAAATCTCAAAATCTCATCTTTCTTGTTGAGTATCGGTATTAATTAATGCCGCACCAGTCAGTGGAAACCCCTGCCCCTAACTACCCGGGGAATAGCGGGGGATTAGATTTGAGAAGTTGTCTGATATTGCACTTATGCCCCGTCACACCCGGTTGGCAAGGCATTTTCGCGTGTCTATTCCTCATGCCACTTATTGTTCCCCGCCCCAGGGCTAGAAATATTGAAAGCATTTTCGATTATTTTTGGATTGTACTTGCTTGAAACTGTTATTTCTCAAAGTTTTGTTCCTGTAGACAGTTCGATGACGTCATAATAACACCAAGAAGCGTAGCATTACACTTACCAACACCGTGCGCAGGACCAATAGGCTACCGGGAAGCCAATAAATTAAGTATTTAGACTTTGGTATAGAAAACTCCGCCTCTGTCTGGATTTTTGGTAGCCTATTGACCAATCCCCAATCGAGACTTTATTAGCCTGCCTACAGGCTCTCCAGGGTGAGGGGGAGAGGGGAGGGGAGAGGAAAGGAAGGGTGAGCTCTCCCTTCATCCTTTCCTCTCCCCTCCCCTCTCCCCCTCCCCCCGGAGAGCCTGTAGGCAGGCTAAGCACTATTTGGCTTAACGTCACAAATACATCCCGCCAGCACATCAGCACTAGCTTTTTCTCTTTACTCTCCCCTCCCCTCTCCCCCTTGAGAGCCTGTAGGCAGGCTACGTAATTATGCACACGCGCGGTGGTAACGTGAAGTTTGCGTCGGGTAAATTTAATAGAAACCCACTAGACATTTAATTGCGATTAGGGCTCTCAATGTCGAAATCAAATATCTATACTCCTTATGTAATATGGGCTAAATTTTGACAAAAATGTTCTGTATTCACCACATGAACAGTACCTTTGTTTACGACTTTCATTTCCTGATTGTGTTTTAGGGGAACAGAGCTTCTAGACCTTACAGTCAAGGAAGGCGCACCTCTACCTTTCTCCTTTGATTTGCTGACACCGTCATTCATGTACGGCAACAGGATATTCACCAAATACCCATCAGATATACCAGACTATTTCAAGCAGAGTATGCCTGAGGGTTTTTGCTTCGAAAGAAGCATAATCTTTGAAGACCAGGCAATGTGTGCCATAACAAACGACTTCAGGTTAGTAAGCCGGCTTGCAAAAGTCAACGGGTGTCAATGAAAGAGATGTTCTATCAAACTCATATATATAACAGCTTTTTTTCTTTTGCCAGCGATTGCAAATAAAGGGACATATATTTGGCTTATAAGTAAAGGGTTTCAACACATTTCATAACGGTGAATTCTCAATTCAGCAATTCTCTTAATAGCCGTAAAACAAGAATGTTTGCGAACTATGAAATGAACCATAACTGGCATGTTTCATCACCTCAGATTCAGATGCGCAAATTTTTGTAAAAAAATACGTTCTACATTTACAATCATTTACCTCAATCAGTAGCAAGAAATCAAAAGAAATGAGAAAAAGACTTTATCAAGTAAAATTATGGTAAATCGAGTTTTGTGGGAAACTTATGGTAAACCGAGTTTTGGGGTCACGGTTTTGAGGAAGTAAGATGTTTACTTGTTAATATGTTTAAATCACGAGAAAAGTTTTCGAATTATTTATTAAGCGTTTAAAAATGGCTGACTAGAACTATTTAGGATGCCTGGACAAGTAGCCGATTTTCGGTTTCCAGAAATTTTGACTAAAAGACCCAGTTTGGTGAACTGTTTTCAAAACTGATAACATCAAAGCTTTCAGTCAATCTGATGTCAAGCAGTACAGCTGATATTAATTCGAATTAAAACACTTAAGATTGTTGCTAGGTAACAAATCTATATTTTAGATAAAATTTGCGAGAAAAGTAGAAAACGGCGTGCACCGCCCGTTTGGCGACCATTGATTTTGGTGAAAAATGGTCCAAATTTGACAACGATTTACTCAACATGAAGACTCTCTACCCAATTGTTAATTTATAGCCAAAATATCTGGAAATCGGCTACTTGTCCAGGTGTATCCTTAGTAGTTCTAGTCAGCCATTCTCAATTTTGAAACATTCATGACTATAATTCAAAAAGAGTGAGCAAATGAAAAATATACAAAATTGGTATACTATCGACCAAGAGAACATAAATATTTCTGCTCTCTTGTATCGACACGATTAAAAGTAAAGCAACAGTGCGCGCAAGAAGTATTTGTTGCATTTTATGCATTTCATATTTACCGAATATTAAATGTAGAATAGAATAGTAAATGAGGAAAGCCAGGAAAAAAAACATTTTATTAATTATATTTTTTTTTGCGGTACTGAATAGTTTCATCGTTTCAGCCCGAATTCAGTTCATTCATCGTTATATGGGTTTTTCATTCACAATGGACACCATCGAAAACAATTTCGAGACTCACAAGAAAATCCCTATGAATTCATGTGCAGCTCATTTGAAGGATTGACATGAGGTCAATAGGACAACACTTGATGGTCACTTAAGTCTCTACGTTATGATCCCTCGACGATTGTCTCAATTCAGCAGATATTTAATCAAGATTAAACATTCTTTTAGTGAATTCCTGTGCCCCAGATCATGTGTATTGGACAACGGTCATCTTGTAGCAGTACATTCATAGCCTAAGCAAGAAAATGAAAACCTGCTTCTGGTGGCACTACTAAATTAATGAATTGCTTTTTGTGTCTTTGCCTGGTCACACAGTCTCACTTCTCTTTCAACAGAATGGAAGGCGACATTATTGTTTTCGAAAGTTACTTTCACGGGGTGAACCTTCCCCCCAATGGTCCACTTATGAAGAAGAAGTCTCTGAGATGGGAGCCATCCGTTGAGAAAATGTTTGTGCGTGATGGGATGCTGAAGGGTGATGTGGTGATGATGATGGTGCTTGAAGGAGGTGGCCATTACCGAGGTGATTTTAAAACCACTTACAAGTAAGTTGATTTGATTTGTTACCTTAGCTCCAATTGCATGCTTGATTATGGACGCCCACTTGTGGGGATCGGTCAGAACACGACTCTAAAACTGTCTGGGTCTCAAAGGGAAGAGCCAGTTACCTAACCAACACATCAGTAACCTTGCTTATCTAGGATAGAATAAGATGGCTGGTAACTATCATTGCCATATAGGAGTTTAAACTCACAAAGCAGTATATTCTATTTCCTATGCGCTGATGCATCCAACCCTGTGTTACTTATATCCGAATTTGTTTGCTTCTCTGCAGAGCAAAAAAGCCTGTCCACTTGCCAGACTTTCACAATATACACCACCGCCTTGAGATTTTGAGCCATGACAAAGATCACAACAAGGTTAAGCTGCATGGGGGTGCCGCTGCTCAGCATCCTATGATACCAAGTGCGGCAAAGTAAAGCCAAGACGACATCAAGGAAAAAAAGGCTACTCGGATTTGACTGCTATTTGCTATTTTGTTTGTTTATTTTTCAAGTTAATTTTTTACTTGTATCTGGCTCTAACTGAGTTGAAAAAGTCTATTCTTATGACGTAATCATGCAATAAAATGAAATTGAGGGTTTTTACTACAAACTTCAACTTTTCCTATTTATTTTTAGTACCTAACGAATCTTTGAATCGAAAGTATCAAAAACATGACGCCCGTATGGCCGTTTATTCGACGGGCAAGCGACTTGTGTGCGACAGAGATTACGACATCAAACAAAGTCGACCGGTAACTACGTACATTTTCAAGTTTCTAAAGCAAGCTAATGCTAATAGAAGATAACAGAAGTTATCAGCATCTGAGGTCGTTAGTGCTGCATGAAGATATCGTAATTTGATTAAATTCTACCGGCGTAATTCGCTTACACACTTGGTGGGCTTCTCAGGATCACCCGAAATCCAATTTTCAACGTCAATCAATTTTCAGACTGATTTCTTCAGTCATCTATATTGTTTTACTATAGCTCGTTGATTTTGAATTCCTTTGTTATTTAGACTATTGTTTTTCGTGCCCCCTTCAAGAAAAAGAAATTAAATCACGCAAAAACAGGGGCGGATTTAGGGTGGGCGAAGAAGGCACAACCCCCCTTTTGAAAATTCGAATGGCTTGTTGGCAGAAAAAGTCAGTCTTTACATAAAAAGCCCCGTCGTTTCCAAAATGCAGATCAATTTTTAAATAATGACTTAATATTACATGGAACTACTCTTAGAGTTATTTGTGCCTATTTAGTTGCTATTTAGTTGTTATACACTGGATGTGTAGAATGTTTCAATGAAAGAAACAATGAAGGTTCATTTGAAGTAATAAAGTAATTAAAAGCTATTATGCAAAGTCATTTGTCTCAATTCTCTTGTGTATTTGATGTCTCCAGTGTATTGCTATTATAAGAAAGTTCTGGTTCAATGCTAGTGACTAAATAGCAACTAAATAAGCACAAATAACTTTTTCTTATTTCACAGACATATGAAATGCACTCTAGTGCTTTGGGATTCTAACTGGGCCTCGATTTCGAAACCAGGAAGATTCAATCTTATAATTAATTCTTCAGTGTGGTCTCAGATTGTTTTGCAGACATACTTTAGGACCGGACATTATTTACAGGGAGGGGGGCCGGTGCATATAGAGGGGGGCACAGATTTTTACGCTCACTGTAAGAATGTTATGTGTGTATGTATGCAGAAAGGGGCGGAGGGGCCATATCAAAATTAAAATTGAGCAGTTACCTTTTTCATTTGTACCAGGCTGTTCCCTGTAAATAATGACCAGTCCTTTATTCAATGTGGAAAATTCAGCTACAAGCTAGTTTACAGGTACTCCACAACAAAATATAATAAAATAAAATTACAATCAAAAATTATTTAAACTAGAAATTATATGAAATAGATTTTAAAAGTTAAAATATAAAATTCTAAAAATGTACTGAAACCTAAAAATACAAGTACTTATGATACTTCAAATTAATGAAATTAATTAAGAAAAATCACTTCTGCACTAGTGAGCGTACGTAATCAAGGAGATACGAATTTTCAAAAATCGAAATTTGTTTGTATCTCTTGCATAACTGTAAGTGTTTTCATACAAAATTTCGCTTTTTGAAAACTCGTATCTCCTTGATTTTTCAACTGATATTCTTCAAACTTCACAGTCTTACTGATTTTGATATGCTCTTTCCAGCTATGGTCATTGTTTTTAAGTTTGGGAACTTTTGGAATTACATGAAAAAGCCGTTAGTAGAAATGACTGTAGCAATTCACAAAATACGTTATTTACACGTATAAGATTGCAGAATACGTCTTGGTAACAGCCATATTCGGATTCAGCATGAAAAATTAGTTTAGAATAGTTATGTTACCAGCCTCTACCCCAAAATGCCTTCTGCACTTTTTGCGATCGACTTTTTTCAATTTTGCGCCTTGTCTATCACGCAATTCAACATAAATAGCCGAACTTTCAAATTTGACTCTCGTAATTCGAACTTGTAGCTTATAATGTTTGGATCCCTGGTGATCCTTGTTGCTTGTTGCAATGTTGAAAGTTGAGTTATCAAACACGTCCCAAGTCCGCCAAAAAGTATCGTGTGTCACTGTGACGAGCCCTCCCCTCCCTCCTAAAAAGAGCAAAAGAAACAACATCGTTCCCAGGGCCTTCTCTTCATTCTTTGAGATCAAAATGGCGGCTGAATTTAAGGTGTTTACCAGTAGTATTTTGGTGATCGGTTTTGACAAAACTTCCAATTTTAGTTTTGAAAATTGGTCAACTTACATAGAGTGTGTTGTTCATGCTTTAATTCTTCTAACCTCTAAATGAGTTTCAGTGAAATTCGTCGATTTAACTGTTTGAGTGGCTTGGGGTGAGCAGTTAAAATTGACGAATTTCACTGAAACTCATTCAGAGGTTAGAAGAAAGCATGAACAACACACTCTAGAAGTCTCATGGAATTTTATTAAAACTAGACGCACACGTGCGTTCACTCGTGCCCCGGGAGCCCTCCAGTGACCGGCCCCGTGCGTACTCTTCCCCGAGCCATTTCACGCATTCTTCACTTAACCGTAACATAATAAAGACCTTTTTTGACCTTTTTAGAGAATATCTGATTAGTCAATTTGTCTGTCAGCAGCTTAGTGTTTGCCTTTATCCCAACATGCAAAAATATACCAGTTTATTCAACTTTTTATTTCACTATATATCTCAATTGTTTGCTGTAAAGACTTCTACAACGACGTTTTTGACACAATAACAAATCGTGTATTTTTTCGGCGTTCATGTTTCAGATGTTTTATCTATTACGTGACCAAACGCATCAGGTCAAATAGAGCCTTGATTCCATGAAAATATATAAATAAATTGTCTGGCCAGAATTGTGTTAAAATTCATTACAAAAACGTCTCAAGATCTCTTGAATGCTTGAATGAAAAATATAATTGACTTGCCTCTATATGCGTTAGTTTAGCAACATGTAGGGTGAGAAATTCGTAGATTTCCAGCTCAAAGGAATTGCTACGAGTCGCGAGAGCTTCAGTTTTCAAGTACTCCATCGGAGTTCGATATTTGGTCAAAGTATTGGAGATCAAGCTCAAAATAACAGCCCATTCTGAAGCTCTTATAAGTGTCTAGGTATATCTCGAGTTAAAAGCTCCATTTTCTATTGTCTCACTACTGGAAAAGCCTGTCTCTGAAAGCCATTTTTTGGGCTGTCCGCCATCTTGCATTCCTAAAGTTCCTGACTGGCGTCATCAGGAGCTTTAACACGTGACCGATTGCGCAAGAAAGGCCTCTTCTGGCGGAGAAAAGAGAAAAAAAAAAACATTTGCAGTTTATAACTCGTTCCCGGCCTAAAGGCCTGGGCACGAGTAATTAAGACAGAAATTTCGAGTGTTATTGAGTGACATACATTCTCTTATAAATAGCCACTGATAGTGAACTTGGTCTACTTGTGGTTATATAGATCTTTTGGCCGCGAACATCCTTAAGCTTTAAATTTAATTGATTCTAAAACTTATTAATAATTCATAAGCAAATAGACCAATTGAAGACGTTCATTTGGTCACGTGTTGAGACCTTTATACCGGATATAAACACTGATGCATAAACATGAGTGTTTTATCAAAATCAGTTAAAACACTCATTAATAAAACATGAGTGTTTTAACTAACTCTGATAAAACACTCATGTTTATGCATGAGTGTTATATCAGTACAAGGTCTCACTATAGTTGTCGGATCATTGACCTCGTACAGTACCGACGAAACTTCTAATGAGCGTCATGCTCGGCCTACGGCCTCGTGTTTATATCCACGATAAAACACTCCTGCTCGTTTTTTTAAATATCACTTAATTAAATCATTAATAATTCATAAGGCAAACACAATGAAAATCGCAACCCAAGTGACAAGTGTCTTTATATCTGATAAAGATTCGGCCTAATTTACATCAACATTAACCTCGATTTTCTCCAAGATATTAAAATGAAGATATTTTTTATTTTCTTTTAGAGAACAACTCTCATTGTGTTGGAGTTCGGCGAGGATCTTTACCCTGATCCGATATTAAAAACACTATCTCTCGTTCTATACTATACATAAAATGTAAGCTTAATAATTCTTGAAACTTGTGTTTTTGTATCAAGTAATAGTCATTTAACCTACACATGCACGGTACGATACAACTTTCGGGTGAAGCGACACTTCTGTCGGATTCACTTCATTGTATTGTATACAAAAATAATTATACATTGTAAGAACTTACTGTCAGTTTTCAACAGCACAACAGCCCAAAAGATCATTCTTCACAGTCTTCACTCCATTTTCGAGCGTGTCCAGCATGTATACAATTTGTCTGCGCATGTCATTCAAATATGCAGGTTTGCAGAAATGACCTTTTCTAGTGTTTGCTGAAGCTTTTCAAGGTGGAGGAAAAAATCACCCTAAAAGGTACCAGCTATGTCTCGGGTAGTCAACTAAAGTCTGGGACACCCTAAAAGGTACCAGATTGCTGATTTTGACCCCTAAAAGGTACGACGAGCATCCCCGTCCATTTACGATCGGAGTCCCCCCCCCCCCCCCCCCCCCGGGGATTTTCCCCTTCCCGTGATGCATATCTGCTCAAAAAAATTATACGGGGGAATCCCTTTCCCACAATGCATTTCGCTAGCGTGTCCAATATTATATTTGTCGTCGAAATGCATTGTGGGAAAGGGATTCCCCCGTATTATCAATGGTTGTGGCTATTGGCTATAGATGGAATCCTTCAGAAGGAGGTGATCGAGGAGGACTAGATCCCAGTCAATCTTCGGAAAATTGCTCGGAACAACGGAACAACGACTGAATAGCAGACAAAATGGCGGTCTTTTCGATTCGAGTACGTTATCCGACAAAAGCGATTTTTGACGTTTTGAGGAAACTTAAAAACAAAAGTAAGTGTTCAGAACATCATGACATCCATGACGTCCATAAGATCAATTGAAAACAGCAAACGTGGAAAGTACCGAAGAAGGTAAGCTAATAAGATTGTTATACAAGAGTCGTAAACTAACATGATCCCTACCATCTCCCAATGGAGAATACTTTTTTTACTTACTTACTTTCTTTACTCTCTCCTCAAAGAGATTAGAGTCCCTCAAAAGGAGATTAAAAAATGAAGGATGAAATCCTTCACAGGGAGGTTGAGACTTTGCTATTTATAAATAACTTAAGCTTACTGGAATCCCTCACAAGGAGGTTGGAATCCTTCATAGGGAGGTTATAACTTTGCTGTTTATTTATACTGGAATCCCTCACAAGGAGGTTGGAATCCTTCACAAGGAGGTTGAAACTTTGCTGTTTATTTATACTGGAATCCCTCACAAGGAGGTTGGAATCCTTCACAAGGAGGTTATAACTTTGCTGTTTATTGTGGCTACTGCCTCGTAAGAGGCAGAAGCCTACTATGTCATCGAGTTGTAAGTCCGTAACACCACAGGAACTCCAAAATCGGAAAACGTCGGGACCAATTAGCAGCTCGAATTCTATCTATCGGCACATCTACGCCTATTGTCCGGAAAATCGAAATGTCTCCGAACTTCCGCGATCACTACCGATTTCGTCAGTTCCATATGCCAAACGCCAGAAATACAATGCCTGATGACAATGCTAGGTCGTTGTACCCGTTCATCAGCTCTGAAGATGTTGATTGAATAATTAATAGCTAAGAAAGGCAAGTTATTTTTTGCATATTGTGCTCAACTCTTGTCTGCAAAGCTGTCTTAGGACTTTTTGTTTAGCAGTGACATTTTTTCGTGACGCCATGCATGCATGCACTTGTGTGATTCACGTCGAACAATTTATCCAATTTACTTATGAGATTTGTCGCCTACTCTCTGTGCAATTCGCTTCTAAGCTTAACTAGCTTTATAGGCAAGCTTTTTAGATTAAATTTATAAATTAGTAATCAGTACAGGGAATCAGTAGTCGAGACAAGTGATCGCCGAAAATGGCCATCATTAGTGAACTAAAAAACGTGTTTTGCCCATTGCAGTTTACTAACGCATTTGTTTATAATGATATTTTCTTGTTCTCGGTTACCTCTCAAAATTGTTTTCATGGATACCAGAAATAGTAATCTTCACTGTGACCGACGACATTAACAATGAGAATATTTAATTTGACCTTTGATTTGTTTATCATTGTCACGTAACTGCAAATATATCCTTGTGCCTCAAGTCAATGAAGTATCTTAGCATAAGTATATCAAACAGAATCTCCTTTAAAAACTGGGGAAAAAATCAAAATCAAAATAATCCACTTGAGTATGGACTTATATGACTTATGGACTGATGTATGTACGCTGAACACGTCCCTCCCAGGTTCATGTCACACAACTGAGCTAATTAGATTCACTTCCTCAAACGCCGGTGAGAGAAATATAAAATTCGCAGAAAAATTCAAACATTTTATTCCAAAAAGCAGCCAGAGCAAGAAGCCATTTTGGCTCTTGTTTAGATTGACTTTCCTTTCTTCATGACAAAAATCACTACTACTTTCTATATTACTTCATTAATAGTATACATGAAAAAATTACTCGATTCTGATTGGTCGAGAACAGTGCAGTTCAAGTGTAACACAGTGCAGAACAGCTGTAATACAGTGCAAATTACATTTGAATTTATAATTTCAAAGTCGCATTAAGATCCATTTTTCCTTATACTGCTATTGTAAAACATAACCAAGAATGCAAATAAGGAGGTTTTCATTCATTAAAGTACATGTTTGTTTGAAAAAAATGGCAAAAACTATGAGGATTTGGTTCATTTGTCAGTTAAACAATTTTTGACGACTTGCGCGCGCCACTGACGCCATCACATCTCAACGAGCGCGCGCGCGCTGAAAGTTTTCTTCTCGAGATTGTATTTGATTTTCTTAAAAATCACCATTTATTTTCTCGAATTTTTTCATGTATATTATTACTAAGTAATCACATGGTTTCTCGTTCAATTTGGGATAATTCACGCTCGTGTGTTTTTCAAAGAGCTGAAATTGCACTCGACCTACGGTCTCGTGCAATTTCAACTCTTTGAAAAACACACTCGTGCGAATTAATCCCAAATTGAACTCGAAACCGTGTGATTATCTATACAAATGCATAATATTTTGATATTTTAATGGCTATCAGTTCCAGTTCCAATAAGAACTGCGAAACATATTTTCAAAGAAAAAAATAGACTACTCTTCATTACTCTTTATTACACTCTAATTCAATTGTGCCCTTTTCTTGTCATAATTTTCAATTAGATTACACTTAACCTGAGAAAAAGTACAAAATCTAAATAGCAGTAAAAAGGGTCTACTAATGGCCTCTTTATATGAAGGCAAGCTAGTTGTCCCTGCTAGGATGGATAATCTTTTTCTTTTTTCCCTGGGGATCGGCATACAAAACAAAAGACTTATCCCTCCTACCAGGGACAACTCGCCTTCATATAAACAACACCTAAATAAGTATCATATAGTTTAGTATTTTTCATGGGTTTATGAAAACCACTCTAAAACAACATTTAAATTAATTAAGATGTATTACAATATGATATGTTAAAGTATACTTAATTCAATTGTCAACCAAATCCTACATTTCAGTCTTTAATACTCGAAATGAAAACAAAACACTGCGTATCACTGTCCTATAAAAATCATTTTTAATTCCAGCATGCATCTGAACTGCCTCTTCTTTAAACGCAGTAGACACATGCGGATAATATCCGCCTATTTTTTATACTGGAATCCCTCACAAGGAGGTTGGAATCCTTCACAAGGAGGTTGAAACTTTGCTGTTTATTTATACTGGAATCCCTCACAAGGAGGTTGGAATCCTTCATAGGGAGGTTATAACTTTTCTATTTATTTATACTGGAATCCCTCACAAGGAGGTTGGAATCCTTCACAAGGAGGTTGAAACTTTGCTGTTTATTTATACTGGAATCCCTCACAAGGAGGTTGGAATCCTTCACAAGGAGGTTGAAACTTTGCTGTTTATTTATACTGGAATCCCTCACAAGGAGGTTGGAATCCTTCACAAGGAGGTTATAACTTTGCTATTTATTTATACTGGAATCCCTCACAAGGAAGTTGGAATCCTTCATAGGGAGGTTATAACTTTACTATTTATTTATACTGGAATCCCTCACAAGGAGGTTGGAATCCTTCACAAGGAGGTTATAACTTTGGTATTTATTTATACTGGAATCCCTCACAAGGAGGTTGGAATCCTTCACAAGGAGGTTGAAACTTTGCTGTTTATTTATACTGGAATCCCTCACAAGGAGGTTGGAATCCTTCATAGGGAGGTTATAACTTTTCTATTTATTTATACTGGAATCCCTCACAAGGAGGTTGGAATCCTTCATAGGGAGGTTATAACATTACTTTACTATTTATTTATACTGGAATCCCTCACAAGGAGGTTGGAATCCTTCACAAGGAGGTTGAAACTTTGCTGTTTATTTATAATACTGGAATCCCTCACAAGGAGGTTGGAATCCTTCATAGGGAGGTTATAACTTTTCTATTTATTTATACTGGAATCCCTCACAAGGAGGTTGGAATCCTTCACAAGGAGGTTGAAACTTTGCTGTTTATTTATACTGGAATCCCTCACAAGGAGGTTGGAATCCTTCATAGGGAGGTTATAACTTTTCTATTTATTTATACTGGAATCCCTCACAAGGAGGTTGGAATCCTTTACAAGGAGGTTATTGCATTAGCTAGATCTGCACTATCAATGGGTCAGTCTAATGAGAAACATGATTGATTATTAATAATATTTAACCCTTAGGCTATTAACTACAATTGTGTACAAATTATTATTTTTCTTATCACACAATTATTTTAATGTACAAAACTATTTCTGATCAATGAAATGGTAGGTCCGAGAAACAACAATACGTTCAATCTACTTATATTGTGACATTTCATAGGAAATAGTCTTTTTCCCAATATCATTTTTCATCTTGGTCCTCATCATGGGAATGTCACTCTAAAATGCAACAAGAAATAATATATAAATAACATTTTTATAATGAAGCCTTAATTAAATATAGTTCAGCATGCAGTTGCACATACATGTACAAATTGTCTTTGAGAAAAGGAAAGGAAAGGTTTAGAATATAAAGTAGACAGAATAAAAGTGACATATTTTGTAATAATGAGCTCATTGGGAACTCAATTTACTGTAAGTTACAGTAATGTTGTACAAAAAAAAAAAAAACAACAGAATATATGAGAAACAAAATCAAAAATGCTAACTGTTATTACTTAGCTAACTTACTATATGAGAGAATATTAGAGTAATTTAAGTATGTGGTATCTCATACATATTTAATATATAAACTCAGAAAGACTGTAATACGCATTCATATATAATATACAAAAATTGGATGGAGAGAAAGTCATGTGATACCCTAGTTATTAATTTCAATGGGCTCTGACAGTTACCATACTTGAAATGTACTTATTTTAAAGAAATAATTATTTACATAACTCTGAGAGTTTATTTTAAGCACTTACAGTAATATGCGGGCACTGCCCATGTAAGCAAGATTTTAAATTTTGCATCTTAATTATTAGGTACTGTACATTTTTTATTTTGTATATTAGCTAATATGTACATGTATAAGTGTAGTACAACCTTTTTGGAATTTAGTTTGCATGATTGTGCTTTAATGTATATACATGTATAGTAAAACATGTACATGATAATTATTTATGATCAATTGTTTAAAACAATTTATTTAAAACATTTTTACCTGGGTGAATGAGGGAAGTTCTCCTCTGCTGAGATATTCTGCATACTAAAATTAAAGGTACATTTAGCAACAAAAATGGACACACTGGTATGAGACTAAAAATTCAGCATTTGGCAAATAATTTATTTATGACAACTACATGTAGATAAAATTTGTACTCAAAATTTCTTTGCTTTCAGGCATCGTTATCAAGAGTGTTGAAAATTTCAGCTTTTATATTAAGCCTGGATGACTGTGAAACAAAGAACTAGTATCTACAGTAATGATGTTTCTGACATCAAAAACTAAATTCATTTACTAACCAACATTCTTGATAATGTCTGAAGGCATTGAAATGTAAAGGACAAATCTAATTGCAAGTCCTAATTTTTATTCTGCGATCACAAAAGATGGAAGCTTAATTGATCAGTTGATCAGTGTTCTTACCATACATACAAACACTCCACAGTCTGTACCATTCTCTTGCTTTGGGACATCCTATCAATAAATACTATTAATATAAGATTATGGAATTTTTAATAGACATTTTGAGTAATGCATTCTTTGTATAGCCCAAATGTGGGTGTCTTTAAATACAAAATATACAAATATATGAAAATATACATGTAGCTGTAATCAATTAAGAATTTGTACACTGACCATGCAACTCAGGCATAAAATTAATGTTGTATACTACCTAATATGAAACATCTACTATTTCATAGCAGAAATAGCCAAATGCTATGCAAATATAAGTAAGTAATTGATTTTGCAGTGCAATTACAAACCCCAACATGTTACTAAAAATGCACCTTTTTAGAAATGTCTTGCCAAGATGACAAGTCTAGCTCCTTGTTCTTTTGTTTTTTTTCCATCTCTAAAAAAGACCTTTTCCAAAAAAAAAAAAGAAAGAAGGAGAAAATAAATGATATAAAAATTAAATTATTTGTCTGAATATAAATTTAATCAATTCATAAAACATTCCAGACTGATATTACAGTATTGTAAGTTTTTCACAGTTTTCTTTTTTTACCCTAATAGTTCTACATAAAAGACATAAATTCTAATTAAAGTATTTATTGAACATACTTTACTAGAACATAATTTAGACTGGAGGCTAGCTTGATTAATTAATTAATTTTATTTAATACTTAATTTTTGAACAAGATTCAAATTATGTTTTGGTTCAAGAATCAACTTCTTTTTTTGTTGTTATTACTGATAACAGAAATGTACCTTCACTTGGCAGCTTACAGTACCTGACATTGATGAAGAACTGCTTGTATGTGCCGTGGAGGGAGTCAAGGTGAGCTATTGTTCTTTGTCTAAAATTTACCAACTAGGAGATGGGAAATACTTAGATTAGTCAGATACAAACTTATTGGATTTCAGCTATAATTTGCATTTGAGATATTCATTGACAAGGGTTCTGCACTACTGTGTGCAGCCTAGTTACATGTATGTAACTAGGTTTATCTTAAGTGTAAATAGCATCAAATACTGCATGCATACCAAAGATCTAAATTTATGGTGTTTTCAAAAAGGAAGGGCCAGGTCACACAGGGACATACATGTATAAACTCATGCAAGCACAAGAATACATTTAAAACTTTTCCATTCTCTTCTGCTTACACTGTATTAATATACATGTAATTAATATGTTGTCACTGTGAACCAATGAGTATACTCAATGCTTATAAATGTCTAAGAGTCTATGACTTTGTAAGTTACCAAATACTTAACCAGTTTTATACTGATGTATGATCAAGCTAGCTTTCCTGACCAGCCTTAAGTAACAAACATGCATGTTACATGTAAGTTCTGTGAAAGAGGCTTCAAAGGATTATTACCCTTAAAACTGCTGTTTAGCAAAATAATTACAACTTACACCAAGTGTCCAATGTGATGCAGTTTTCCAGTTGATTGGTATGAATAGCATATCCAATGAAAAAATATCTATCTGTGATTATAATATTTATGCACAGTTAATGAGAAATATTTGATAGACTAATTTCACACACAGGTACAATTGCACGCACAGCTTTGTTGATGAGGGCCAAGAAAAAATGTTTTCAAATTTGAGTTTAAGTTCTGACAAAAATGTTTTTAACAATCATTTTTGTCATTTCTTATACATGCATGCACATATACTTTATGCTGGATTTATAGTGTTATGAAGTTTGGATGTTTGTTCATGGTCTATCGATGGCCCGTCAACTAAGCTGTGCATGTAATCTTGAGCAATCAGTCTATTGAACTACTATTACTACATCAGTGCATGTAATATTATCATGTCCAGCTTAAGACCAGTCACCTGAGGAGTACATTTTGTACAGCTACGGAAATATATCTTTTGACTTTCACATTAGCCCTTCAAATTGAAATTAAGGATTTTGGCTAAGCAACATAAAATGTTGAGTTTGACACAAGTTCAAAAACTTTTATTAATTATCATTTGTCGAATTTACCTTTTTCGTCCACCTAGAAAGTGCTTCTGGACCTTTGTTTTGAAGTTTTTGGTAGAAAAATGTATTCATACAATAGCACTTTGGTAGATCTACAGTCTATAATTGTGAATAGGATGCATTATATTAGTTAAGTGGAATACATTAAAATATATGTCTACACTGATTTTAGTATACAGTATGTATTTGAAAATGTTGTTTCAGATAGGCTTTCAGTTTACTGTTTATTATGTAAAATTTTGGTGGGTTAAGTTCTAGACAAAAATATCTTTATTGAAAGATCAAATACCTTCTTGCTTCTCTGATTGATAAGCTCCATGTAGAAATTTATGACCTGTTGGAAGATTACATACATGTACTAGTTAAACAATGATCTTGAATGATATAGTTTATCTCAGAGGTCAATTGTATTTTGTAGTATGCACAAGGGCCAAGTTTTGGTAATAGGTATAAACTTCATTTGAACCATTAATGACAGTACTGGTCAGCTAAGCAGCACATTGTACCTCATCATTCAGCTTTTTACCATCCCTCAGAGTTTCGAGATCCTTTTGCTGTATTTCCATTTCAAAACTTTTTGCAGGTTTCTCTTGTTCAGTTTCATCAGCCTAAAAATAATAATAATGCAATTTAGAACAACTAGTCAAAATATGTATACATTTATCCAGTTTTGTTGTTGTTGTTGTTGTTTGTTAGTTTGTTTGTTTGTAAAGTCATCCTTAATTAATAATTATTTAAAGATGATTTTACAAAAATATCAAGTACTTACTTTAAGGGAGATGATAGCCACAGGAAGTAGTTCATATGATCTTTCACACATTTTAAGATCATCTTTTTTAACAGCAGATTGTGCCAGACCTTTGCAGAGGACAAATGCCCTCAAGTAGTGTACTACATCTTGAACTGTATTAAATGTTAACACAACAGCTGTACCATGGCTATCAACCAGGCCCTTGTTATTACGTGCATGGGAGTCGAACAGAAGGATCTTGGAGTGGACTTTTGTAATGGCAATAGTGTATTCAAGGTATCGGAGAAGACCACCTGTGTTGTGTCTCAAAACCATATCAATTCCATGTTCCAGTAAATAGAATGGCAGGTCATTTTTGGTACTGAAGAGATCTCCTGATATAATTTCCCCAAAATCAACCTCAATGCCTTTCAATTATGTCTGGCAACTGGAGGCTGATTTCAGTTCTTCAAGTGAGAGCCTGCTTCCCAACTTCCCAAGGGCTTTAGCAACAAATTTGTGCATTCTTTCTCCCTCCATAAGTATTGTGTCCACAAAGTCTGACTTAATGTGGGACATGGGAACAATGGAGCTGTTAATCAAGAAGCACAAACTGTTGTGCATTGAGTGCCCCTAGTTTGTGGACTGAACCTCTCACTCCCTTGGTGAAGAGATCCTTTTGCTAATAACCCACCAGCTGAGAGGGTTGAACAGCTAGTGGACTTGTTGGTGGTGGCAGTGGTTGGACTGGTTGTGTTCTGGGTTGTAGCAGTGCTGGCAGTGGTTGGACTGGTTGTGTTCTGGGTTGTAGCAGTGCTGGCAGTGGTTGGACTGGTTGTGTTCTGGGTTGTAGCGGTGGTGGCAGTGGTTGGACTGGTTGTGTTCTGGGTTGTAGTGGTAGTGGCAGTGATTGGACTGGTTGTGTTCTGGGTTGTAGCGGTGGTTGGACTGGTTGTGCTCTGGGTTGTAGCAGTGGTGGCAGTGGTTGGACTGGTGTGTTCTGGGTTGTAGCAGTGGTGGCAGTGGTTGGACTGGTTGTGTTCTGGGTTGTAGCAGTGCTGGCAGTGGTTGGACTGGTTGTGTTCTGGGTTGTAGTGGTGGTGGCAGTGATTGGACTGGTTGTGTTCTGGGTTGTAGCGGTGGTTGGACTGGTTGTGCTCTGGGTTGTAGCGGTGGTGGCAGTGGTTGGACTGGTTGTGTTCTGGGTTGTAGCAGTGGTGGCAGTGGTTGGACTGGTTGTGTTCTGGGTTGTAGTGGTGGTGGCAGTGGTTGGACTGGTTGTGTTCTGGGTTGTAGCGGTGGTTGGACTGGTTGTGTTCTGGGTTGTAGCGGTGGTGGTAGTGGTTGGACTGGTTGTGTTCTGGGTTGTAGCAGTGGTGGCAGTGGTTGGACTGGTTGTGTTCTGGGTTGTAGCAGTGGTTGGACTGGTTGTGTTCTGGGTTGTAGTGGTGGTGGCAGTGGTTGGACTGGTTGTGTTCTGGGTTGTAGTGGTGGTGGCAGTGATTGGACTGGTTGTGTTCTGGGTTGTAGCGGTGGTGGTAGTGGTTGGACTGGTTGTGTTCTGGGTTGTAGCAGTGGTGGCAGTGGTTGGACTGGTTGTGTTCTGGGTTGTAGCAGTGGTTGGACTGGTTGTGTTCTGGGTTGTAGTGGTGGTGGCAGTGGTTGGACTGGTTGTGTTCTGGGTTGTAGGTGGTGGCAGTGGAGTGATGGTGGTGGTGGTGGTGGCAGTGGAGTGATGCTAGTGGTGGTGGTGGTGGTGGTGGCAGTGATTGGACTGGTTGTGTTCTGGGTTGTAGTGGTGGTTGGACTGGTTGTGCTCTGGGTTGTAGCAGTGGTGGCAGTGGTTGGACTGGTTGTGTTCTGGGTTGTAGCAGTGGTGGCAGTGGTTGGACTGGTTGTGTTCTGGGTTGTAGCAGTGCTGGCAGTGGTTGGACTGGTTGTGTTCTGGGTTGTAGTGGTGGTGGCAGTGATTGGACTGGTTGTGTTCTGGGTTGTAGCGGTGGTTGGACTGGTTGTGCTCTTGGTTGTAGCGGTGGTGGCAGTGGTTGGACTGGTTGTGTTCTGGGTTGTAGCAGTGGTGGCAGTGGTTGGACTGGTTGTGTTCTGGGTTGTAGTGGTGGTGGCAGTGGTTGGACTGGTTGTGTTCTGGGTTGTAGCGGTGGTTGGACTGGTTGTGTTCTGGGTTGTAGCGGTGGTGGTAGTGGTTGGACTGGTTGTGTTCTGGGTTGTAGCAGTGGTGGCAGTGGTTGGACTGGTTGTGTTCTGGGTTGTAGCAGTGGTTGGACTGGTTGTGTTCTGGGTTGTAGTGGTGGTGGCAGTGGTTGGACTGGTTGTGTTCTGGGTTGTAGTGGTGGTGGCAGTGATTGGACTGGTTGTGTTCTGGGTTGTAGTGGTGGTGGCAGTGATTGGACTGGTTGTGTTCTGGGTTGTAGTGGTGGTGGCAGTGATTGGACTGGTTGTGTTCTGGGTTGTAGTGGTGGTGTATGGTGGCCCATGGCTGCCACTACATTTTTAACCTTCTTTTGTATAATTTTTGTTTGATTTTCATTATGTTTTTCATTTTAAAGTGAAAAAAAAAGGAAAAACAAATACATTTTGAAAATAATATCAAAAGTAAAATGAAAATGAAATGAAAAGTAAAAGTAAAAGTAAAATGAAAAATAAAATGAAAATCAAAAGTAAAATCAAAAGTAAAATCAAAAGTAAAATGAAAATGAAATGAAAAGTAGAAGTAAAATGAAAAATAAAATGAAAATCAAAAGTAAAATGAAAATTAAAAGCAAAAGCAAAATGAAAATCAAAAGTATAAAATGAAAATCAAAAGTAAAATGAAAATCAAAAGTAAAATCAAAATCAAAATCAAAAGTAAAATCAAAAATCTGGTTGTGCTCTGGGTTGTAGCGGTGGTGGCAGTGGTTGGACTGGTTGTGTTCTGGGTTGTAGCAGTGGTGGCAGTGGTTGGACTGGTTGTGTTCTGGGTTGTAGTGGTGGTGGCAGTGGTTGGACTGGTTGTGTTCTGGGTTGTAGCGGTGGTTGGACTGGTTGTGTTCTGGGTTGTAGCGGTGGTGGTAGTGGTTGGACTGGTTGTGTTCTGGGTTGTAGCAGTGGTGGCAGTGGTTGGACTGGTTGTGTTCTGGGTTGTAGCAGTGGTTGGACTGGTTGTGTTCTGGGTTGTAGTGGTGGTGGCAGTGGTTGGACTGGTTGTGTTCTGGGTTGTAGTGGTGGTGGCAGTGATTGGACTGGTTGTGTTCTGGGTTGTAGTGGTGGTGGCAGTGATTGGACTGGTTGTGTTCTGGGTTGTAGTGGTGGTGGCAGTGATTGGACTGGTTGTGTTCTGGGTTGTAGTGGTGGTGTATGGTGGCCCATGGCTGCCACTACATTTTTAACCTTCTTTTGTATAATTTTTGTTTGATTTTCATTATGTTTTTCATTTTAAAGTGAAAAAAAAAGGAAAAACAAATACATTTTGAAAATAATATCAAAAGTAAAATGAAAATGAAATGAAAAGTAAAAGTAAAAGTAAAATGAAAAATAAAATGAAAATCAAAAGTAAAATCAAAAGTAAAATCAAAAGTAAAATGAAAATGAAATGAAAAGTAAAAGTAAAATGAAAAATAAAATGAAAATCAAAAGTAAAATGAAAATTAAAAGCAAAAGCAAAATGAAAATCAAAAGTATAAAATGAAAATCAAAAGTAAAATGAAAATCAAAAGTAAAATCAAAATCAAAATCAAAAGTAAAATCAAAATGAAAAGTTAAATGAAAATCAAAAGTAAAATGAAAATCAAAAGTAAAATCAAAATCAAAATGAAAATGAAAATGAAAAGGAAAATGAAAATTAAAATCAAAAGGAAAATGAAAGTCAAAAGTAAAATCAAAATCAAAAGTAAAATCAAAAGTAAAATCAAAATCAAAATAAAAAGTTAAATCAAAATCAAAAGTAAAATCAAAATCAAAAGTAAAATCAAAATCAAAAGTAAAATCAAAATCAAAAGTAAAATCAAAATCAAAAGTAAAATCAAAATCAAAAGTAAAATCAAAATCAAAAGTAAAAGTAAATTCACTTTAGCGACGTGGCCCATGGCTGCCACGGACCGTGGCTGCCACTACCATAATCCTTTGCGGCACGTGCTTTGTTAAACAAATATGGCGGACAACAGCACGGAGAAGTGAGAGGCAAATCCATTCTATATTTAATCTGATTTTGCTGGATATCCCTAAAGGATGAACCTCTGAACCATTTCTAAATAAGCCACAGCAACAAGACAGTTCAGGGTATTGGCTGCAATTGGAAATAAACTTAACTCAAAGTTATAGCGGACGACGTCAGTATTAGATAAATTTAGCTACAGAGGAAAATAAAGACAGATGGATATAAGCTAACGGGCTGGATAACTTACTTATAAAGCTATATTTGCATTATCCCGGACATATACCCGGACATATGCTGTAAACCACAAACTGTTATGGTTGAGGGCCTTTAATAGTGTCGAACTACCGGATCAGAAGTTGATTGGTTGCAAGTACAAATGAGTTCTAGCCAGATCTAGAAGGATTTTATCGATGCAGTTCTTCTGAGTCAACTGTACCACGGTCATCAAGCTTGAGGTTTTAGGCTGACACCACAATGGTCAATGTAACTAGACACTAATAGACTCTGCACCCATTGTTTTCTTTTGTTGCAATACAACTATTAGGCACTATTAAACACTGACCATTAGTAATTGTTTCACAGTCCGATGAAAATCACTCTATGGCTTGCAATCTCTTTTCAGAATTATAGATCATGTTTAAGACAATTTTGGGTAAAATGTATACCCTGTTAAAGACAGCAGGGCCAAAACCATACCCTATCCAGTGGCACATACCCATATAGCAAATATATGGGAGTACCCCCCCCCCTCCCCACCCTCACCCCCTGGTATAGTGGACATGGAGTAAAATGGCATTTTTTTTAATGAGAGGGGGCATTAAAGGGAACTGGTATATTGGGGTAGGGATGCTCATCAAAAATGCTATGTTGAACACTGCCAGAGCCTTCTTTAGGTGGCTGTGGTCAAAGGGTTTTGCCCAGGTACCACTCAATCTTTGTTTCCAGTATGTAAGATAAAAAGTAAGGATCCTAAAAAGTACAAGTTTGTCTCTGAAAGTACCAGGTCTCTGATTTTCACACCAGCGTCATAATCATAAGCAAGAAACAAAACATCCCTTATCCCCTGAGGGGTTTACCTGGCAATACAAAGACTGAGGTGTTTTCCTTTCTTCTGAAATTGTCTTTTAGTAGTATGTTTTCTTTTCAAATTGCTTGTTTTGCAAATAATTATGACGCCATGTGAACTAGACTTGAAATGTATGAGGAGCATCCCCACCATCTAAAATACAAGAGTCCCCAACCCCAAGGAATTGGGCACTATTTTGAAATGTTAATGTTATTGTTCTATTTACATTTTTGCATTTAACTAAAACATATGATTGAAACAGATGAGAATGAATTTGATGTGCTTTAATATGCTTCAACATTTAAATTATTAAGCAAGTAGCCTTGCTTGAATTAGCTGTAATGTAACAGAAATGATTATTTTGAATTTTGTACTAAGATACAACTGACAGAAGGGCAGAAGATGTGTTTGCTCTAACCTAGACTTACTTTTAACTTTTAGTACTATAAATCAATCAAAGCAAACCATCTCAGGATTCAAGATGTAAATACAGT
This sequence comes from Telmatactis stephensoni, assembly GCA_029948255.1. Lineage (NCBI taxonomy): Eukaryota > Metazoa > Cnidaria > Anthozoa > Actiniaria > Isophelliidae > Telmatactis > Telmatactis stephensoni. The sequence goes on along the minus strand of JALIZF010001483.1, from coordinate 277,623 downwards.
GAGACCTCTATTAAGCGGCCACCCTTGGGCCTTGTAAAATAGCTGCTGTTAAATAGAGGTTGCCTACATATATTTTGGGAAGTTTGAAAAGTGGCCGCTGAATAGAGGGTGGTCGCTTAATAGGTGACCGCCTTGATGGTCTCACTGTATTATTTTATATAAAACTTTGAATAGGAAAAATATTTTTTCACAATTGACTTTTTAAATAAATAAATGCACTTCAACAATATCTTCTCTATCTGGTATTATGCCTTTGCATTTTGTTCTTGATTAGGCTCCACTTCAAGTGTGTACTTTTCAGTTTTATTCTGCACTTATCGCTTATGGATTGGTGGTGTAATATGTGTTTAGACCACAGCTCAAAAATTGAGAATTGACCAAATGAAAAAAAAAGCCTACCCTCATTGGGTTAAACACATCATTTTACCAAGCCATAGTAGAGAACAAAGCTACAGTTTTAAAGAGGAAGGTGTTCCTAATATCACATGGTAAGATATCATCTGGCTCTTCCAGCATACCTGTCTCCATAGCAACTGTTTCCAACTGCTCTTTAGTTACTGGGAAGCCTGGGAGTGGAGAAAAATGTTAAATTGACTACAATGTTGTGATGTCAGCCTAAAACCTCAAGCTTGATGACCATTTTACTTTTGATTTTCATTTTACTTTTGATTTTCATTTTGCTTTTGCTTTTAATTTTCATTTTACTTTTGATTTTCATTTTATTTTTCATTTTACTTTTACTTTTACTTTTCATTTCATTTTCATTTTACTTTTGATTTTACTTTTGATTTTACTTTTGATTTTCATTTTATTTTTCATTTTACTTTTACTTTTACTTTTCATTTCATTTTCATTTTACTTTTGATATTATTTTCAAAATGTATTTGTTTTTCCTTTTTTTTTCACTTTAAAATGAAAAACATAATGAAAATCAAACAAAAATTATACAAAAGAAGGTTAAAAATGTAGTGGCAGCCATGGGCCACCATAGTGGTGGCAGTGGTTGGACCGGTTGTGTTCTGGGTTGTAGTGGTGGTTGGACTGGTTGTGTTCTGAGTTGTAGCAGTGGTGGCAGTGGTTGGACTGGTTGTAGACTTGTTATCAATCTCGTGATATCCCCCTGGGCAGTCTGTACAATTTACTTCTTGTTGATCAACTACAGGTAGAGAAGGGAGTTTGATGTTTTTCTTGAACATTTTCCTCATTGCCTCAGCCTTTCTTCCAACTCTGCCACTGTATGGGTGCTTTGGGCGACCAGTCCCTCGGAGCTTCTTTGATTTTAGTGCCTGTGGATTTTGTGAAGTTGCTCGGCGTTTCTTTTTCGGAGAGGGAGATTTTCCAAGTGCAATTCCATTGTCAGTAGGTACAAGAGTTGTCACCATATCGTGCAGTTGTTGTACATGGTCAGTGAACCTGGTAATGGAATCAGCATCCTTAATCAGATAGGACGCACTTAAAATTTCCTTCAGCATGATACGACAGCGAGTCAACTGTACTGTCGATGTGTGTCTTCTCCTTTGAGGTAGAGGTTGATCAACATATTCTTCTTGTTCAGGCATCTCATGTTCGGGGCTGTTGGGGTTATTCTCATTTTCACTTTCTCTCTGCTTATTGTTGTTTGTGTTTTGGTTTTTTGATAGACAAAGCTCATCTAGAGAAAAAAGAGGGTTTGATGTGTATAAAGGACTGAGCTGATCCCATCCATATCCTGGTATTCCCAGAAAAACTGCACAGAAGTGTTTACATGGTAGTCTGATTCTTCGCCAGTCCTCGCATTCACACCAGGGAAATGTGGTTTGGGTCCCGAAGTTGACAAGGTAGGTCTTCTTTTTTGATGACCCACTTTGTACTTTAAATTGCCCATCTGCGTCTTGGTTCTGGGTTATCCGCAGTACCTCTTTCTCATCTCTTGCTGTCGCAAGGCGCAATCTTATATGATCAACTACAGATGAAGGCCTGTTTTTTTAGGAAATCAGGGAGTTCATCGTTGTACAATCGATATCCTTCACTTCCACGAACGTTTTTGGAGATATAGCTTAAAAGAAAATAGAAGTCAGACTAGTAAGAAGGGTATATATTTTTTACTTTTGATATAGGGGAAGGAGAGTGTGTAGTTTTGCGTCTAATACTTTCAAGTTCAAATTTTAAACTTACCTCCTGTACGAATCAGGTAAGAAGCGAGTAATTAAAACGGAGAGCATTTCACTCAGTGTGCAGTTTCTATAACCGTCTAAGTACTGGTATTTCAGCGCTTCGTTCTGCCTTTCGAGGCCATTGTTGGTATGTACCGAAATGATAAAGTCCTCGGTACGATATGCTTGACACCAGCGCTAAAACCAAGTCCAGAACAACAGTCTTTCATTAATGACATTCGTAACATTTTATGTCTTATCATATCTGCTATTTACCTTCTTTTCAGGAATCCACGTGTTGTCAAACCACTCTCGTAACTTAGCATTGGTTTGCCAGAAAGAGCTTTTCCGCAAAGTGAGAATTGTGGCGTCACACTCTTGTTCCGATGGTGCTTGGGCCACAGCTCTTAGAAGAGAGAGAATTGGGTCCTTGATGTTAAGACATCCATTATCTCCTTTACTAAGCCATTCCCCCCACGACTTTTCGCGATGAAAATCGCACAGCAGCACCACGCTATCTGTAATTTCAAGTAGAAGACAAATTAGAATGTTTGACTAGGGCGCAGGCCTTTTTTGTGTGTGTGTGTCTTCGTTTTTTTGAGAAAATGTCCGAATTATCATCTCAGTTTCATTACGTTACCAAGCTCTACACCTAGTGATTATTTTTACCTGGAAAAACGTCTTCAAGTGCAGTGATTTCTGCGGCATCGTAGTCTACCATACAATATCGTGGCTTCCACTCGGGGTTCCACCTTCGTAGTATTCCGAGGGCCTCTGCTATACTTTCGGCGTCCTCATTTTGGGTTATAAATGCCGCCAAGACCTCATAAGACACGTTAGTGCGCGCACACAGGAAAAATAATGGCAACGCATATCTTGTTGTCCTGTAAGTAGCATCGAGTAGACACATCTGATTGCCGTATCTCCTCAAAAGGCGTTGCTGGTCTTTGCTTTGGTAAATGAAAAGCAAATTCTGTGGTTTGTTCTCGTCAGACGCCGCACTGTCACTGTAGTGACGGAAAAAGAAACAGTCATCTGGAGATAGCTTCTGCCAGTCTTTAATGAGAAGATCTAAATTTTCTTGGTCCATCTTGGAATGACGCTGACTCGCCTTTGCCCGCTGCATAAAATTAGCGATGTCTTTGTTTGACGGTTAAAATCGACGTCTTGTTTTTGCGGGTGGACGCCTTCCTCGGAACAGCTCTGAAATGACAAAGCCCTCTAAGTGGCGTTTCATCTCGCTGATCTTTCTTACCCCTTGAATGGTGAGCTCTTCAATTTTTTTGACTATCCTGTCGTCAACTGTCTCTCGAATTCCTGCTGCCTAAAGAAAGAAAGTTGTTGTGTTTGTTAGCTTAGTAGCACTAGATTGAGAAGTGAAATGAAACGCATTCCTAGTCAGCGCGTGCAACGTTAAGGAACTTTGGGGGGAGAGGTAAACCGGATGGTAAACAACTGATGTTGTAAGGTGTTTATATTGGCCATTTCTGTTATGTTAGTATTATAGGACCTACCTCGCCCATTACGTGATTTCTGTGTTCTTCAATTTGAGGTAGTTTTATGTAATAGCGCATTTCCGCGCTTGATACATTTTTTCTTGCTTCAAGATCTTTGCGGACATCTGTGGAAGCTTGTTTTCTCCTCCATTCTGTATTCTCCGTTACCTAGGGTTAAACAAAAAAATAAATAATCTTATCAGCATGTGCAAGGTGATTATAACTATACAGTATAAATAGTGTATCTTACCTTGAACGCCGGAAACCTCAGTACTTGGGTAACGTAAATCATTGCAGGACAATCGCATTTTTTGTTTTTTTGGGAGTGATACCTTCGTTTAGTTTTATAGTCGTGATCTTGTACCTGTAAATATAGAGCAAAAACAATATTACCATGTTTTCTTTTTCTTATTTTCTTCTATTTGCGTGTTAGTTATTTTATAAAAGAAATAAGAAACGGTTTCCCGTGTCTGATAGCCTGATCAAAACACTTGTGATGGGAAATCGATTTTTTATTCCTTAAAATCATTATTATTTAGGGGCGTATCCAGGATTTTTCATAGGGGGGTCCTTACATACCAAATTGTCACTTTTTAGCACAAAGGATCATGGTCGAAAGAGGGGGATAGAACTATATACACGACTAAAATTGAAACAAAAAGCGTTCTGTAGAACGAAACGAAAAAATCGATCGTTAATTGCTATATTATATAATATATGTTTATTAATCACCGACACATAGTTTACCCTTTTCTTCATTTAGCGCAAATCTCTATTTCATTACAACTAAGAAAAATTACCTTACTGCTCTTCTGCCGGAATGTCTTTCATAAGAATGTAACGGGCTCCCTGTGACCCCCCCCCCCCCCCCCTAGATACGCCCCTGTTATTGATTATTATTATTCAGTTTATTAAACATCTGAATGCATACATGAAGTCCTCATAGGGCGCTAAGCGTAATTAACCTATGCGACTATGAACTCTTAACAAATATATCAAATAAACTTCTCTTGACTATAAAACTTCTAAAATCTTGATTCCTATAAACTTCCAATAATATACGGCGTCACCTAATGTACTATAAACTATAAAAAATAAGTCTAAACTTAAGTGAAATATAAACGCAATCTTGACTATAAATCTTTAAAATCTTAAATACCTAAGATGCAATAAACAATCATTATCATTAAATAATTATGATCATTATTATTGCTTATCATTATTATTATGATCATTATTATTGATTATTATTATAATAACAATTGTTATCATTATTATTATTACTATTGCATATTCTGCTGTAGGAACAAAGAACGGAACAAACCATTTTTACCTGTTGCTGTTCGACCTTTTCTTTGTATTTTAGTTTTGCCCTAGCATGCTTGTCGTGACCTTGATGGCATTCATACATCCTCATGCCAACATGTACGTGAGGAATACCATCCCATTCTATGTTGGCACCTTTTTTCTTTTCATTTTCTGCACTTTTAAAGAAAATCTTTGGAGTGGATTTTCTTTGTGAGTCGGCGATGAATTCTATGAATGAACAGGTAATAATATACACATGTATGAGGCGGTGACTGTTCAAATGGGCCATAGTGTCCACAGTGTGACCTAGAAGCTATTTACCTTGAACGGTGGAACCATAAAGACGATCTTTTTTCTTGACAACAAACTTGCTGCATGTTTCCTCCTCGTAGTCTTTTAAAATTTGTTCTACGTTTTTTTCCGTTGCAACAAAACCCTCATATGGCGAATTCCACGTGTTTTCAGACATCTCGTCCTAGCAAGCTTAACCACTATTGTGCAAATGTCAGGCTAACCGAGTAAGTTGCGAAACGTAATTGGTTCGGATTAATACTACATTCAATTTATTTAGTACAATTTGTTTAAGGTGCACGATATCATTTGTAAGTGGTAGTGAGTAGTGTGAATGCGTATTACACAATGTACCAATTCACTGTTGACAAAGTTGTCAACTCTATAAATACCATCAGTATAGCCTTTATTGACCTTTTAATTACTCCATTGAATTTATAGTTTACAAGTAGTTATTTTACATGTAAAAATAATGGATCTCATGCTAGCGTCAGACGGCAGATTTTAACCTAGCTAATGAGGAATATACGCTTGCGTTCAATGTTTTCAATGTTTCGTTTTGCGTGACAATTCTGCGATGTGTGTGACCGCAGATCATCATCTGTTCTGCGATGTCAGTGTGAGAAACCGCAGACCATCTTCAGTAAACTAAACGAGTCGTTTCCGAGGCAATTCGGGATATTTCCGACAATTTCCGAAGAAGACTAGGTTTTAGTCCTCCTCGATCACCTCCTTCTCAAGGATTCCATCTAGCCACGACCGATTGATAATGATACTTCTTCATTCATCTTTTTTGTTTGAAGCCTGTTTGTTCTGATACGTTCCACATCAAAAGAACTTCAGAGCCGCTCAAATCGTATGTTTTTAGATTTTCGATATTTTGAAGATAAGTATTAAAATTATTAATCAGAATATGTAACAAAATCCCATTACGTCAAAATGACGTCACCAATAATTTAAAATATCCCTAATAAACCTCAGAGAAAAAAAAAATTACCTTTGTCATGCAGAATCGTGTTATAATAGTTAGACTTGGTCGTGGGAACGACACTTACTGCTTCCAATCGCTTCTAATAGCTCTTAATAATTATAAGTGACGTCATTTTTGTGACGTCATCATGAATTAAAAATCCGTTATAACTCTGCAACGAATTGTCCTATCGAGATAAAAATCACGCCAAATTTTAGGGAAAGTTGTTTGCTATCAAATTGTACACCTTTCAGAACCTCTGGTGTCAATCTAGATTTTCGCTAGAAATGTAACAATTTACTATGACGTCAAAATGACGTCTGTGGTGACTTTCTGTATAACAAAATAAAACGCTACCTATTATAAACCACCTCCGAAAATTTCGTCCCAATCGACGAAAGACTGTTGAAGATATGAAGGTTTGAGTAAAATAGCGTAATTTGGATGAGCGATTTTGGAGTCATTTATGCCAAGCGTCCTTCTGTCGGATTCACTTCATTGTATTGTATACAAAAACTAGACGCACACGTGCGTTCACTCGTGCCCCGGGAGCCCTTCAGTGACCGGCCCCGTGCGTACTCTTCCCCGAGCCGTTTCACGCATTCTTCACTTAACCGTAACATAATAAAGACCTTTTTTGACCTTTTTAGAGAATATCTGATTAGTCAATTTGTCTGTCAGCACCTTAGTGTTTGCCTTTATCCCAACATGCAAAAATATACCAGTTTATTCAACTTTTTATTTCACTATATATCTTAATTTTTTGCTGCAAAGACTTCTACAACGACGTTTTTGACACAATAACAAATCGTGTATTTTTTCGGCGTTCATCTTAGATAAAACATCTGAAACACGAACGCCGAAAAAATACACGATTTGTTATTGTGTCAAAAACGTCGTTGTAGAAGTCTTTACAGCAAACAATTGAGATATATAGTGAAATAAAAAGTTGAATAAACTGGTATATTTTTGCATGTTGGGATAAAGGCAAACACTAAGCTGCTGACAGACAAATTGACTAATCAGATATTCTCTAAAAAGGTCAAAAAAGGTCTTTATTATGTTACGGATATAGAGGCAAGTCAATTATATTTTTCATTCAAGCATTCAAGAGATCTTGAGACGTTTTTGTAATGAATTTTAACACAATTCTGGCCAGACAATTTATTTATATATTTTCATGGAATCAAGGCTCTATTTGACCTGATGCGTTTGGTCACGTAATAGTATTACGTGACCAAACGCATCAGGTCAAATAGAGCCTTGATTCCATGAAAATATATAAATAAATTGTCTGGCCAGAATTGTGTTAAAATTCATTACAAAAACGTCTCAAGATCTCTTGAATGCTTGAATGAAAAATATAATTGACTTGCCTCTATATGCGTTCGTTTAGCAACATGTAGGGTGAGAAATTCGTAGATTTCCAGCTCAAAGGTTTATATTGCTACGAGTCGCGAGAGCTTCAGTTTTCAAGTACTCCATCGGAGTTCGATATTTGGTCAAAGTATTGGAGATCAAGCTCAAAATAACAGCCCATTCTGAAGCTCTTATAAGTGTCTAGGTATATCTCGAGTTAAAAGCTCCATTTTCTATTGTCTCACTACTGGAAAAGCCTGTCTCTGAAAGCCATTTTTTGGGCTGTCCGCCATCTTGCATTCCTAAAGTTCCTGACTGGCGTCATCAGGAGCTTTAACACGTGACCGATTGCGCAAGAAAGGCCTCTTCTGGCGACGAAAAGAGAAAAAAAAAACATTTGCATTTTATAACTCGTTCCCGGCCTAAAGGCCTGGGCACGAGTAATAATTATACATTGTAAGAACTTACTGTCAGTTTTCAACAGCACAACAGCCCAAAAGATCATTCTTCACAGTCTTCACTCCATTTTCGAGCGTGTCCAGCATGTATACAATTTGTCTGCGCGGTCACAGGCAGCCCAGCCACTTCTCCTGACAATGGATGTTTATTTTAATAATTTATTAAAAAGACAAAAAATGCGCGCGCTTGTTTTAATTTGCTTGGCGCGCTTGCTTGCTATGCATGGGTTTCCTGTGGTAATATCGCGCGCTTGTTGTGAATGGGTTTCCTGTGGCGATCCCGCGGGACAAAGCGTAGTTTGTGAGAAGGTATGAAACACGGGTCACGTGATGGACGTATGTGTGCCCCAGGTTGATTGGACACATTTCCGTGAAGCGCTCGGGATTTTTCACTCGTTGAAGTATCGTAAAGTAAGTCGAACAGTCTCCGAAGGGAAGTTTGACATGTGTGTGCTTGATTATTCCTCAAAAGGTGCATGCTTGTAAATTAAAAAAATTGAATACACTCCTGAATTAATCCTTAATTTTCCTCGGCCCCATTTACTTGTTTATAATATAGGGGCAAAATTTTTCTTTGTGTCATTTTATGATTTCTAATCAGTTGAACGCGTAGCGTAAACAAGAAAGCAAACGAATCAAGGTAGAGCGACAACATACAAAGCCCAACAAATTCAAGCCCAAGAAACAATAAAAAGACATAACAGGTTTCAAAACTCACTTTATTTCTGTTTATAACTGAACTGTTTACAATCTTCTTGTATGTATTTTTGCAAATTCTCAGCTGGAATAAGTTTTCGTTCTCTATGAGACCACCGACCGATTCTCGCCAAAATGCACAGCAAAAAAATCAAAATTTTATGCCTAACATTAGCTTAATAACTTTAAAAATTAGCTCATTTCATATAAATAATTGTTTCGAAATCTTATATGAACATGAAAACTTATGAAGCGTCCTAAAACACTCCAAAAAAGTAATTTTTGCAGTCCAAAACTGGTAGCATTGTACATGAAGCTGTGAGCGACACAACAAAACTTCAAAAAATTACTCATAAATCACTCTCAAATACCTTGAAGGTCCGCTCATTTACAGTGAAGAATTGTTTCGAAGTCTTGTATGAACATAAAAGCTTTTGAAATTTTCAAAAACCTCTTCCAAGAAGTAATTTTGTAGTCCAAAACCAGCACCGTTTCAAGTAAACTTGTGAGCGTTTTTCATGGTATGAATGAAATTCCGAAAACTTTTTTAGATTTCGGAAAACTCTCGTGTACTCACGATAGCTATCCGACGTCCCTCGACAACTCAACGAGTGAAAAATCCCGAGCGCTTCACGGAAATGTGTCCAATCAACCTGGGGCACACATACGTCCATCGCGAGTCAAAGCTTCCCAGGTGAAATTCTCGTCAAATAACAAACTTTGAACGCTCAAAAATATTAAGTTGTTTGGACATAAATACTTTGTTTACATATTCGAAGAAAAATCGATATTTTCTTTCTTAGCTGGTGAAATACAAGCGAAAATGTATTTTGTCACGTGACCGTGTTTCATACCTTCTCACAAAGTAGCTTTGTCCCGTGGGATCACCATAGGAAACCCATTCACAACAAGCGCGCGCATTTTTTTGTCTTTTTAGCGTATCAATAAAATAGTAAATAAATTATTAAAATAAACATCGTCAGGAGAAGTGGCTGGGCTGCCTGTGGCAAAATGCGCAGAAATGACTAAAAATCGATAAAATGCAAAGGCTATAGCCCATGCAAAATGCTCCAAAAAGGCTAAAAATCGAGAAAATGCAAAGGCTATAGCCCATGCAAAATGCGCAGAAACGGCGAAAAATCGATAAAATGCAAAGGCTATAGTTCATGCAAAATGCTCAAAAATGCCCAAAAATCGATAAAATGCAAAGGCTATAGCCCATGCAAAATGCTCAAAAATGCCCTAAAATTGAGAAAATGCAAAGGCTATAGCCCATGCAAAATGCTCAAAAATGGCCTAAAATCGATAAAATGCAAAGGCTATAGCCCATGCAAAATGCGCAGAAATGACTAAAAATCGATAAAATGCAAAGGCTATAGCCCATGCAAAATGCTCCAAAAAGGCTAAAAATCGAGAAAATGTAAAGGCTATAGCCCATGCAAAATGCTCAAAAATGGCCAAAAATCGAGAAAATGTAAAGGCTATAGCCCATGCAAAATGCTCAAAAATGCCCAAAAATCGAGAAAATGCAAAGGCTATAGCCCATTCAAAATGCTCAAAAATGGCCAAAAATCGATAAAATGCAAAGGCTATAGCCCATGCAAAATGCTCAAAAATGGCCAAAAATCGATAAAATGCAAAGGCTATAGCCCATGCAAAATGCTCAAAAATGCCCAAAAATCGATAAAATGCAAAGGCTATAGCCCATTCAAAATGCTCAAAAATGGCCAAAAATCGATAAAATGCAAAGGCTATAGCCCATGCAAAATTCGCAAAAATGCACTAAAATCGATAAAATGCAAAGGCTATAGCCCATTCAAAATGCGCAGAAATGGCGAAAAATCGATAAAATGCAAAGGCTATAGTTCATGCAAAATGCTCAAAAATGCCCAAAAATCGATAAAATGCAAAGGCTATAGCCCATGCAAAATGCTCAAAAATGCCCTAAAATTGAGAAAATGCAAAGGCTATAGCCCATTCAAAATGCTCAAAAATGGCCTAAAATCGATAAAATGCAAAGGCTATAGCCCATGCAAAATGCGCAGAAATGACTAAAAATCGATAAAATGCAAAGGCTATAGCCCATGCAAAATGCTCCAAAAAGGCTAAAAATCGAGAAAATGTAAAGGCTATAGCCCATGCAAAATGCTCAAAAATGCCCAAAAATCGATAAAATGCAAAGGGTATAGCCCATGCAAAATGCTCAAAAATGCCCTAAAATTGAGAAAATGCAAAGGCTATAGCCCATGCAAAATGCTCAAAAATGCCCTAAAATCGATAAAATGCAAAGGCTATAGCCCATGCAAAATGCTCAAAAATGGCCAAAAATCGAGAAAATGTAAAGGCTCTAGTTCATCAAAAATGCTCAAAAATGCACTAAAATCGAGAAAATGCAAAGGCTATAGCCCATGCAAAATGCTCAAAAATGGCCAAAAATCGATCAAATGCAAAGGCTATAGCCCATGCAAAATGCGCAGAAATGGCCAAAATCGATAAAATGCAAAGGCTATAGCCCATTCAAAATGCTCAAAAATGGCCAAAAATCGATAAAATGCAAAGGCTATAGTTCATCAAAAATGCGCGAAAATGCCCTAAAATTGATAAAATGTAAAGGCTATAGCCCATACAAAATGCTCAAAAATGGCCAAAAATCGATAAAATGTAAAGGCTATAGCCCATGCAAAATGCTCAAAAATGGCCAAAAATCGATAAAACGCAAAGGCTATAGCCCATTCAAAATGCTCAAAAATGGCCAAAAATCGATAAAATGCAAAGGCTATAGCCCATGCAAAATTCGCAAAAATGCACTAAAATCGATAAAATGCAAAGGCTATAGTTCATCAAAAATGCTCAAAAATGCCCTAAAATCGATAAAATGCAAAGGCGCCCATGCAAAATGCTCAAAAATGCCCTAAAATTGAGAAAATGCAAAGGCTATAGCCCATGCAAAATGCTCAAAAATGCCCAAAAATCGATAAAATCGAAAGGCTATAGCCCATGAAAAATGCTCCAAAATGGCCAAAAATCGAGAAAATGTAAAGGCCCATGTAAAAATGCTGAAAAATGGCCAAAAATCGATAAAATTCAAAGGCTATAGCTCATGAAAATGCGCAAAAATGCCCCAAATCGATAATATGCAAAGGGTATAGCCCATGGAAAATGCAAAAAAATGGCTAAAATCGAAAAAATGCAAAGGCTTTAAATATAGTCTATGGAAAATGTTAAAAATGGCCACAAATTTTTAAGAATGCAAATGCTTGAAAAATACTTAAAATGCCCAAAATTTGTAAGCTTGCTAAAATCCTTTTTTCAGTATTCTACTACATACAAAAAATTCTTGGGACCTAAAGTTGTCCAGAAGAGAGCAAATTTGACATCTCTGCACGTTGTTAATTGTAGTATTGTCTAACGAAAATACTGTAGCTGTTTCTATGTGCAACTTTATCGTCTTAAAAACCGGCTAAAAGCAAACTAAATACCATAAATAAAGCCAAATATACACTAAAAACACTTGAAATACAGTTAAGCATAATCTTAAACACCTAATGTATCTTGTACTGTACCTTATGCCAGGAAAACCTTGAAGAAAACTTCGAGAAGTTAAGATGGCGGAACAGCTCGGAACAGCTGCACGTGTAGTACAGGAAACCCAAAGATCAAGACCTCCTTCTCTTTTAACACAGGAAGCCCAGTTGATCGTTACTATCAGGGTATAAAGCAATATCGAACTCGTTACAGACTTGAGGAAGATTGATTTGTTAGAAGGAAGCAAGGGTTGGATGTGCTAGGTTGCTTGTTTTCTCCAACAGCAACATATTGGATGCCACGGTAAAGTAGCGTTTGTACACTATGTCAACTTTTAACGTGCTAAAAGATGTTTAGTGGAATTCCATAGCCTTCAATTTTGGTACGGTTGCAAATTCAAACCATTTCCCATGCATTCGATGCAGGTTTTTAAAAGCTAGAACCTACTAAAACTTTTTGTAGCAGAAGTGTTTAATAAATGTACTTTGTTTATTATAACTTGAAAATAGAACTTGCAAATCAGTTTTCTGTACACTTTAAAATGACACATAATATATGAGAAAATAGAACTGATTAAAAGTCTTTGTGTTGTTGTTCGTATAGCTAGTCTAGCTAGTATCAGTAACATATATTAATGCAGTAGTAATTATTTTACATAATAGAGTGGTTTTCATTAACCCATGAAACACACTTTAGTGTATCATCCTAATTCCATTGTGTTCTTTTGTGACTCCCTTTTGTTGTTATTTGACTATCACACTTTAACTAATACACTTTGTTTCACGGGTTAATGAAAACCACTCTATTATATTAGAGTGATTTTCATAAACCCGTGAAATACACTTAGCTTATTACACTTTATCACAATTTAGGTCATTTCTTTTCATTGTATCCAGTTGACTATTACATTTTCCTAACATTAAGTAGTACACATTTGTTTCCCGGGTTTATGAAAACCACTTTAGTACAAGAGTAATTAAACAATATCATTTTTCTTGTTCCTGAAAGGACTACAATAACTGGATCAAGGGTAAACTGGCAGCACTTGAAAAACTGCATTCCTCTAACTTAGCAATGAATGGAATTTAAACGTATCTTGTGTAATTATCATATAACAATTTACATGATCTCCAGGAAGATATGGAGGGGGGGGGGGGGGTAGGGCGATGTTATACAATTTCTTCGCTACTGCCCACGTAATCGCAAGGTACAGAAGGAACTGGAACGAACAGTTCACTGGAACGAATCCTATGAAAAAGGAGGTAAATAGACAGGTAAGGTTTATGTCAAAAATGTCAGTATATTTGAGTATGACGCTGAGATTTTGTCACACAAAACAACATTTCCTGTAACATTGAGCCAACACAGTGTTGCCATGTGTGTGTGTGGATGTTACAAATGTTACATACAAGAGTGGCAGGTTTAAGATCGATGTCTACATTTGCAACAATGCAGGGGTGCAACTGTGGTGCGCGCGATGTCGCAGAAAACCATGTGTTGGAAACTTAGGATATGAAATTGTTTGACACATCGAGATTGAGACAATTGTGAGCGCACAACGTCATAAAAAAGTTGTATATTGTGTCCAGCCCTGTTAGTAGTTGAACGCAAAGTTACGGAATAGAACTCGATGCTACTACTGCAATTGTTGGATGCAATTTAAGGTTGCACACAGGGTACAACTCTGTGTTGTAAGCAAAAAAATTGGATAAAAAGCAGCATACGACAATGCCTCATGACAATGGGCAACAAGTCATATTAAAGATGAGTGATAAGTGATGACATTGTGTTGGCTCATTCATTAAGATGACGGCTCACCAGTTTTCTGATGAATTGGTTTCTTGTGTGTCGTTGTTGTCATTCCCTAAATGAGCACGGTTGACTTGATCACGACGTATAAATGGTCTTGCAATTCGTAGTAGACCTGCACAGAAGAACCTCCCCATCTCTTCTAGTTCACGTGTACCAAGATGATAGCCCTAGAGATGTAGCAACATTACCGTTGGTCAATGAGTTATCTTACGTTTTATTATGGCACGAGCCTCCCTTGCTTCAAAATATATTTGTCGCGACATGAACCCCCCCCCCCCCCCCCTCTCTCTCTCCCCAACCATCCCTATCCTAAAAAGACCCAAACTAACCTAAAAAGACCGACCTATCGTGAACCCCTCCCTCCAGTATAAATAAATACCTTATATGGGCCCTACACGTCATTGATGGTTACCTTATATGGACCTTGATCACAACCACTGTAAGTACTCTCCATTGTGTAGCTACGTAAAACACCAATTTCCCGCCAAACCACGACACGTGCCGTTGATTCTTTGGACGGCTCTACAATAAAGCTGCAGCTGCCCAGAAAGAACGCCGGCGCAATGTTGTGAAGTATTCTGGGAAGTGTCTATGTAGATCAGAATAAATGGCATTCAATGGGTTCAAGTAGAGTTTTGAAAATAACGTTTAAAGTACCTGTATACCTGTATAAATATTGTTTAAATAAATAAAATAAATAAATAAAGTAAATAAAGAGAAAAGTCCAAACATAGCGTTCAGGCTCAACGTAAATATGACTTCATTAACAAAACTTTCTCGCCCCGTTGTAGCAGTTTTTCCACTGGAATTAATATTTTGTCCCATAGTATCTGATATATAGAGTACGACAAGGATTACGAGGTAATTTTCTTTCATTTCCACAGGACAGTAAACAATTAAAACAATTGATATTCAATTTCAGTTCAGCGATCAGAGTAACGGTAACTGAGGGGAGTCGGAACCATGAATTACCCAACTTCGATACTAGTGCAAGTAATCACACAGAAAAGCAAAGTATATCGACATACGGCTCCACACTTACAGCGCCACATACGACTCCACACTTACAGCGCCTCACGGGACAGCGAGAAAAAAAGGGGCCATAAATAGACCATGCTAAAACATTTGTATCCATCCAACATCCTTCGCTGAGATTTTTGTTAGAAAGCCACACACGGATAAAGAAATCTCCCTATAGATACAAGTATCTTACCGGATATCCCTATAGATACAAGTATCTTACCGGATATCCCTATAGATACAAGTATCTTACCCGATATCCCAGATCCTCAACCACATCATTAGGGTCCATGCTACTGGTTGAGTCTGACTCAGATACATCCGCTGACTGGTCATTATTGACAGCAGGCTCATCTGGTTCAATATC
This sequence comes from Telmatactis stephensoni, assembly GCA_029948255.1. NCBI lineage: Eukaryota > Metazoa > Cnidaria > Anthozoa > Actiniaria > Isophelliidae > Telmatactis > Telmatactis stephensoni. Next base: position 262,189 of record JALIZF010001483.1, on the reverse strand, counting down.
AGCAGAAGAGCTGGACGACGCAGCAATAGTTGCAGCTTTACTACAGCCGTAAATAAAAACATTCTTTTTTCTTGAATGGCCATGGAAATCACAGTAAACCTGCAGAAAAATGATAAGAGGTAGAGTTACTTACTTACTTTAGTAGAGTTAGCAATTTCGAAATGAAAGAGGACGCCGAAGGCATTGGGAGAAGGATCGTTGACGTCGTCGATAATCTGAACAAGCGCAAAAAAGGGATGAAATGGCATCGTGACGTTGCCATGGTAACTAAGCAATGAACTCAATGTCTTGAGTCGCGCTGTGTTTATAAATCTGCTTTTCAACTTGAGCGATACTTTAGTCTTAAGGTAATTCCGTAGTTTTGCAGTGCGCATCTCTACTGCGCATAGCATAGTTCAGCCTATTTTGATTTGTTTGATTGTAAAAGACATATATTTGACTTAAAATGATACAAGCTTTAGTCTTATGAAGTTTTGAACAGTAGACCCGCTCTAAGAGGCGCTTTAGTGGTTACTCGCCTCAGTCCTCTTCGGTCACAGGCTGTTTACGACGTCTTGTTTCACACTTTAGCGCGTCGTAGCGCGGAAACAAGCACGGGCACCTATTCTTTTTATTTTTGCAAATCAACGGTAATTAGGTTCTCTATCATATATATAATTATAGTCAAGATTCCATTTCCAGTTTTTTAGATATTTTATAAAACGTGCGGTCGGAAGGTGCTTTCACGCTGCTTCAAAGGCACGTACTATCAACCAATTTTACATTCTTTCTTGTAGCAAACGCATTTTTACAACAATTTATTGCATCATAATACTAGGCTATTGCCCAAAGAGAGAAAATGAGCTCATATTAGTCAGCTAGCACTGCTCAGATTTAAGAAATTAATTATTTTTGACACGATTTTGATCTTCGAATCTTGAGCCCTCAAGACACAAAATATGGTGTACTTTAAAGCAATCTAGCGCAAAAACGGCTACGGTGACCCCCATTTTTTATTTCATTTTTGGGATAAGCAACTCAAAAATTATCACTGTGTGAAGTTTTATGAGAATTCCATTTCTAGTTTTATTTCTACGGAATTACCTTAAGGGTCTTTACACGGACGATTTTGTTGCGCGACAAGAGCGGCGATTTTATTGCGACCAGAAATCGCGCGTGTGAACAGCCGGCGATTTTGAGGCGATTTTTAAGGTGATTAAAAATCAGCGACATCTCAGCAATCTCATGAAAACTGAGGCATTTTTAAGCATACTTAATATAGGAGCTTTATCTATACTCTGTAGGTACTGTAGTAATCCCTTGGTGAGGTATGTTGTACAGTATAGAATACTTACTATAGGAGCCTTGTCTATACTCTGTAGGTACTGTAGTAATCCCTTGGTGAGGTATGTTGTACAGTATAGAATACTTACTATAGGAGCCTTGTCTATACTCTGTAGGTACTGTAGTAATCCCTTGGTGAGGTATGTTGTACAGTATAGAATACTTACTATAGGAGCCTTGTCTATACTCTGTAGGTACTGTAGTAATCCCTTGGTGAGGTATGTTGTACAGTATAGAATACTTACTATAGGAGCCTTGTCTATACTCTGTAGGTACTGTAGTAATCCCTTGGTGTGGTATATTGTAGGATGTAGTATCATGCTAGGGTTAATCCATCGTCGATTAAGATCGTCTCCTGCAAGCGAGCATCGATGGCTGAAACAACAAATGCGTAAGATTATCTTAGCCGTCTCACATTGATGTTGTGTCTTCTAGAGGTGTCTGTCTTCTAGAGGTGTCTGTCTTCTAGAGGTGTCTGTCTTCTAGAGGTGTCTGTCTTCTAGAGGTGTTAATTGTAATTTGTAGTATAGTAATTTGTACTGTATTTTAAACTGATTAATTTTCATGGTACGGACTATGTAGCGGCAGGCGCCATCCTATGCTCACTGTCTACCATGCATGTTATATGTTTGTGTAAAGCGCCTAAAGCAGATTCTGGATAGGCGCTATATAAATGTTCACTATTATTATTACTTTTATTTTTAAAGATGTCTGTCTTCTAGAGCTGTCTGTCATATAAAGATGTCTGTCTTCTACAGGGATGTGTCCCTTGGTACAAAACTCGTTCTAGATGAGCTACTCACCATCCGTTAATAACACCATCTATGTTTAGCATGGGTACAATTTTAAAGATAAATCTCTCTCTTAGATTCTTGGCTGTGTATAGATTGCTCATTAAAAAGTCCAACACACCTGCAAATAAATAAATAAATAAATAAATAAATAAATAAATAAATAAATAAATAAATTAATAGTATACATGAAAAAATTACTCGATTCTGATTGGTCGAGAACAGTGCAGTTCAAGTGTAACACAGTGCAGAACAGCTGTAATACAGTGCAAATTACATTTGAATTTATAATTTCAAAGTCGCATTAAGATCCATTTTTCCTTATACTGCTATTGTAAAACATAACCAAGAATGCAAATAAGGAGGTTTTCATTCATTAAAGTACATGTTTGTTTGAAAAAAATGGCAAAAACTATGAGGATTTGGTTCATTTGTCAGTTAAACAATTTTTGACGACTTGCGCGCGCCACTGACGCCATCACATCTCAACGAGCGCGCGCGCGCTGAAAGTTTTCTTCTCGAGATTTTATTTGATTTTCTTAAAAATCACCATTTATTTTCTCGAATTTTTTCATGCTATATTATTACAAAGTAATCACACGGTTTCTCGTTCAATTTGGGATAATTCACACTCGTGTGTTTTTCAAAGAGCTGAAATTGCACTCGACCTACGGTCTCGTGCAATTTCAACTCTTTGAAAAACACACTCGTGCGAATTAATCCCAAATTGAACTCGAAAACCGTGTGATTACCTATACAAATAAATAAATAAATAAATAAATAAATAAATAAATAAATAAATAAATAAATAAATAAATAAATTAATTAACAAACAAAGAAATAAACGAATAAACAAACAAACAAATCAATAAATAAATTAATTAATTAAATAAAACTAACTAACTAACTAACTTACTTACTTTAGAAAGACATGCATTGGTCAATCTAGAGTGATTTTCATCGGACTGTGAAATAGTTACTAAACTAATACACACTAGTAGATCCCAATTCCATTGTTTCCTTTTGTTGAATTTTGACTGCTACACACTACTAGCTAGTTAGTATTTCACAGTCCAATGAAAATCACTCTACTCAAACGGCCACACATACAAGTCTGGCTTTTGTGTGTGTGTGTGTATTTACCATGTATGAAGTTAAAACCAACCATGTCATGTTATGGCAGTCAACATATACATAAAGTTAATAGTCAGTTACACACGACAATAAGAACCTTAAGAAACCAAAAACAATGGCACGAACGTGCGCCGTCAACGTCGAAGTTCTGTTCTCACTAGAACGTAAGTTGCAGCTTTCTCACGTTTTGAATTCCGACGATATCGACTCGCGAATTACCAAGGACATACGTGTGACGCCCGTGTCATTGCTGTTTTTGGTTAAGTTCTCAAAGGAATAGTTTCACTGCTCAACAACCTCAAGTATCTGACAAGGATATATCCTGCAAAGTTGTAGCAGTTTTTCACGTACCTTTCATTACCCAACTCGAGTTGCTTTCCCCTGGATGCACACGTGCAGTAAGAAATACACATGGTCTGTTTCCTACAATGAGATTTAAGAAATACACATGGTCTGTTTCCTACAGTGAGATTTAAGAAATACACATGGTCTGTTTCCTACAATGAGATTTAAGAAATACACATGGTCTGTTTCCTACAGTGAGATTTAAGAAATACACATGGTCTGTTTCCTACAATGAGATTTAAGAAATACACATGGTCTGTTTCCTACAGTGAGATTTAAGAAATACACATGCATGGTCTGTTTCCTACAGTGAGATTTAAGAAATACACATGGTCTGTTTCCTACAATGAGATTTAAGAAATACACATGGTCTGTTTCCTACAGTGAGATTTAAGAAATACACATGGTCTGTTTCCTACAATGAGATTTAAGAAATACACATGGTCTGTTTCCTACAGTGAGATTTAAGAAATACACATGCATGGTCTGTTTCCTACAGTGAGATTTAAGAAATACACATGGTCTGTTTCCTACAATGAGATTTAAGAAATACACGTGGTCTGTTTCCTACAGTGAGATTTAAGAAATACACATGCATGGTCTGTTTCCTACAGTGAGATTTAAGAAATACACATGGTCTGTTTCCTACAATGAGATTTAAGAAATACACATGGTCTGTTTCCTACAGTGAGATTTAAGAAATACACATGGTCTGTTTCCTACAATGAGATTTAAGAAATACACATGGTCTGTTTCCTACAGTGAGATTTAAGAAATACACATGCATGGTCTGTTTCCTACAGTGAGATTTAAGAAATACACATGGTCTGTTTCCTACAATGAGATTTAAGAAATACACATGGTCTGTTTCCTACAGTGAGATTTAAGAAATACACATGGTCTGTTTCCTACAGTGAGATTTAAAAGACCAAATAAGTCATAAAGGATCGCCTGTCGTCCGTCCTACATAAGTTTGACATCACAGCTACAAACTACACGACTGGACACACTGATGACACGTTTTTGTTGAGAGTTCCACCATGCGTCCAGTGTCTTTCCACCATGTTAAATCACTTTCGATGTCTGATTTAGCAAAAACGACGAGCCATGAAAGAGGACGCCGGACGTACTGACCAAATTTGTTCGAAATGACCGTTGACGTCATCCATTTTGAGAAGAGAACGCGGAAATAAGTGAATTGACGTCCTGAACGCAGCATCGCGACGTCGTCACGGTTGTCACGCAACGAACTTGTGATATTTTGGTCATCTGACGTCTTGTTCTCGTGTTGCGTCTTGTTTGCTAAATCTTCCTATTAGCAATACAAATACGTCCTAACTTTTTATTAATATCAACTTATTTAAAATCAAGTAACAAATAAAATAATGTCTCATACAACATTAGTTAACTTACGGAATGATTCAAGAGTGAACGAGTCTTTACGTCGTGGAGAGGCGGTAATCGTGATGACGTCACAAGGATTACCAGCGAGGGTGTGGCAGAGTGTTGATCGACGATAAAATATCTCACTGTCTATTGATGTTTCTAAACGACTTATGTGATCCTACAACGAAACAGTTAATCTACATTACACCTTGCACAAGAATTGAACAACATGCGGACTTACATACGTAACAGGCTGTTTTAGCAACATGTCGCGAAATTGTTCAATGAACCCTTTGTGTTCTGTATTTAAGAAACAGAAAACACGCGCGACTTGCTGTGTGTAGATTTCGACCCCGCGAGGATTGAATAGGACACGAGACAGGTGTTAACACTCCCTTCTCGAGTGTTCTGATCATTCCCTCAAGTGCTCTAAATCTGCACACATCACAGGGAAACGTTTTCTAGTTCATTTATAAAATATAACATTGTTTTCGAGCACATTCAGTATTATGTACTTATTGACTGGGTGAGAGGGTGCATTATTATGTACTTATTGACTGGGTGAGAGGGTGCATTATTATGTACTTATTGACTGAGTGAGAGGGTGCATTATTATGTACTTATTGACTGAGTGAGAGGGTGCATTATTATGTACTTATTGACTGAGTGAGAGGGTGCATTATTATGTACTTATTGACTGAGTGAGATGGTCGGACGGGAAAATATTTGCCCGAGGCCATGGCCATACGGACCGAGCGCAGAATGAACGAGAGCCAGACATATTTATAAGCATTTTATCATTTGGCTCTTTTTGATCATTTTGTTTATATTCAGTTTTGTACACGCACGCGGGACCTTCGAAAATCCATATGCGCCCTGTCACGTGACTTTTCCAAAGATTTCCTTAAGAGTGCGCGCGGGTCTATAATCGTAGATTAGCAGACAGCAGACTGTGAAAACAACACGGTCTTGACACGGCACTGTTTCGGCAGGCATTTCGAATGTGTTCAGAGACATTACGGCTGGTTCGGTGTTCCCACTTTGTTTAAATACTGTACCTGTAGCATGGTAAAGGAGTAAATACTGTACCTGTAGCATAGTAAAGGAGTAAGGGTAGTGATAAGCCAAATAACACGTGTCATCTGAATATGGAAACGTAATGGTGAACGTAGACGTGAAGTACGTTTTAGTTCGTAGAATTCCATTACCGCGTTCTTGATTGCGACAAAAATAGTTTCTATAGTAGCAAACATTAGTTCCAGCTCGTATCCATCCAGGACGACCATTTAACGCTTCTTGTGCACTGTATAAAACTGGTTGCATACCTAAAAAACAGGTTTAAAACGGGTTATCGTTTTATCTATTTAAGATATACCAAGAACTCGATACCAAGAACTCGACTGAAAAAAGTCAGTTACAGTGGGGTTTATAGACTCTTTGCATAATACTGCTGATTATACACCTCACTCGCCTCACTATTAAGAAAACTATTAAGAAGCATTCGGACATATATGTGTTCGTTAAAAACATTAAACAATGCAATTCGATGGTTTCTCTCAGTGACATAACTAAAAAAGGCTGACATAATAAATACTAGTGGTAAATTTATTAGAAAATTAATGGTAAAATTATTAGATAATCAAGGAAAAGCAGACTAGACAAGAAAAAAACATTTAAAATGACAAGGTGAAAAAGACAAGATAGGAAGGAAGAAAAAAGTCTTACCGAAATTAAACTGGCTGTTAATCTTCTCACAGTTAACGATGTTAAATTTATAAGGTACGTCAGCCTCCATATTGGTTACCTGATAACAAATAAGTAACTTTCCTTGCAACGTTGTTCATAACAAGATCATATTCAATGTTACTGTTCTTGTATTGATGCGCGCAACTGGCAGCTCAGTGGAGGCCTAAGCTCTATTCCTACAAGGTTTAAGGTCTCTAAAAAGAAGGGCTTTCGCTGGGAAATAGTCAATACCATGAACCAGGAACCGAATCTCTATGTTGGGGCGCGTCGAGAAATAACGCATATTCTTTGGATCTTTTGCCTCACAAGGCTCTATGAAATAAGTGTATATTAATGGCGCTTATAAGTTACCTCAAAGTAAAACCATTGATGATGATGTCTACAGTTGATGTCAGGATTAAGAATAAGGTCATACTCGTACTCACGAACCTTTACCAACAAACAATAAACACATCAATCATAGATTACTGCTGATGTAGTATGGACTAGATTACGTATAACTCATGGCACGACACGTGGATCCTGAACTATTAGACCACGTTTTTTTTAAGAGTCAGAAACGATATGGTTCGATTTTCTCAGTAACGTAAATTCTTCGTAACACAAGGTAACTTTTCTCTAACGTAACTTCGCCGTAACGTAACTTCTCTGTAACGTAATTTCACCGTAAAGTAACCACTCAGTAACAATCAAACGTAACTCAAAATTCTTATATATTGGCCCACGACCCAATCGTGTGCTGTTATCATTCATACGAAATCTGCTCTACGGACTAAGTAAAGGATACGGAAAACAGTGAACAAACCTGTATAGCTTTACGTAAGTTACCACATTCAAAGCGAGATTCAAACTTCAAAGACCTGCTGCTGTCATCACTTGACATTCTCTCTGAATCTGAAGTACTAATAATAACATTGAATGTGTTGGATAAATAGATGGAAGATACTTGACGAAGTTACCAACCTTGAATTACTGCTAGCGCTGCCTTTTCTTGACACGTTGTCTGGTTGTGGGTTCAGTGTAGGTTCAGTGTTGTCTTGTTTCAACAACGCGTCCAGATCGTACACGACTTTGTCGATAACTTTCTGTGGTTGAATTAGACGATCGATGTCGCGAAAAATCATCGTCCTAAGAGATAGGATAAAGCAGTTTGGAATTACTGTGAAAACGGTTCGGTCACGGCATGGTTGCAGTTACGGCAGGAATTTTATTTTTCTTATATATATAGAGAGCAGATTTCGAATGAGTGTAATATGGACCGCGCCGTACCGTGACCGTGTCAGTTGTTGTCTATAAAAACATCCGAAATTCCTGCCGTAACCGTGCAGTGACAGTGCGGTGCCGTTTTCACAGTCATATGAAATCTACTGACGGCAATGACACCGTCACGACACGGCGCGGTTTGTTTCAGAGTCATACGAAAACTGATCTAGCATTACACAGGTTGTTCAATCAACATTTGACTGGTAAATAGTCGTAGGTAAACGAAAATTGCTTTTCTCATTTTACTGAAATTTTCTTTCTTTCCAGGTGATCCAAAGACCAGAGACAAACTTATAACGTTACATTCACATTTCTCAATGACAATCCTGTCAATATGTCCGGCGATCTTCACCATATTTAGGCTAGGATCTTTGTAAGGAATTGCACAAAATTGTACTAAATTAACAATAGAAGACAGAGGATTTGGCACTATTTTGTTAGCAAACTGTTTCACGGTTATATGAAATGCACTCTACTGTTTTGAATTGCTTTCAACTTGTCTATGTCTCTTCAAGAGCATCAGAAATGAAATCTAACAACATCAATGAAAGAGTGATGCCAGAGGCCATGATGTGTTGCATCAAGAGCCATCATCAACTTTATTGTTTTTTAGGTTGAAACTTAATTTATCACTAAAATCAATAAACATGGTTTGTACATAATTGTTAATACAAATAAGAACTAATATAAAGATTATTTATTTAATTTTCAAGGTCAACGACAAACAACAACAAACAGTTTCTAATAAACTGACTCCAAAAAAACGTTGTTTATATTTATATGTAGAATAATGTGAAGCAAAACCACGCAAGTTGTAGATTTAAAGCTCTGTTTATTCTGTTTATTATTTATATTTTAATATCTATATACTGTTCATATGTCCCGGCGATCTTCACCATATTTATGAAAGGCGAGAGGAAAGCAAAGAGGGTGGAATCAAGGACAGGAAATAGGAAATATCTAGGAAAACGAATTTTCCTACATTTTGTCCAGTTCCTATAATAGGAAAATACAATTCCCTAGGTATTTCCTAGATACTTCCTTTCATAGGAAATGAGCAAAAACTTTCCAGTGAAAGTTAGATGTAATAAAGGAACTTTGGTCGCGTGTTGAGTTGCTTGAAATGTCTTGCAACTTTGGAAATACAGTATACAATATACTCTATATGGTCGTACTAATATACCCAAAACGCACTCACCATCCAGTTCAGGCTCAACGTTAGAGGGTTGATAAGTAAAACTTTCTTGACCCGCCGTGCTCAAGCGATTCCCAATTGATGTTTTTAACATAAATTCACACAACAATGGCTATTGTTCAGACTGGACTACTATATAAGTACCAAACTTTTCCTGCTAAGTCATCATCAAACTTCCTCTAAGACGGACCCCAGGGTCCCCATACCTTTTGCGTAAAACGTGAATGGCTGATTTGTTTTGATGCGGAACGTGATTTAAGGTCTAAAATCTTTTTGCGTCCACGTGAAAGCAACTTTTGATTTTTTTTTATGAATGTGAAAGAGATTTTTTTAATTATCTGTGACGCGCGAAAAGACTAAATATTTTTGCGTGATTATAGGGGACGCTGTCCCCATGGTCTTAGGGGGGTTTTACGGTATAAACAAAGAGCGAAGTTTTACCTTTGTAAGCTAGTTTTCTTCTGTCCTAGTGGTTCTGGTTCACATGGTGGGTAATGGCCATGTATTTCTGGTATTGTTTGTTTTACTATTGGTAAAACACTTCGTATGTCACCAGACATTGATGTTGAACAACTACTTGTACTTTCATGGGCTGTTGGTGAAGCTGAAGACTGAGGGGGACTGGTTCCCAATGGAGGGTCTGAAGTGCTACAAGACAATCAATAACAAATTGATTTTGTACAATACAGTAGTACCTGGACACTAGCTTAGGTCCCGAAATGTTCTTCACATATACTTAATAATAATAATAATATTTATTAACTTATATAGCGCGAATATCAATTGGGATATTTTCATCCGCGCATTTACTTACTGTAAATTCAGCCCTCTTAAGCGGACAAGTCTATTTTCTATTGGTTTGATTCAGAATGAGTTTTGATGAATATTGCCTGATTGCCCATTTCATTTGTTGGAAACAATTAAAAGTTAATTGATAATATTGATACTAATTGATAATATTCCATGAAATAAACAAACTTCCATTAAGTAGACACTCTCTATCAAGGTAATACGCCCGCGCGTTCGTGCGCATAACGTTTGCGTATGTCGTACGCGCGCGCTGAGATCGAATTTCATCGGGCTCCCTGTGTTCTAAAATATTTCAATAAGGCGGACGCCACGTAGCAGTATTCAAAGCCTTATAACTGAAAATCTAGCACCGCGACCTATTCTAATTTTTTTACTTTTTCGGCGTATTTTATCAAAACTAAAACATATCAAAAGAGTAAAAAAATTCGATAGGTTTTTGAGAAAATCGCAAAAAATCGTCAAAATGAACGTCCGATTCGAGCGTAAGCACAACTGATTTTCATCTTTCAAATGAGAATACTTAGCTTTACCTACAAATACGTGAAGGCACATTACTTTTCATGATACATTGTTTACTTGAGCATGTCTGAAAGTCTTTAGTTTGCATATTTGCAAACACTTACAGGTGCTAGAGGTCAAACTCTAAAATCTGTTGTCTTCGTACGAAATGGCGAGATTTCGCTCTTTTCGAGCTATCATAGCACCAAAACTAGCACCGTGACCCAACATTTTCTTTATTGATTTGGTGTTAATTCCCAACTCAAAAACAATCTATATGGTGATTTATAGAAAAATTCGTTGATAAAAACTCGCGCGAGCCCATTACCTTAAGCGGACGCCGAGTAAGGTCCTGAAGGTGTTCATAGAGGTATTACTGTAATTCTTTGCGGGGCGTTTACCTTATTCCATAGGGATCCTGACAGTCAGTATCAATTGTTGGTCCACTGTTTGACGTATATAAATTACAAAAGCTTGACATTGGACTCAAAGGGTCGTCTGGTGCCGTAGGTATCATGATAGTATTAGATAGTAATGGTTCGTCATCGATAGAATCATCAGTCTCGACCTGAATACAAATACAATAGTAACCACACTACACCATAGGATCATGATAGTATTAGATAGTAACTACATTACACAGTAGAGTGATTTTCATCGGACTGTGAAACAATTACTAATAGTCAGTGTTTAATAGTGTCTAATAGTTGTATTGCAACAAAAGAAAACAATTGGTGCAGAGTCTGTTAGTGTCTATTAGCTTAGTAACTATTTCACAGTTCGGTGAAAATCACTCTAGAATCATGATGCTATTAGATAGTAACTACACTACACCATAGGATCATGATGGTATTAGATAGCCGGAAACTACACTACACCATAGGATCACGATGGTATTAGATAGTAACTACACTACACAATAGAGTGGTTTTCATTTGACCGTGAAGGAATAGACAAAATAATAATTGGTAGTAGACTCTAAAGCCATTGTTTTCTTTTGTTTTTTTTTTATCAACTACTACAAACTAAATAGTCATTTTTTTTTTCACGGTCAAATGAAAATCACTCTAGAGTGATTTTCATAAACCCGTGAAACAAATTTTAGCTATTAATGTGTAATAATCAAATTCAAACAATAGAAAACAAAGGCTTTATAGTTTCGTAGTGATTAATAAGCTAAGTTTTATTTCACGGGTTTATGAAAACCACTCTAGGATCATGATGGTATTAGATAGTAACTACACTACACAATAGAGTGATTTTCATCGGACTGTGAAATAGTTACTAAGCTAATAGACACTAATAGACTCTGCACCCAGTTTTCTTTTGTTGCAATACAACTATTAGACACTATTAAACACTGACTATTAGTAATTGCTTCACAGTCCGATGAAAATCACTCTAGGATCATGATAGTATTAGATAGTAACTACACTACACAATAGAATCATGATGGTATTAGATAGTAATGGTTCGATAGAATCATCAGTCTCAACCTGAATACTCTACACACCCCTAAACTAAAGGAGAGGGACATTGGAACTTGCAGAAATGCGTTTTCAGGCCATTTTTTTCACCCGGTATTTCGGTAATTTAACATTTTTACTGGATATTACAATTTTTGACATCGGATACCATACGCGGTATACGATTTGGACGATTTTCGTTAAGTTTTCTCATTGCTGTTTTGCGGTATCAGATACCCATCGATGCCCCCCTTGAATACTTGAGAAAGAATATCGAAAGGTCAAATTAGGAAACGAAAAAATATAGGAAAAGATTGAGATAAACGAGCCTGGAACTTCAATGAACGTTCCACGCTCTAATAGAAACTGCGCTATTCTGAAAGATGTCCGCGTGCAGTACACGTGTACCAAGACTAGTGTCTTAGGGCCTAGGCATTAAAACAAGAGCCCTTACAAACAAATATATGTACATATTAAATATTTTAATTACTATATATAAGGTAAAACTATTTTTATAATGTAAAATATCAAAATGCACAAAATAAACATTGTATTGTATTGTATTGCATTGTATTGTTGTCCTATTTACCTGATATTCGTATTGTTCGGGGAAAAATTTATCGTACATCTGAAGATCGTCACGTGGTTTACGTGTCTTTTGTGGACTAGTGGACGCTAAGTTATCCAGTGATGGAGTTTGACTAGGCGTGCCTTCTTTCTCCTCATTAGCTGACCCACTTGTTTCATCGTCTGATTCTACTTCACTCGATTCACCCTCAGCACTGTCGTTATCAAGTTGTTCATTAGTTTTATGAGTACTTGCACTGTCTATGTCAAGAATGGGGAAAGACAACGGACATGACGCACATGGAATTGGAAGTCTATTCTTGGGAAAACACCGTCTTAGGATTTGACTGCAAAGAATATTAACACTATCGAGCTCACGACCTGAAATAGAAAAATATATCATTACAGGGAGTTTCAAATGTTTGTGTCTGTTTTTAACTATAATAGTTTTTTTATTGTACCTATATTACGTGATCGTTACAGACAGCACTTGAAAGGCTTTTTCAGCCTTCCTTGACTGTCGTCAATCAAATTTCCGACCATTAGTTTTCCATCGAACAAAACAAAATTGATATAAAAGTCTAAATCGTTTGAAAAAAGTCAACCTTGCTTTGTTTCGGAGTCAATCAGAAAGCTAAAATGTGGCAAATTCTAGTCGTTGCACATTTGATTGACAAACATCAAAACACTAGACGATTAATCACCACTGGTCGAGTAATTTTGAAAATGGGTTAACAGCCGCTGAATTACCCTAATTCTTCGGATTTCTTACTCAGCTTTCTTTTACGTTGTGTCGACTTTTTATGTGAGTGATTTCAGCAGCCTACTGACGCGGTCTACTTTATTTTTTATTACATTATTCAACAACACGGTATTTAGTGTGATAGCTCTTGGAGTGTTGAAAAAATAGCACATTTTTGCACGCGTGCCTGCTATTTCCCACTGTTTTTGAGTTTCTTTGAAACGAATTTTATCTAGGTAACTATAGAACTTTGAGCTTGCAACTGATACAGTTTGTTTTCGTTATCTTTGAAAATAAATGGACAGAAACTTAAAACTGCTAATTCTGGAGAAAAAATGGCAAACACGAAAACGCGCATACTTGAAAATAGCCAGTTTTGAGAGGAGATTGCACACTGGAACAACAAAGTCATGTAATTAACAAGACCAATAAAACTAAGAAGAGACTACAAGATTTTTCGCAAAATTTGAAGAAAAGGCATTTCAATTAAGCAAAGTAAAACAAAAAAGTCAGTAACACGAAGTTTGGCCGGAAACATCCGGCTGTAGTCAATCTTGGTCCAGCGTGCAAACCGTGACTCCAACAGTTCCATAGAACTTTATAAGACATTGTGGTGTTAACAATACTTACTTTCCAGAGATTCTAAGGATAACGAGTATAAAATTTTGATTCCCTCAGATTGGATGAACGCCTTTTTGCCTGACTCTGTGTCGTAAGGGAAAAGAAAAACATAATGACGTCAAATAAAACTTAAAAGCTGGCGACCTTTGAAGTGTTACATATGGCGTACAAACGTTACCATTCTGACTTTGTCTAAAATCACGATTCATGTCAAATCTTCTCCTTTTAACTTTTTTCAAAAAGAAGTATTTTGGTGATTAAGTATAAGTTAACACGGCCCCAAGGTATATCATTTTCGCAACAACTTATTTTCACTATTGAAATTTTTTTGCTATATTGTAATTTCGCGAAATTTTCGAAATTGCATAAATACGCAAAATGAACATTAAAAAGGCTTACTTGTCATTGTAATACTTTTCAATACGCCCGCTATAGATTTCCTTACTCCAGTCTGTCTATTATGATGGTCTGTGCGATGCCAGTCAGAGAACATTTGAAGTAAAACAGGGACAGCACCATAGTTCACAGCCTTGCTTGCACTGGTCTCTGTGAGGAACAACTCATTGCTTTTATAAATGTATTCTCAGTCTGACCTTGGGTTAATGTGTACAAAACAAAGAATCATCACTCTGACTTATTTCTGATTCTTTAGGTCACTTAAAAGAGTCAATAAACCTGCAGGGTTACCCGTTAGAACTAAACTTGCTTTCAATGATTTTGATTAGTTTTTGTAATTTTCACTTCCAATATAAATATGATTACAACTTACTTGATTTGACAAGTGCCGCTATAACGTCCAACGCTAGTCTAGATAAAAACAAACACAGACACCGATAATTAGGCTCATTTACTGTATGAATAAAGATAATCATCTCATAATAAAACATTGAGTTAATCTTTGGAAAAAAATAATGACCCTGCAAGAGAAAATTCCAACACGAAATGATTACAAAAAATTCAAAGAAAATTACTTTGAAATTCGAGAATCGAACGGAATCATGGACTATCATAAAAATACTCATGTTGGGTGGTAATTGTAGTAATATTAAGTGGTTCAATAACCAATCTGTCATCAGGATGACATTGAATAACGCATAGAAATAAAAAGTATCTTCACTAAAA
The DNA here is from genome assembly GCA_029948255.1 of Telmatactis stephensoni. NCBI lineage: Eukaryota > Metazoa > Cnidaria > Anthozoa > Actiniaria > Isophelliidae > Telmatactis > Telmatactis stephensoni. The sequence continues at coordinate 247,180 of JALIZF010001483.1, read as the reverse complement.
AGACATGTTAAACTACTTACTTTAAACATGTAATTCTTTTATGACCACAAGCTGTAACAATCTTGAAGAGCACAGAAACAGCTCCAGACTTGCCAAGGTTATTACAGTTAACCGCTAGAGATAAATACACGATCTATTGTTATTATAGCCCTTAGCACAGTCTACTACAAGGTACATTATACATATTTATGATGGCATATATTTCAATGTCAAAGTCATCTGAATACATAATCTTATACATATCTACTGTATGTCAGTCTGTCTGTTTGGATGAATGCCTACTGTCTGTCTGTCTGTCTATCTGGACGCATGTCTAGTGTCTGTCTGTCTGCTTGTCTGGACGCATGTCTACTGTCTGTCTGTCTGTCTGTTTGTCTGGGTGTATGTATGTCTACTGTCTGTCTGTCTGTCTGGATGCCTACTGTCTGTCTAGATGTATTCCTACTGTCTGTCTGTCAGTCCATCTGGATGCATGCCTACTGTCCATATCTATTCAGAAGCTGCCTGCTGCATGTGTTTGTCTTTTATATATATCTTACCATTTGTGGTGTATTGTTTCATAACTACCAGAGTACATTGAAGGATTCTAAAGTTACTGGTGTTGTTTCTTATTATGTTCATAGTTACTTGAAGTGCTCCAGTTAGTCTGGCCTTCAAACAAAACTTGCGATCTAACGTAAAATTATATAATTATAAATAAATTAATATCTAAAGAATGATTATAAATAAATAGACAAATAAATAAATAAATAAATATTTAATGAATAAATAAATAAATAAATAAATAAGTGAATAAGTGAATGAATAAATGAATGAATGATGAATGAGTGAATGAACACATTCCTCAGCTCACTAGTTTTATTTTACTGAGGAAAGAAGAACTGCAGGACTTGAGAAAAATGCTGAAAGCAAGGAAGAATGAAATAACAAACTCAAGTCACATGTGATGTCTCATCCTTGAATCAAACCTGGGACCAGACTGGTTATCTCACCACTCTGCCAAACATGCTTCTCATTATAAGATTATTATTAGAAAACATATAAGTTGCAGACAGTTTAGCAAAAAAGCAAAAAAGTAACACATCTTACCTTTGGGTCCAACTTTAGTGAGTAAAACATGACCTAATATGATCACTTCTTCATTGATTGGGTTTTCATGACTGGCATTTACGATAACTTTTAATACAATATCAACTGTTCCTTTCGCAGCTAATACAGATGCTCTTTTACCTAGAAAACCAAAAAGCAAACTATTATCCTACTAAGCAGACAACAATATGCATGATGATAGTTTCTTTGCATGCCATTAGATTCTAGTAAAAACCTTGGCACCTGTGTTGACCTGACTATAACTTTCTAAATGCATCCAATATGTAGGAGATGTCAAATGGTCAAAAAGTGAAATGCTCTTTCACTGAATTCTAGTATTACAGACAACCCAGTACTACTGAAACCCCAGTATTGCAGACACCCCAGTATTACAGACACCCCAGTATTACAGACAACCCAGTATTACAGACACCCCAGTATTACAGACACCCCAGTATTACAGACACCACAGTATTACAGACAACCCAGTATTACAGACACCCCAGTATTACAGACACCACAGTATTACAGACAACCCAGTATTACAGACACCCCAGTATTACAGACACCACAGTATTACAGACACCACAATATTACAGACAACCCAGTATTACAGACACCCCAGTATTACAGACACCACAGTATTACAAACAACCCAGTATTACAGACACCCCAGTGTTACAGACACTCACAGAAGCTAAATCCCAGGCCGAAACTACAAAGAAATGTTTGGAAACATCTCCCACTGTTACAGAATCACAGACACTTCATGTGGTCCCAGACTTGTGGACTCTGCCTATTATGGACACCCAATGAGGGCCCACCCAAGGGTGTCTGTTGTAATGAGAGTTGACTGTATTAATGTTAACCTTGGCAAACATTGTTTGGTATTTATTAGGTGGAAAGATTTACTGCAGAACTAGGCAATATGTAAGTACATACTGGTAAAAGATTGCAACACTTACTAGATTATATAGCTGTTTCAAAAAAGGTTGACGGGGTGAATGGCAAATGGCAATCCGCAATTGGTGATTGCACAACCAAAAGGAAATTTGGGTAACAAGAATTGCTTCATTTTCATTAATTAAATACCCAAGCAATGCTGATACCATGCCATAAAGACCTTATTGGACAAAGTGGTCAATAGGCATTTCATATCTCCACGCCGAATAGTGGTCTAATAACTGACCACAGTTCCTTTTGATCGTGCAATCACCAATCACCGATTGCCATTCACCATTCACCCTGTCAACCTTTTTTGAAATAGCTAGATACAATTTTTAATACAAGGCATCTACCAAGTGATTTCAACTATGTATAACACAAATGGCTTCTTGAAATTGTGTAGTCCAGCAATAGAGCCTTTAAGGATAAGGTTTTGGAATGCATAAAATACCTGATGTCAACAACTCAGAGAGGCAACCCATTACATTTAGAGTGAGTTGAGAATCATTTGATATCTGAAAATAATATGAAAAAGGACTGATTAATTAATTTATCAGTGTGATGAATAGTTGAGATGTGTAGTCCCTCATAATATTCATAGCGGCCCTACCATGGAGGAACTACCAGGTAGATATAGTTCCACTATTTGCTCAGTGTGATGGATGCAAGGTGGTGCACTGTGGCAGGGTTGCTAAGCTGATTGGTGATCGCGACTACCATCGAAAGAAAGCCAAGGGAAATAAGTCTAACCATCATTGGAAGCAATATAAAAAACTTAGGAACACTGTACATCGAGAAATAGAGAAAGCCAAGTCTGAATATTACACTAAACTCCTGCAAGACTGCAAAGGGGATTCTTCCAAGCTATGGAAAGCCTTCAAACAAGTTCTACCAACTAAACTGGATGCTTCTACCTCAAACTTGAAGACGGAAAAAGGGTCTTGTGACACTGCTAAGTCAATAGCAAATGGTTTCAATCAATTTTTCGTGAGTGTTGGCAACAAACTTGCAGAATGCTTCTCGTGCGATCTTAGTGCTTGTGCCAGTGATGTCGTTACCTGTGAGAAGATCTTCACACTTACACCTGTGACAAGTGAATTTGTGTCCAAGTTCATCACTCAACTAAAAACTAATAAGGCCACTGGTCTTGATAAGATAAGTGCACGCATGCTCAAAGATGCAGTGTCAGTGATTACGCCTTCCCTTACCCAGTTGTTTAATTTATCTATCAAGAACAGCATATTTCCTAAAATCTGGAAACTAGCGAGAGTTATGCCAGTCCACAAATCAGGTGGGAAAGACGATCTCTATCCTGCCAACAATCAGTAAGATCTTGGAGAAAGCCATCCACACCCAGCTAAATTCATACCTTAATGATAACCAACTTCTCACGACAAATCAGTATGGCTTTCAACTCAATTCCTCTACAGTGATTGCCACGTGAAGTTCACTGATAATGTGTTAAAATCAATGGATGACGGTGAGCTAACTGGTGCCATCTTTTTAGACCTTGCGAAGGCCTTCGATACTGTAAACCACAAGTTCTTGTTACGCAAATTGTCTTCTCTTGGTGTGGATGCGCATGCCTGTAATTGGTTTGAATCCTTCCTGATGGGCCATTCGCAAGTCACTGTGTTCAATAACGCTCAATCTGAATCAGCTGAAGTGTCAATAGGAGTGGCCCAAGGATCTATCCTTGGACCACTATTGTTCATCATTTACATGAACAATCTCCCTAATATCTTGAGCTTCTGTCGTGTAACTCTGTTTGCTGATGACACTGTACTGTACTTTTCATCCAAAAGCTCAGATGTTCTACAGGAGAAATTGAACTGTGACCTTGAGAAAGTATGCAGCTGGCTTAAGATGAATTAACTGACAATTAACATAAAGAAATCCAAGTTCATGATTATTGGCAGTTCTCAACGCCTGGCAAAGTTATCGTCGACTATGGTGTTTTCTATTGAAGATGTCGCCTTGGAAGAAGTACCGAGTTACAAGTACCTTGGTGTAGTTATCAACAAAAACTTGACATGGCATGAACATATTGACTATCTTAAATCTAAGATCAACAAAAAACTAGGGTTACTTAAGCGCATAAAGAAATATCTACCAATTCATTGTAGGCTATTATTTTATAATTCCTATATTTTGCCCTTGTTCGATTATGCTGATATAGTCTGGGGGATCGAGGTAATGAGTCTCTGATGTCAGATTTACAAGTGTTACAGAATAAAGCTGTGCATATTATCTATTCTTAGACCTTTCTTATAGATCATCTGCAAGCGCTGCCTTACAGAGGCTTTCTTGGGTTAATCTCAAGAATAGAAGAAAGATCCATCGTTTGATATTCATATATAAATGTAAGAACAACTTTTTTTCACATAGGTTTGATCTAAGATATCATCAAGATATTCATAGGTATAATACTAGATTTAAGTCAAATATTTGTAAGACCACCGCTAAGCATAGAAGGGGCCACTGGACGTCAATTAATTTTGCTAGTAGTGATTGGAATAATTTGAATCATGATACACGTCGGGAAGCTAAGGATATTACAACCTTTAAGAAGCTTGTAAAGGGGATGGGGGCTAACTTATACTTATAGTATTTTATATCTTACCATAATTAACACAGTTAATCTAGTAGTTCTTATATCATTTTATCTTTCATCAGTGTTCTATCACTGCTTGGGTTTGGTTGAGGGAGGTATTTCAATTCTGATTCGTATAGTTTTCTATAATGCATTTTTATATATCGATAAATTTATTTTGTAATAGTTAAGTTGCAGGACCTTATTGTAAAACACTTTGTGAAATAAGCTTCCTGAATAAAGATTGCTTATTATTATTATTATTATTATTATCATGGTGACCCCCCCCCTTCAGGTGCCTGGATGGGCAACGCCAGCCCCTCTGTTTGTGCATCCAGCCCCAAGTGCATATAATGATGATGAGTTAATGGAACCACACATTAATAGGTAAATGAACAAAACTAATACCTCCAGAATGAGAAGAAGAGTTGAAATTCCATCTGGAAATCTTGCCATCAAGTCTTTTCTGCATTTTTCTGAATATTTTGCAAAAATAAGAAAACATTAATGTTTTCAGCACTCACAGTGAGTGCTGAAGACATTAATGTTTTCTTATTCACTGGCGATGACAACTTCCTAATTTATTACAAGAAAACATGCTATATTTTTCTTATTGACCAGCCCAACAAAATCATACTGGGTCAGATTGTCTGAAGGGCAGTTAACAGTAATCCTGTGTTAAAGTGAATGGTTTTATTTAGATGTAATTCTGGGTTAAAGCAAATGTCATTGAACAACAGGGTCCAGATTTTTAACATATTACTAAAATTTTGATTTGTGCACACTACATAGAATTGTGTGATTTGTCTTACATAAATCAACCTGGAAGTTTTATATCATTCTATAAGTTATAAGCAAGATAGATTGTTTCCACAGACAATGGTGGTCTGACACTGTATATTGAAGACATTAGTGTAAAACAGCATAGTAAACTCTGATCCTTTTTTTGCAATGACCTCTTCAAATATTATCAAAACTGACAGAGCAGAAACAATAAACTGGTATATTATCCCAATATCCTTGTAATGAAATTTCCAAACATTCTACTGGTATTTTGTTTTTTCCAAATAAAGCACTTTTAATGAAAATGTAAAGTGTTGCCAACATAACAATAGATATCTTGATTACCTTGAGTGGAGAGCATTTGCTGAACTTTGTTAGTGATGTAACGTAGTTGTTCATTATCTTTTTCTAGCTCATTTTTACTCTCAGACATTGCCAAGCATACTTTTTGTAGCTGTTCTAATAATGTTCCAATTCTTGCACTACAAAGAGGTTTTAAAATGTATTAATACACGACTTTCATAATGGCCGCTGCTAATTAGCATAAATAGTGAAAAATTACTATATCTGGAACTGTATTAAGATTGTTGATTTTGATAATTTAATTGTGCAATTTTCAAAACAAAACATTAAATCCTTGACAAGATATGGGGATTTAAAATTCTGAAAATGCACCAAAACGAGGCTACCAAGGCTTTTGGTCAAAATTACATACAAAACTCTCTATTTTTGACAGTGCATAACTTTTTTGATATGGGAACCAAAAATGATAAAATTTTCTGAAATTTCTCACATAGCATTGATAATTTCTTGCACAAAGCCCTGAATTATGAAAGTGGTCTATATCACTGGACCATACTAGGCTTATATTATTAATAAATTACTAACCCAAGCACACATCAGCTAATCACCTATTGTTGACTAATCCCTCTCTAGAAGCCCAGGGGACTCCATTGTTAGAGGATCAGGTATGCTCGTCATCTCAATCAGCGATTTGGTATCTTTTTAGGGTGTTAAAAATTGAAGTTTAGAGTTTTAGCATTTGATGGTCTCTTTTAGGAATATCAGAAGAGTCCATCGCTTATCTTGTTCTCAAATGGAAGGAATTTGCATGGCCAACAAAAGTGTGTTGATCATCCAATTTTATGTTCATTATAATAATGTTCATTAGCTTGTTATCGCTGGTATCTCGTAGGAGTTAAAAATCGTCCAGCCACGCCCTTCTTAAAAGACTTCCGGTATCTTTTAGGGGTATTTAAAAAAGTTTCCGACAAGAACCTGATCCTTTTACAATGGAGTCCCCCCGGGTCTAGAAACAAGAATGTTATTTTATGACAGGCAAAATTTCTACAAATACAGTCGTTTTTATAGTTTCAGTTTTAAAAAATCAAACCAACAATAACGGTTAAAAGGAAAACGTTACAACTGTTCTGCTTCAATAAAGCTTAACATATAAAAGCAGTTGTATATCGCGTTGTACCAATACATATTTGTACAAAACCATGTACCAAAGTTCGATAGACCAATTTACCCTAAGTGTTTTATACCCCATAAATTTCTGTAATTATTTTTTAACAAATTTAGGATGATAATTCAATTTATTGTCAGCAAACTAGCAAGGCTTATCAAATTCCAAACAACTGAGATAAAGGTATTTTCTCTTGAAAATAAACTGACAAATAGCTAGTTAAAGAGCTTGGGGTCAAGTACCATTATTTGAAAATACTCTACGTGTATATCTTGAAATTTACCTTTTCGCTCCTGACTTGCTCATGTTCATCAATTATTAGAAATACAACTGTATTAAAAACAAAATAAGAATGCTAATCAACGTAGTAATATCAAATATTGAGAAAGAAAGCTGTATTTTGACGAAGACTGTTTGACTGAGTGTAGCTCGTGACAACATCAGCTTGGTCGAGTTAAAAACAGCATACAAACCTTAGCAGAATTCAATTAATCGTTAAATATTATATCATGTAAGAAGGTCAATGTCTTATTTGTTGCTAACGTCTTTTATCTCGAATTAAATTCAAACAAAGCCGTAAATAATCGGCTTTTTTTCGGCATAAAGGTCGTTGATATCTCCGCCATTTTGATGTTTACATATGCCTTCTTCTGATTGGTTGAATCAAAGCCAGGTAACCCGCTGCCATACAATACTGTAGACGCACATCCTTTTCATTTCCAGTTATTTTTTCAACTTTGCATTTTTCCTAATTCATATTTAATTTGGATTATTCCAACCAATCTCTATTTTTTTACTGAAATAACCCATTATCAAAGCTATGGTATTATCTGTTATGATGGCTGATTAAAGAGTGTTCAATTCAGTAGTGGAGGGGAAAGGAATTGTTCATTAGTGGAGTGGGGAGGGGAAGGCGATTATCTACTAGGATCTCAGTGGGGGAGGGAAAGAGGATTATCTATTATTATTGGACCTTAGTGGGGAGGGAAGTATCACCATCTGAAACCTTTCTACAGCCTGATTCATAGGCTAGTCATCAATTGAACAATTTTCCACTTCCCTTTCTCTCTTTATTTCTTCATTTATTTACATTCTGGGTGCTTTTTTGAGCCTTCTCTCTCTTTCCCACTCTATCGTTTTCCCTTTGTCTCTTTTTCTTGTTGTCTCAGCAGAGTGAACTGAAGTAGATCTGGTAGTTTATTTGACACAGGCCCTCACTCTCCAGTCATCTCATATATATAGCTGGTCTGTCTTTTTTAATGTTTGCCAATATAGCTTACAACCGTAATTTGGTAAATATACAAATATATTATTTGAGTTTGTGTATGTATATACATCATGCATGCAGTTGTCACAATACTGCTCTAGAAGAATGTCACACTATTCAATGTGCAATCACGTATAACAATGGTATAAAACTATGGAACAAATGACATTCATGGTAGTTGTCATTTGAGTTGGCAAGTATGAAGAAGACAAGGGATAAAATCTCTTTTTTCTTGCAGGGTTTTGCATGTGTTGGCCAGATGCATGTTATTATTATACCCACCCACCCTCCCATTCTCAGTTTTCATGCGCCTCCTAGTTTCTGGCTTTCGGACTCACATTCTTTCCATATCTCCTATCGAGGCCATTGTGAAGTAGGATTGCACTTCGAATAGATTACAATAATGCTTACATACTGGTAGACATGCTCTAGAGTGTCCACAATGCATACATTAACTGCACTAGCCATGGAAGATTGTCACACAGCCTTTGAAAGATATGTCACAAAATTCTCAGGTGCTCAAAAGCTACCAACTTTGATGTCATTTGTACATAACGCACACAATGCAATGATCAAGTTTTACATCTTTATAAAACCATTCATGTTTATTTCACACAAGCTAAACTTTTTTTGTAAGTGAACAACAAAAACTCCTGAGTTGAAGAATAGCTGTTGTACAAAACTAAAATCATTTCTGTCAGAAAGTTTAAGTTGTTTGTAAGTAGTTTTGGCTGATGAACGATGAATCAAAGTGTTAATCCAAGGCAAAAATTTGGATCGAAATTGAGGTTTAGGCCTTCATTTGCTCATTTGCTGTATGTTTTAGTCCCAACACAACTTCAAGAAAAAGTATTTGTACAATTCAAAAATCTGTTTTAAACAGGTATTTTATCTTTGTACCTCATCAGTTTCAACTGGTAGAAAAAGGATTTGACTGTTAATCCAGAATGAAAATTTAGATTAATAATTAATAAAATTTATAAATTAATAAATTTATTTAATTATTAAAACTCGCATGAAGGTCTAGTTTTTGGTGCTTTTTGCCATAATTGCTCATCAATTGAAAAACATCTCCTCTTAAATAGTAGTGCCCCTCCATTAGGGATTTTACAAAGACGCTGATACACACAAAGAGTAGTGCAAATTGATTATTAGATGAAAATTATTCTACCAAGAATGCATGGACTTTTAACTGGTTGATATGTCCCCGTTTATTCATAGTAAGAAAAATTTCTATCTCACGACTTTGATCCACTGAGATAATGCAAACTTAGTTCCAGAGGAAAGTCTTTCACAGTCTGAGGATGGTGAAGGGGGGAGTACAGCCATCAGAATAGACAAGGGAAGATTTACAGCTTGCAAACCATTGTTGCCCTCCACTAATGCTTTAAAATATCTTTGTGGTACTTTTCTTGACTGCCCATAATCGTCACTTGTTGCCACTTCAGTTGCTGTGTATTGGTCAAGCCATGTTGCAGCATCAGTTTCATCTTTGTGTAATTTTAATCGCTGCTGAAGAGTTCTGCAATCCTCTTTTGCTGAGGCTAATAGGTATACCACAATATGGTGCCTCTTTGGAAGACCCATTGAGAGAAGTGTTGGGTAAACTGACTGCAAAATCAATCAATCAATCAATCAATCAATCAATCAATCAATCATGCAGTCAGTCAATAATTAAGTCAGTCAGTCATGTCCATATCACAAGTCTGTTTTTAAAAGATTGAAACATAATGTCACCATTTACTACCTCCCATAATCCAAGTGATGTGAAATTCAAGTCCTCTTCTTTAAATGAAAGTCCTGTTTCCTCTTTTAGTTCTCTGAGACCACCTTTAATGAGCTTTTAAAAATATGAGAGATGTTAATTAAGAACAGCACAAATATTTGTCTAAAAGTTTCAGCTGCAACAGTTATTTGAGGATGAAGGAGGGATAATTATACAAGAATAAGTAAGAATGAATCAATAAATTTGATAAAAGAAAGGACTTGGAATATACAAATGATAGACTGATAACATAAGATAATTAATAAAGATAATTTATTTATTGTCAATAACAGAGGGAGTGGTTGCCCAATCTCTCCAGCACAAGGCTCATGGTGGAAATGCTTGACTGATTATTATTATGAATTTACTTTTGTATAACTGTATATGCTCAGCAAGAATTGTATCCAATACTATTTTAAAAGACATGACATGTATGTGTTACTTACTGTTTCTTCTGGTTCAACATGGCCACCTATAAGACAACAGTAAGAATTGTCATATACCAAAATGTTTTCCTTTGTTAGAGACTGTTTTTTTTAGTCTTTATCAGTCTCTCATGCCTTAATTACCTTCTCAACTCAGTACATTCTCCATTCAGTGTTTCCCTGGGTGAGTCACTCTTGTCCTTCCTGCAAGCCTTTATATGGTTGAGAGTTCTCATGCAAAAATGTCAACACATACCTGGAGGTACCCAAATGGAGGGGAATGTTCTCATATGTTTAGCTCTTCGTGTAAGTAAGACATGGTTATCTGAAGACTGAAGAAGTACTGATACACCAACACTGACACCTCTATCCTTGTTGGATGATGGGATACTTGCAATATCTGTTGCTGTAAGGAACCGACATGGACATCCTGTTGGGTGCTACATGTATATCAGAAAATAAATGTCAGCAGCAGTCCCTTACAGGAGAGCAAGGTAGGCCAATCAGTGATAGCACCTTTCTATCACCTCTTTGGTCCCAATTCAATTCCCAGATATGGCATCACATGTAAGTTGAGTTGTTAGTGTGTTCTCTCCCTTGCTTTGAGGGTTTTCCCCACATCTTGCAGTTTCTCTCCCTCAGTAAAAACAAACTATGATTGCATAGAATATTATGTAAGGGTTGTGCACGTATGTGAGAGTACAGTTATAAGTGCCTATAGAAACTAGTTGTATAGCTAAGTGCTCTTCCACTATAAACAAAGTATAAAAATGTTGATACAACAGCCACATTATATTTGTTTACCTCTAACTGTAGTACCCCTTCTCCACTTGGGTAAACTTGTAGTTTGCCATTAGAATAGCTATAGCCAGCATCAAATCTGTTACCTTTACATCCAAGATATGTAAGACAGCACTGTGGACAATTACATGGCATGATTCAATACAAAATCATTAATATGATTATTTGAAAAGGGTGTCAATGGGTTCAGTGAAAGGTTGTAGCTGATAGAACTGCATTTTGGTTTTTATGAGGAGCATTAGTTGCTAGGGTAACACAACATTGATATCATTGATTTGCTCGATTTTTTAATGATATATTTCTATTGCTATAAAACTGGAAGTACTTGTTTTTAGGCGTGGCTCCATATCTAGGATTAGTTTGGGCCTAAGCCTTTATCATTGTGCAAGATTTCACATGGACACCACAAGAGGAAAAACCTTTAATTTGTATCAATTACATTTATAATGTATTCCATAGCTATAGTTCTCCAAGTAGTATTTAGGGGGTGTGGTTGTCAATCAAAAATTACTCAGCATATTCTACCTGGCACTATCCTTAATTATTACACCCTTTTGCATTAACATTAGATACTGTTTATCTTTGTTTCTCAGATAATTAATTCCAAGAATATCAATATGTAAGTAATTGATTTCTGGGTGTGGCTCCACCTCTTGAATTACTCAGGTCATTAACCTCCATCGGTGTGCCAAATCTCATGCTTGTTACACAAATTGGAACAATTCTAAACCATTTTCCTGGACTATGACTGGTAATAATTTGTATGTGAAAAGAAAAGAGTCTAAAAAAGAGAGATTTTCCCCCCTAAGCTTGTACTTTGCGCTTATCAGTATTTCTGGGGGAAAACACCCCTCTGGCCTCTGGAACCCAGCTGGTCCACTTGTGGATATTATTGCATGAAAGTAACAAACACAGAATTGACCTCCACAACAAAATTCACTCTTAAAAAGACAAAACAACTTAAACCCTTAAAGTCCCTATGACAGATAATATTTTATTTTCAAACTCAGTTCTTGATAGAAAGCATAGTAAAGATCTTTTAATCTTGTTTTTCCTCACTCCATATTTTCTGAGATATAAAGGTTTCAAATTTCAAAATACAAATGTGATGACGTAAGAGGAGTAATCATTTTATATTATACAAAAACAAGAGAATTTAAATAAATTACTTGTATTTTTCCATTTGTAACTCATTTCCATTGGCAAAGCCTGTTGTTTAGTAAAAAATCTGGATCTCGAATAAATTGAAGTCCTCTTTTTGTAAAACCCATGAGAAGTTTGCAGTGTTGCCTCCTCTTACGTCATCAAATTTGCATTTTGACATTTGAAACCTTCATATCTCAGAAAATACAAGGTAAAGAAAACCTGGGTAAAAAGATCTTAATTCACTATGCTCTCTAAAAATAACTAAGTTTGAAAATAAAAAATTATGTGTCATAAGGACTTTAAATGCTAAGTAATAATCAGTGAAGTTTATTTAACATTATTCTACTAGTAGAAGGCCCACGAAAACAAAGATCAAATTCAAAACATTAGTACTGACATAGCCTGCGTGCAGCCGCTTATTTACCCCGTAATAAAATTTTATCCCAAAACAATTTTTGACCCCCCTTTCTCATTTCAAAAAACTTTCTTGACACCCTGACTTTTTTTATCAAATATTTTTTTGTCCACCCATCCCATTTGCCAATCCCCCTCTCCTCCCCTCCCCTCCCCCATAAATAATGACTACTCCCTTAAAATAGTTTAACACCGTGTTTTAGTTTTACTTTTCAGTGACCCACCCCTGACCTTACAGTCCTATAGACCCATTTCATTTATTCCCTCACTGGAGGACCAAACAACAGTTGTTCTCTCTGTTGAGAATTGATAACTTTTGTCATGCAAACATTTTTCATTGTTTTGACGTCCAGTCAGGGAATAGGTGAAATGGGTCTATTCCATACTGGGATCATATATATATATATATATGGTACAAGGGAAGAAAGAATACTTATATACGTCTGGGCCGGTCGTTCAAATGGCGATTAAGGCTGAAGTCAATGGTTTTATTTAGATTTAACCACGAGTAAACGCTAATCGCCTTTGGAACAACCGGGTGGTTGGAAGATGAGATATTTGTGTTGCGTCGTGTTGAACTAGCTATGGTGGTTTGTGCATAATAAGCTTACTACTTACTTCTTCAAATGTTGCAGGTTTAGAATTCACGCCTTTACCTTCCCTACTAAGATAAACTTTACAAGTATTAGCCATGTTAATGTTTTGTTTAGATCTCGCAGCATGGCTCAGCACATAACAACAAATTTTCGTGCAAACAAATCGTCAATCGATAATCGTTCGCGGCTGTTCTTCGTTTCGGAAGAGTTTCGGGTATAATTCGAGATTGCACGTAACAGCTCGTCTTCGGCGGTGCACAGGGCTAGGGGTACAGCTTGTCACTGGAGCACATCATGAATTAACCTCTAAGATTTAACTAAATCTTAATCATCAAGAGGAGAGTGTTGTGATCTAGCTTGCAGATGTCTAGGAGACCAACCAGAACGGGAACCAGAACGTATGGAGTTGCATCGGGTCATGCAGACGAAGATTCTCTACCAACCACAACACAAACCAGCTTCTTCCAGAAAGGACGAGAATTTGAAAGTGCTTATGTTAACCACAAGTACACTGAAGAAGAAAAGGAGCAGCTAGCTACTTATGAAAGTGTAGATTATCTTCCTCCACATAGCTCTGTTTACAAGGTAATCAGCTAGTTGATAATTAATTAACATTTAATTATAGTTTACTTCCGCTTCCAGCATAAAATAATGCAGGAATTTCAGCCTAGTCCCCAGGCTTTCGCGTTTCATTTCAATAAAAACACTTTTAGTTATAAATAATTCAAGTTGTAAAAGTCAATCAAATCAGGAACACTTTTGGTTAAATCAGGGACACTTTTGGCATTATTTGCAAGGCGTTCTCTCGCGCTTACGTGCTTCGCCACAGGTCTCACTGAGCTTCACGCTCGCAGACTGACACCTGGGGACTAGGCTGCAGGAATTTGATAAGGAAGCTAAGAAAGGGAGATTTAAAGAACAGATAAAAGTTTTATAAACAAAAGCAAAGTACACGTAAAACCTCAATGCATACTGTTTAAGAATGAAAAAGGCAAGGGTTATAGTTTGTTTGTTGTGCTTCTTCAAAGATGTAAATGATATATAAATATATATTGATATAATTATATTATATCAACATAATATATATCATCTCCGACATTTTCCTTCAAAATAACAAAAAAATTCCACTAAATGATCAAAATTGAGTTAAAACACTCTTTCTTTTGTACTTTTACAAAAGAAAGAGTGTATAAAATTAGATCAAAATATAAAATCAATCTCCTATTTTGAAACATTTTATATTTATATAATTGTAATATCAGTATTTTCTTTATTCTTTCCATTATAATTTATATATATTATCTTGAAAAGTGCAAATAAAGTAAAAACTGAAACTTCTCATCCCCCCCTCCCCTTTAAACGTAGGCTAAGCTAAGGTATGGAGATCAACTAGATAATAATATAATAATATAATAATAATATAATAATATAATCTTCAGAAATGGCTGAACCAGCAACCATCAAGACTGGACTGGGATCGTTGGGTGATGATGGGAATTATTGGGTTTACTGTTGGATTTATTGGCTTCTTGATGCACCAGTTGATTGATGTCATTGCAGAGTATGTACATATATTAATGCGGGTAATTTTACCACCACTTGCATAATTACATGCCCTCTAGACTGAAGTTCTGCCTGGAAATTGGTTGATATAGACTACTAAAAATTCAGACTAATGTCTGAACACTTTGTTGGCTTCACAGTATCTAGACTTTTGTCTCGCAGGGTAGGTAATTATTTATTGGTGGTAAATCTTTACAAACAGTATAGCAGACATTTTATGACTTATAAGTGACATGTCAATATATATAGACTAAAGTCAATTTCATTCCCAGTGGCATTACTTCACAATATGAGATGCTTGATGAAATACCAATCATCCATGCACATTTATTTAATAGATTAGGAATTGAATCACTTACCTGAAGATGGTGGTTTGTAATGAGTGTGGAGTATTGTGAGCTGAAAACCTTTGGCATTCTTCATGCAACTGAGCAACTGATCATGAGTTACTGTGAAGGCCAATGGTTTTGGTCACAGCACTGTCATCACCATCTTCTGGTATTAGACTGTGATTCAATTCCTTTATCATTATGGCAGACTGAAATTAATTAGACTGTAATAAGTTACATGCACCACTCCAGCCATGCACATCATGCTAATTATAGTTTTCTCATATGATTCAAATGATATGTTATGTTGAAGCACTCCTGGTGGCAGATCCTGTCAAAATTTATGAATTGATTCAGGCACTGCTGGCAAAACAATCATTAATTTAAGCAAATTTTCCATATGGGTCTTCATTAATGGTTATTCCCACTTGGCAGTGGAGATTGGTTCAATGCAGGCTAATAATCATAGCATGCAAAATGTTATCATGAAATAAAAATTAAAGACTGAAATGATTTGATCTATTGTAGGGTAAA
The DNA here is from genome assembly GCA_029948255.1 of Telmatactis stephensoni. Lineage (NCBI taxonomy): Eukaryota > Metazoa > Cnidaria > Anthozoa > Actiniaria > Isophelliidae > Telmatactis > Telmatactis stephensoni. Next base: position 231,462 of record JALIZF010001483.1, on the reverse strand, counting down.
ATGGGAAAAAGCCACAGAATACATCAAGGTATCATCAAGTATTATATGGTTCTATTATGCAGTTTTACTTGTCAGCTGATCTTGCCCCTTGCTTTGATAATGTCTCTAATCTAACAGTATTGAAGCATCTATCAGTTTCCTTAATTTACCTATTTTATCCCACACCACAAAAAATACAGCCAATTACTGCAAATGCCTCATGGGAAGGGACAGTTGAATACTGCCAAATATACATCAGCTTTCCTGCTTTCTGATTGGCTGTATTTTCTGTGGTAAGGGATGAATTTATTAAACACCCCTAGACCCAACCCATAAGCCCTTGATATTATCTTTCCAGGAAAGAGACTATGCCTTAGCTTGGATATGGGTGATGGGCTATAGCACATTGTTTATCATTGTTAGCTCAGTGCCAGTTGTGGTAAGTCACACAAACTGTATGAGTGTTCATACTAGTCAAGTTTTTTTATGATGTTACAATTTTTTACCACATAGTATTTTCGTCCTTCTGCTGGAGGATCTGGTATCCCTGAGTTGATTGGATTTCTCAATGGTACAGTTGTACGCCACATCTTTAATGTCAAAACAATGGTGGTGAAGTTTTTTTCTTGTGTCTGTGCTGTTGGTGCTGGTCTTCCTATTGGTCCAGAGGGACCAATGATACATTTAGGGTTTGTATTGTTGTTATTATTATAATGTAGACTATTTTATTGTTGGTTTTGTTAACTGGGGTGTGGTTACTGTTTGCAGAGTGGTCTTCCTATTCTTGAGATGGTCCATCTAACAATGTTAATAGAAATTGCAGTTTTCATGACTATGGTGACAACTGAATGCACATACATACTGTAGGGATTTTGAATGTTTTTATAACACTAACAATTATTGGCTATAGCACAGCACAATCTATTTCAATAATATTTGTTAGAGTAGATTTTGTTTGACTGTGAAAATGTCACATCACAGTCATGCATGGCACATTCAGGGATATTTTTATAAACAGTACAACAGTGACTCTGTCAAGGAACTGCATAATCTATTTCACATTAATATGAAAACTGACTAATGTCATGTTTTGGACATTGTTTCCATGTTTTAATAGTATTGTCTGAACCAATTAATCCACATTTATTCATTTTAGGAGTTTGGTTGGTGCTGGCATGAGTCAATTTAAGTCAGAGACTCTAAAGATAAACCTTCCATTCTTTGAGAGGTTTCGTAACACTGAAGACAGGTGTGGTTATGTGATTTTTAATAACCTTGTGGTTTTGCTTTGACTCTCTTTTGTAACACAGGAAATAGTCTTTAAGTAGCCCCTAGACATCTAAATGTCATCAGTGCTGGTAGGAATAATTCAGTGATATAATGATACAAAGTAATTATTATTTTGTATCATACTGTGGAAACATGGTCATCTCCTCCAACTCCAAAAGGAGACTAGTGAGTGAACTAGTTTGAGGTGCACCAGTGTATGAAGAAACAATCAACTGGAAATCTGTAATTAACCATATAAAAAAGATCGTAAATGCAAGGGGCCTTAAGGCTTGAAATGTCAGTAAGTTATCTCTTACATGGTGTTACAGATTTCCATTCATACCCCACTCCAGTTCATTATGATATTGCATAAATATTTATTTTGCTTGTAATGTTAGGCGCAACTTCATTTCTGCTGGGGCAGCAGCAGGTGTGGCGTCAGCATTTGGTGCTCCTGTTGGTGGCCTTTTGTTTTCAATGGAAGAAGTTTCATCTTTTTGGAACATGAAGCTCTCCTGGCAAACATTTTTTTGTTGCATGGTGTCAACATTCACTACTGTGAGTACATCAGATTGTAACTCAATCAAACCCTTAGCCTGCGTTGCTGGCGGTCTGCGGTTTTGGGGCGGAGGAAAAATGAAAGACCGCCTGCCCGAATACATTGGGTTTTCGAGTAGCCGCCTAATTTTGTAGACTTTCAGTGTAAAACATTTGAATTGAAACGGAACTGAACTTTTAGGAGCGGACCTTGGATTAAAATTTAATTTATTATTGACATTATTGTAAAACGCGTTAATTACAGCCAAGAGCTGGTCAGAAGTAAGACTTAATGATCAATATATACCAGTGCTGACTTTCAAAATACATGTAGGACGGAGTACATATTTGTAACCCTTAAAAGAAGTAATAAATCTTCAAGTAAATAGTTTTATGTTTTGACTGTGATTATCAGTTATAGCCGATTTTGATAAGTTGATGACAGATTTGATGGCGTTTCATTCTAATTTTGATCTTGATGACAGATTTGATGGCGTCTCATTCTGATTGACGGCGATTTAGCCAATCAGTAATTCCCGTTCACCAGTGGACGGACAACTCGAAAACCCAACGTATTCGGGCAGGCGGTCTTTCATTTTTCCTCCGCCCCAAAACCGCAGACCGCCAGCAACGCAGGCTATCAAACCCTAGGTCTCTAGCTGTTACTTACTGGTAATAAAAAAAATAATAATAATATATAATAACTTTATTTTAACACGATATATAATTAAAGCCCAGTGCTTGTGGGGTCATGTGTAAACTAAATAGAGTGATGGCACTTAAACTGTGAAATAGATATTAGTCTAACAGACATTAATTAGTAGACGCTATTTCCATTGTTTTCTTTTGTTTTGATTAGACTATTAGACATTGACTATTAGATTTTGTTTCACGGATTAAGTGCCATCACTCTAAGAAATATATCAATTATTAAAAATTATAAAATTATAAAAAATTATAATAAATCAATAAATTTTATAAGTAAATATTATTTACATTATAAAAATTAAATGAATAAAGTTGCTTTTCCTGATAACTATTAAATTTGCAATTATACCTATCTAGTGTAATATAATATATTTCGTATATGAGAGACAGCTGTTTGGACAATGAAGTACCTGTCGAGTACTTGGAGTTCTTCATGTTATGGTCACAAAATTGTTTGGACATTGTCACTGAGTTCTTGTATAGATGTACAAAATTTTCCACAAGTTATTGAGTAACTTCATGATATAACTTGATTGACAGCTATTTCGTTTGTTTTTGTTAAAATATAGTCCCAACCCTAATTTGAAATAGTATATTTTAACAGTTCTTTAGATAACTTACATGCCACTACCAAATCAAACCAGAAAAGTTTGTACATTTGTAGGACAATTCAATTACGATGTCCAAACAGTGACTATAACATGATCAAATACTCCACATTACAGCTTAAGGGATCAATCAGTGAATTGCACTGATTTATACCAATTAAGATTGTAATATTAATATTTACGGTAATGATCAAACTGTTCAGACACATGGTTTTACAGATGAATACATTAAGATATCTGGAAGACAATTTCAGCTGCATGTTTGATTATGTTCAAAGGATATCTTTAATTCAGCTTTTGAAGGCTTCAGATATCAAGGACAATTTGGATTGTTCAAGGCCAACAAGTACATTTTATTTCAGGTGTGTGATATTGCTAGACTGGCAAAAATACGTTGTAAGCTTCTTTCATATCAATTATTGATAGTGTTTTGTTTCCCATTTCATTTATCCACAATTGTTTGTTTTTTAGGTTAGTCATGGTATTGCCCTCAACATCTTGGCATTCATTCCTACTGTGGTACTTGGTGTGGTAGGTGGTCTTCTTGGAGCACTTTTCACTTTCCTCAATCTCAAGGTATAATGATCCAGCTTACAACAATATATCAGAGTTGTGCATAGTTAGGGTGCATGGGTAGAGCTATCTGTTGGACAATTTTCTCATCAGGTTGATATGATGCCATCATCCATTTAATTTATCCATAGAATTTATCCTGTATATCTCACCACCAATTTATTCTGATGAAACATGACCACTTAGTTAATATCCTGTTTTGCACTTTATATTACACAAATGTAAATTACGAGCTCAGTAGTCTCATATCAACTCAGATAAACCTAAAATATCCAAAAGTATCATTCTATTTCTGGCAAACAAAATGTACTTGTAAAATTTATATTTTTGAGGGGAATGATGTTTTATATCAGGTCATATGCAGTGAACATATTATGTTAATGTTGAAGTCTTGGTGGTTCAGTGCTTCATCAGAATTGGTGGTAACCTAAAATGTATAAAAATATAATTTCATATTCCTCCAACTAGTTACAACTTACTATTTTTAGATTGCAAGGTTCCGTCGTTATCACATTGGAAGTATTAAATCCAAGGGCTGGAAAAACCTGGCCAGACTTATGGAACCCATCATTATCATGGTAAAGGTTTTTATTGTCTATTAATTTAGCTGGCTATCTTTGAATCATGAATATTTACCACTAAAATTTCGTGGTATGTTATCTACATTTTTAGATTATTACTGCTACTGCTTCAGTGTTTCTGCCTGCTGCCTTCTCTTGTACACCATTTGAATGTAGTTTTTCTTCAGCAGAACATTATAGGTGGGTGATTTAAAGCATGTAGTCTACATGACAGCATGGCATCCCTAAAATAATGTGGGCATCATTAAAAAAAAAGATTAAAAAATAAGGCATGATACACTCAATTTCTAAAGGAAACATGTTTCATGGCAAAAGAAGCCAAACTTTTAGGATGCCTAGACCTTCTGAATCAGAGTCATTGATGATCTGCCCACATGGGATGATGTGCAAAAGTTGGGAGTGCTGTGTAGATCAAACGCTAGTCTCCCTTCATTGTTACTAATGCAGCACATTTATTATTAAGCCCAAAATGTCTGTCAGAGTCTCATGGTCCACTACACACAGAAAGAACTGTAAACAACTACACATGTCCATCTGGAATGACAATCACATATAATGGGACACAGTTTACCAATGCTTCTTTCAATGAAGGTATAACTAGTGTGATGTGCATTCAATGTACTAGTCCAGAGTTGACAATAAAATGAAATTATATCTTTATCTTAGTTGCAACCCTATTGTTTGTAACTGGTGAGAAGGCTATTCATCATCTTTTCTCAAGGGATACACACTTTGAACTTGGATATGCGTAAGTGTGTTATACCTGTACATTGCATGTAGCCATATATATATTACATTGAAGTGTGATATTATACATACTTAGAGTCATTGGTGATAATGAAGTTAGGCTAAGCTGCCCTAAGCCACCATGAGGGACATACATGTCCCAAGTAGTAAGGAGGTAACCATGGTAACCATCCATGATCCACCACCTACCACCAGTCACACTGACAGCAGTTAGTAGAGTGTCATACTCACCTAAAATACCACTTGAGCAACAAGGATCACATTAATCTGCAAATTATGAAAGCCACGTGCTGGCTCTGCAGCAAGGAGGAGCAAGCTGTACCACTGATCAGCAGCCATGATTGTAACTTTACCTAAATTACATTTGACCACATGTAAATAACACAGCGTACCATATTCTTTTATAGATCTCTTTTTACTGTATTGGCTGTGTACTTTTTACTAGCATGCTGGTCAGCTGGAAGTGCAGTCTCAAGTGGACTTGTAGTTCCAATGTTGTGAGTACAAAGAAGTGCTTGAGAAAACAGATATCTGTCTCAGCAGTTCACTAAATAGTGACATACACCTTATAGGTTTATAGGTGGTGTTTATGGTCGTATTATTGGACGAGCAATGGTAGACTTGTTTGGTGTGCACACAACAGGTACTCTATGAATTGACAGTTCTTAATGAGAAATGCTTACTATTCTGAAATATTGATCTTGATACAAAACCATTTCACTTGGATCTGTTTTTCAAGAATTGTATTTATGAATATGTAGGGTACTGGGCGTGGATGGACCCTGGTGCCTTTGCATTAATTGGTGCTGCGTCATTCTTTGGTGGAGTATCAAGATTGACAATGTCATTAACTGTCATCATGGTGGGTGTTTTTTTTGAAAACTTTCTTAGTTTGTTTTGTGTTTAAAATCAATCACTGGTAGTGATGGGTGCACATCCATCCCTGGTGACAAGGTGGTAACCATGGTAACCATTCATATTCCACCCACCACCTGTCACAAGGATACTTATGGAAAGAACACTCACCCACTATATTTACCAGGAAGAGGAGGGTGGGGTCAAAAGCAATTGAGCTGCAACATTCAAGAAAGCTATGGATGCACAACAATCTGCAAGATGATCACATATGAGGGCACTGCATGGCTAAGGGGAACCTTGCCTATGCAGGCAAGAGACTACTGGTCAGCATGCCTTGATTTTAACATTGCCTAAATGTAATTTTAATTAGCCACTGAGTAGGAAATATAATCAATGTATATCCCAAATCTGATACCATCATTGGGTCTCTTCTCTGTTCTTTCTTATTATACCTGTTGCTGTGACTTGTGTATAGCATGACAGGGCTAGATTACTTATGCAATAGAAAAATGACAGAAGAGGCCAGCAAAGGACATGCTATTGAGTACCTTAAAAAATAATAGTTAATGGTAACAAACCAATCTCTTTGCAGATGGAGATAACCAATGATGTTCAGTTTCTACTACCAATTATGGTTGGTATAATGGTTGCTAAGTGGGTGGGTGACTTCACTACTCATCCATTGTACCACGCCCTGTTAGAGTTGAAGTGCATTCCATTTCTGGATTCCGAACCAATCATATTCCATGAGGGCTCAAAGAGGTAAAGAAATATAGTTTTCCTATTTGCATAAAAAAATCAATTTTATTTGGCACTGTATACTTAAAGTACATGTGGTATCCCAGTAAATTAAATTGAAATTTCTAGTTTGTTTTCTCTTATGAGCATGCACTGATAAATGTATATATGCTGACAGTTTTTTGCAAAAACAGTGTTTTGGGGTTCATCAAAAATAAAAGATCAACGATGTTCATATTAATAATACTGGTATTTTTTTCAATAAGTTATGCTAATTCCTTTCTGTTTGTGTCATAAAGTGGACACCAGGTAAGAAAGTGCTTTTCAGATATTTCTATTCCCATATATATTACATACTGGGCAAATCCTTTGTTAATAAGTCAGGTACAGCTTTCTATATCATCCCATTTCTAATTCAAGTCTATGATTACTTACATGTAATATTTGCAATTTTGTGAGAGCCACTTGGTGACCTGACTTAGCTCTAGATAATCATATATCCAGAACGGAACAGTTTTTACTTGTGTCAATGTTATTTTACAGTATCAACTTGGAGTTGTTTTGTGCTTCACAAGCAATGACAAAGCCAGCAATAGTAAGTATATTAATGTACTAATATTGACTGAGTGGAAGGGATGGACAGGAAAATATTGGGGTTGAGGTTATGAAGGTATGCAGGGACTGCAGAGATGGGGGTTGGGTGAACACTTTCTGCGCTTAACCCAGTTGAATGTTCTGTTTGAAAACTTTTTTAACTGGGTAGTCTACTTTATTTTCAAATGCTAGCACTCCTACTTTTCAAAGGTGCTCCATGGTCCCTGGTACAGGCTGCATGCAAGGCTCATACAAATGCAATCAAGAGCCAAATATTTTTACTGTCTGGCCCAACCTAATTCAGTCAATAAGCATTTTGTCATATGAATCCTTTTTGTGATAAAAAGACCCTGTCAAAAAATTAAATAAGGAGCAGGGCTGGACAGGTGTTTCCAGCCTGCTCAAGAAAAGCTATCTGCATGGCCACAATCATGACATTTTTCAAAGGTTTTGTTAAGAGCATGCAAGGCAGCTCTATTCCTCTTACAAATATCAGGAAATGAGTGCAGACAGTCCTGTAAAGTAGACACCTGTATAAAGATAAACTAGATGCCTCAGTCAACATTCCATTGGTGGAGAACCACATTATTTAAACATTTAACTTTGAATGAAGCTCTGACTGATAATCTTAATTTCCATATGACAGGTTGTACACAGAGTAGAAAATGTACGACACCTTGCACGTTTGTTGCTTGAAACTCCTCATGGTGGGTACCCTGTGGTTCATAAGGATGAACATGACGTAGAGGTCTTTGCGGGAATGATATCCAGGTAGATTAATATGTTTAACAAAGCACTTTTTCACTGTCACATTAGTAGAACTTGGAAACTAGCCCAGTTATGGGCTAACCCAGGGTAAAATAAATTAAAAAGTCTAAAGAAAACCATTTAATGTTAATCCTGGGTTTGCACTAACCTGGTTTTCAACAACTGAGCTCTGGACTCAAAACTGTTTTCATCTTGTTACCAATTAACTTGTAGCTATTACTTCAGCTGGTCAGACCATTTCTCAGGAGAGCAACTAAAGAAATATGGGCAGTGGGAGTTGGGGTGGGGGGAGAAAAGCACAGTAACAAAACTAGTTACCTGGAGTAAAGCCACAAAGATGCATGTAGGGTGTAGCCATCAGGTATTATGAGCAGTGATACATCGTGTTCTGCATGGGTGTAAATCAAATGTTGGTTGTCACAGGAATGACATCAGCATCCTTCTGTCTCGTGAGGACATCTTTTCTTCAAGAGAAAACTTGCTGCCAAATGATGAAGAAATGGACTTCAGTGGTATTGATTACTATCTGGTATGTGGCTGTATTATATAATATTATTATATACCCTTGTCGATATGCACGCTCTGATTGGCTAAAAGCTGTGCTTTATCAGAGAACGGAGCATAGCTCTGATGTCAGCAGCACGAGCTCGACCACGCGCGCACCTTTTGAATTTTTGTACAGAGAAAATCGAACTTTTTCCCTTGAATATTTACTTCAAAATATATTAAAAATAATAAAACAAATAGAACAGCTTTTGCGTGCTCCGTTCAGTAATACAGCACTTAGGAAGTGCCGAAAGCACGAAAGAAGTGTGGAGAGCACTCACCTCGTGCTCTCCTTACACTTCTTTTGTGCTTTCGTCACTTCCTGCATGCTGTATTACTGAACAGAGCATGGAGAAAGCTGTTCTAGCTATTTGTTAAATAATATTGGTAAAAGTATATCACTGTGTTCTGATTGGTCAAGAACTGAGTGCGATTACAATACACATGTATAGATGATGTCATTGAATCTTAGGCACACTTTCATTGGTTGAAATGATTTGATGAATAATTATATATAAACGTATTCCATTTTCTGCGAGTCTGCAACAGATGTAGAAATCTTAATTGTGGCATAGTTTTTTTGTTCTCACTGGCTTTTAACATCATCTGTGCATCTATTAGAGTACAATGTGTGGAAAACTGGAATCTTAATTTTTGCCTTTTTATAGTAATACTCACTTTTTTTATTTTCCATTGTTGATTTCACTTTTAGATGAACAAAGGTTACATTCCCAATGCTCTTGAATTAAATGAAACATTGCATCGCTATGAGCAAAATGCAAGATATGAAAGACTATTTATCGACTTGGTGAGCTACTGTTTTATAGACAGTTGTTGTTTGTATCATTAATTCAGTGACAAAAAATGACACAATTTTAAGTTGCACAATTTCTTTCTTACACACTATTTTAAGTTGCACAATTATTTGTTGAGTACATGTAGTGTAACTAGCTGTAAATTGTTGCCAACAAGCTGCTTTATTACCTAGTTTGTACTACAACACTTTAAGGATGTCATTTCACTGTTGCAATTGCTGCAAGGATTGATGACTGTATAATCCCTCAACCCCTAAAGGATCTAATTAAAGTAACCTTTTGTTACCTCTTTCAGTCTCCCTATGTGAACGACTCTGCACCATCAGTGCGTGAGAACTTTTCTCTTCACCGTACTTATATTATCTTTAGAACACTTGGTTTAAGGTAAACAAACTAAGTATAAAACCATTAATCAAAACTATTACAATTTCCTCAAATCTGATTGGTTGAAAGACTGCTCTATTTTTCACTAATCACATGCAAGCTGTAGGTTGTTGAATTGGATACAGTAATTGGACAGTTGGCTGTAATTGGACACCTGTAATAGGACAGTTGTAATAGGACAGTTGTAATTGGACAGTTGCCAGAGCCAATCAGATTTCGCATTTTGATCGCTCGCGGTCACGTAATCGCTACGCCACTAAGCGCACACTCAAGAGATTTTTCACTATTTTTTCTCACTTTTTCAACTAAATTTGGTCATTTTAGTTGCGCTTAGCATTGATTAGCATGAAAGCATTTTTCTCGGAAGTTGTAATAGTTATGATTAATTGGTAATAGGACTTCGTGTCGTCCAATTCTGTCTATAATCATACTCTGAATAAACAAATGTTTATCCCTCGCATGATTACAGACCGAATTGGACTCCACTCGGTCCTATTACCATCATTAATAGCAGATTGTTTTAGTGTGTGTACATTAAGTGTTACTTGGAACTTTGGAACTTTGTTTATTTGCTAATACTAATAAATAATAAATATCACGTCAAGTGTTTACTAATATAATTGGCGAGGAAATTTGACATTAAGCCCTTACTGGGTAAAAGTACAGAATTAATGTTGGCTGATTTTGAAGTGACAGTCACCTGACAGATCACCAACAGTTAGCTGATAGTTTATCATGACATCTCCCATGAAAACCATCAGCAGCTGATGACATTTTGTGTATAATAGTTGTTTATTTATTCAATATTGCTGATATTTGTGTGTGATTTTGTTGCAGGCATTTAGTTGTGGTTGGCAAGAGTAACAGGTATCAGTTCTTTTTCTATCATCCCCAGCTACTCTGAATATTCACTATACTGGTACAAATTCATTAGTAAAACTGGTCAAGCAGTTAGAGTGCTGGTTTGTCACCTCTGTGGTCCCAAGTTCAATTCCTGTCTAAGTATCATGTGGCTTGAGTTTGTTCTCTCCCCTGCTTTGAGGGTTTTTTGTCTGGGTACTCTGACTAGTTTCTCCTCCATCATTAAAAACGAACTAGTTTTGATCTTAGTTGTGCTGCAGGATCATAGATGGGTTGGATGGTGGCTGCTACGTCAACTGTGTAACTGTTTTTGTAATGAAAGTGCCTTTGTGTAACTTTGAGTCATGTTGAGCAGCCTCCTTTGTTATACAGCACAGCACTTGTGCTGCAAGGAAGGATGATGAGCTACCCCAAATGTATTTATCAATATTTATCTATTAAAGAATGCCTGTCTTAAGTGAATCACTGTCAGTTATCTCAAATCACTGCTTTTCCAGCTGAGTTTAAGAAAGCAAGGAACTGTTCTACTAATCAAATTGTTTTCAGAGATTTACCACCATTTTGCATAATTGTGTGCCCTGGCACTCTTGACAGGCAACTGGTCAGTAGGTTACTGGACAGGTACTGAAAATCCAGGGTGGAGCTTTCACCACTAATGTCTGAACACTTTGTTGGCTTCACAGTAGTTTATTGGAGCCCAATTGCCAGTTGAGACATTTGTCTCCCAGGGCAGTGGTCACTAAATTTATTCTTTTTGCCGATTGACAGAGTGAAAGGCATTATCACAAGAAAAGATCTGATGGGCTTTCAGCTAGAGGAAAAGATTTCACAGTACATTCATAACCATATGGAGCTACACTCTGGTGGATCATCTGAACTCACTATGGTCCCTTAGGATGTATAGAAATATGTTATTGAATATTTAGGTTAAAATAAATATATTTTACATTTTAATTGAAAAATAATAAGACATGCAAATAAATTTGATATATGGATTATTTTTTCAGAAAATATGAGCTATATTAATGACAGTCTCTTCACAGCTGCTGGGGGTTTCTTCCAGCAAAAGAAGCATTGCATGGTGAAACCCCTGGCACCTGCAAAGGAGACTATAATAATGATTGCTGGAAATAAATGCATTATTAAATGCATGGAAGCACTGTACAGTTGGATGAGATTTGATTATAACACCTACCTGTTATAGGACTACTATAACACACCCTGAGTATAACATCTTGAATGAGGAACTACAGATGAAGTAAAACTGTACACTGGTTGATGAGATTCAATTATTTCATTTATATTTGATTTTCACCATTAATTTATCTATCTACATGTCACTCTAAATGGTTTGATCCCTTTAAGGTAATAAACAACCACTGTTATATATAACAACTATTGATGTGTTAAAATGCCATATATAATGATGGATAACAGGCCACACAGCAAACATCTTCTGTAGTACAATAATAATTATTATAACTAATGATAAAAGAAATAAAATGGAATTACCAATTGTGTAATTTTACAGAATTGTTTTTGATGTTTATGTTAGACTTAGTAACAATCTAATAATTTTGTATTAATATATTAATAAAGGATTTCCAGTCACTAAGTACTAACACATATCATTCTGTTTGGAATTCAAACAATGTCAAACAATAAGTACTCATTGTATATGGGTGTGGCAAACTAACAGCACAGGCCAAGCAGTTTGTCAACAGAGCAGTTTTTCTATGACTGTGAAAACAGCAAGGTGATTGCATAACAAGTCCACATCAACAATTGTAATTCTTTTTTGTAGACAAAGCAGATCATGCCACAGTCATGGCATTATTGTCATGCATGGTTAACACGGCATTGACATGGTCATGGTACAGCACAATCTATTTCACTGTCATACAAATACTGCTTCATGCTGTCACTGGCACAGCGAATGCAAGGCACAGTCCATTCCACACACATACAAAAACTAAGCTGTGACAACACTTCCATGTGCCATGATAGTTGTTTTGCACAGTCATAAAAATTAACTATATAATCCTCTAGCAATTCTTAATCATTGAAGGAATACTGTCATTCAAAGTATTCAATTCCTCTAGTTTAGACTTTATAGCCTCATGCAGGGAGACAAATTGGTCTGCTGACGCTTGCAAGCTTGATTCTGCCAATTTGTCTTCCAGTTCCTTCACTTGTTGTTGGAGCCCTTCATTCTCTTCCCTGCATACCTAAAGACAAAAACAAGTTAGAGCAGTTTTTGGGGTGAAAATGGCATGGTCCCAGAATGGTTGTACCAGGAATTTTTATACATATTATTAGTGGTCACAGCATTGCGCAGTCCATTTCACATTCAGCATACAAAATCTGCTGTGACTTTAATTAGACCTACCTTTACTTGACTACTCAGTTCATTATTAGTAAGTCTTAATAATGTTAATTCCTGTGGAAAACAAGAAAAATCAAGATTGTTACAGGAACAATAGGCATGATACTAGCAGAGGATGGATCTTGATCATATCAGGTACACTAATAGCTTTTATTTACAATAGATGCATGATGGATTTTGCATTGTTATGCAAATTAGTAACATGCATACTGAGGGGGCCAAAAAAATAAAACACTCTGGGCAAACAAGTACTTCAAATCAGGAGATTCCATCTGCTTTTTTGATACGTTTATCTCAAAAAATGTCACAGTTCAAAGCGTCAAACCAAGACTGAAATGAATGCTGGTTTTATGCTGGTAATGTATTCAAATTAGACTCATAATCAACAGAATTGTGTGCACTATACTAACAAGCACATGAAAATGCAAAAATTCAAAAGGTGCGCGCGCGGTTTGAACTCGCGCTGCTGACATCAGAGCTGTGCTCTGTTTTCTGATAAAGCACAGCTTTTAGCCAATCAGAGCGCGCATATCGACAAGGGTATATATTTATTAATAAACTTGTAACATACCCTGCATTGCACAAAATCATTGGAAAACAAGCAATCATTGCAGCAACTTTTCAGCACTGCACTGCAATGTGATATTCCCTGCAATGGTTCATTAACTTGTTTTGCAATGGAGTTATAGATAACATTGCATCATGTAACAGCCTGTTCAGAAATGAAACACTAATAGACAATATAAAATATTCTCTCCAACAGATGCCAAACTGATTACAATGACAGTAATGTGCACCAACATACAGAGAGCAAATATTATAAGCCCTTAATATTGTCTAGTCATAATATCTAACCTCTTCATTTCCCCTCACAACACTTTCTAAGTGAATAATCTTTCCTTCTAATGCCATTTTTTCTTGCTGAAGAACATTAAACCTATCAGCATTTAAATCTGATGATTCCATCTCTTGAACCTACAACATCAAGGATGGAACAATTTAGTGATAATACCTTGACCAATAGAAATGCATATTACAGAAGTTGTAATTATTGTAAAGTATGCCCTCTGGTTGTGGATTGCCTGTAGGTTCTCCACATGGTCCCTTTTCTTCTTACCCCTCTCTCCCCCTTCTCATGGGAAAGTTTGCGAAGTGGCTAGATCATCTAAAGGATGGATTTTGAAACACCTAAGTAAAATATCTCTTACTGACTAGGGTTCGGTGGTTTGAAGGTGGATATAGCTGCATTAACTAAGGGTTAAAATCAATAGTTTGTCTTTAGATTTAACCCTGGGTTAGTACTGAGCCTCTTTTGAACAACTGGGCTCATGTGTTATAGTTCACTCTAGTTATAAAGGAAGTTTTCAGATGAGTGTGAAATGGACTGAGTGCTGTGCCATGACTGTGTAAGTTCATTTGAAATTCCTGTGCCATGTCATTTTCACAGTCATATGAAATCTGCTCTAGCAATGTTTCATTTCCAATTAAAATGTGCTATTCAAGTACTTACTTTTTTCCTAAGCCTTATACTCTCTTCTTTGTAAGCATTTAACTGCTTCTTCCATTCTTCTACATTAGCAGTACTTTCCTGTAAGGCTGCTGTCAATCTTGCATTGTTATTCTTTAAGGTCTGTAATTCTGCTTCCCATTTCTTAGCATTAGTTGAACTACAAAACAACATAATATGGACATATGAAACTATTTACTTAATATCTATTTACTCTAATCTAACCATGGTCAATTTACCCAAACATTTACTAGAGCAGATTTGGTATGAGTGTGAAACGAACCACGCTGTGCCATGGCCGTGTCAGTGCCATGTTGTCTATAAAATCATTCAAAATTCATGCCGTAACCGTGCCATGACCATGCAGTGCTTCCACTCAGAGTCCTGATCAGGTTGGCCACAAGTTTAGATTTCACATGATATATACCTATTTTAAAAGAGGTTGTTCATGGTTTTGCTTCATACTGAATTTTGCATAGCACATTTATTATACCAATCATGATCAAAGTGTAAAGGAAAACAAGAGGCAATATAACTCCAGTCTCTCTGTAGCCTTTCATGTTGGGAAACCAAAACTTTTCAGTCATCATTTTTCAATAGAGTTGTAAACATCTGGAACTCAATGTGTGCTATAGCTGACCCTGACAGTTTTTTGAATGTATCTGCCTTTAAAGTATTCCTCCAGAAGCAGTACAAAACGAAATTTATGTTCACGTTTGAGATAGATTTTGTCTGCACCTGGACCTATGTGCCAACATGTTCTTGCCATAGTTAGACCAGCATGAAGGGTCTACCTATGACTGGAAAGTTTTGGCACATGGGTCCCGGCACCGCAAGTTTTTGATAACTGCGTAGAATATTTCAGTGCTTCTATTTTAAGGTTTGGGGAGGATATCTTTCTAGTTTTTTATATACTTTAGTCAAGGCGGGTACCTCGCATGGGACTTCGTGTCCCGTTTGTACCCACCTCTTGGACAGTGCCTTTGTTTTGTTGTTTTTCTACTTTCTCTATTTTTTGTATTTTAGTTATGTTATTTCTGCAGTTTGTCCAATAAAGTATACAATTTGAAACATTTTGTATATTTTAGACATGAAAAATCATGAAAATTATAAATACACAATACACTCCGGGCTTGGTATATGCCTCATGCAATATGCAGTACAGTAAAAACCCGCATATAAGAACCACTGTTTTTCGAGGTTAGGCTAAAATGGTTCTTATGTAATTGGTATTTAGTGAGAATTTAGGCTAAGGTGGTTCTTAACTGGTTCTTATATACAAGGCAAAAACAATATGTATATTTATATGTACTTTGTATTGTATATGTATAAAAAAATCATTTGCTTATTATTATTGAGTACAAATAATAACATATTGTATTGTATATACATCACCTAAAACATTTGTAAAGCATTCATCTGGTAAAAATTTTGTCATTCAGCCTGAACTTATATTTTTTTCACCATTTACAAAACAAAAAAAAAGAACATAAATCCAAATCAATGTTGAAACCTTTTATATAAGAACCAGTCTAATTTCTTAGGCTAAAGTGGTTCTTATTTAACAGATGCTTAAAAAGCAAATTTTAGCCTAGTGGTTCTTAATCCACTGGTTCTTATATGCGGGTTTTTACTGTATACAACAAATCAAAGGACAACCTTTTTTTGAAATATTATATGTATTAAATAGAGACCAGAGATGGAACTTGCTGAAAATATTCACTATGGAAGCAGCTTTTACTTGGCTAATTCAGCCTTTTATGTTATATGACATCATTTGTTAAACTGATAGTTATTACAATCAAGCATAATTACCTCTGTGCAAGAGCCATCTTAAGCCTGTCATTTTCATATTTCAACTGTGCTTCAGTGTTGCCCACTGGTTTATGACTGATAGCTTCTCTGTCATCCTTTAAAAATACAAAGAAATAATGTATTCACTCTACAACAGACATGCAAACTTACTGTTATTAATAATATATAAGCATAGAGCACTATAAAAACTAATACTACAATGGTGACAGGAATTAAACCTATACTATGTACTATAATCTCTAACAAATAATGCTTGAGTTACTATTATAACTTACTGTAGAGATCTCTCTAAACGATGCAGGGAGAGATATCTTTCTTGATGGTTTGTAGGTAGGAGTGTTAATAGACTCAAGACTTTTTTGTCTCACAAAACGAAACATGATTAACTTTTGGTTAAAGCTGTCAATATCATTTTCCAGAATAATTCTAGATTTAAATAGCCAAAAACCATTTCAAAAGCCCATTGCTTTAAAAATTACTGTTAGAGTACATTAAACCATCTATAAAGGCAGTGCGTGTGCTACAAACAGATAGAAGACCAGATGGTGGTCTTCAAACCAGCAGTGATTGGGTCAAATAAATGCATTACTTTACACTATTGTTGACATCCAGTCAGGTATCAAGATTTAATTCCACATCCTTTATTAACAATAGCATTAGGATTTTTTGCCTTTGTTTAAGACTGGAGTGATATTAAAAGCATTCACAGTGTAAGAATACAGAATTAAGCCAGATAAATGTAACTTGGAATAATTAATTGTATATTTGTTTGTGATTCAATTTTACCCTTGGTTCAATTTTATTTTATTTTGTTTGGTAATGAATGATAATGAATATAAAGCAAAGGAAAATAAAAATTGAACCAAAGATAAAATTGCAACATACATAATAAACAATGGTGAGAATACGATAAAGGTTGACTGATTTATAAAACATAAAAATACAGAATAAAGTGCATACCAAAAATGGGTTTTCTCTATTAGTTACTAACAGTTCAATATAATATTCAATTTGTATTAAAAATAAATCTTAATACCCAATAAGTATAGGAAATCATACAATCTCAAGTACAATTTGGAATTAATAGGCATGAGTGATGTTTTAAAAGTTTCTGTGATTACACAAACCTTTAGTAAAGTACTATCATTAATGAGTACCAATTCCAAATTTGTCTTGATAATATTGTACAAATTGTTATATATAATACATCCATCAATTGGATATTTGTACTGTATTGATTTCAATAACAATTAATTGTGCTCTTCCCAACCAATCCAAATTGAGTAATACTGACAAGTGTAGGGCAGGTTTTGTATGAGTGTGAAGTAGACTGCATGGTGCTATGACTGTGTTATTGCTGCATTGTTGTCTATAAAAACATTTAAAAGCCCTACTGTGAGCATACCATGCAATGACTGTGCTGTTTTCACAGTCATATTAAACTGCTCTATTATACACCATTATTTCAATTCACATTACCTCAGTACTACTTGTTGATGAGCTACTCCTTACTGAAGATGTGTGAGTACTCTGTGGTGTAGGTGAATCTCTTACACCATTAACAGGAGATGAGTTATTTGATATACCAGTAGTCTGTGGTGAGGAATTCCCACTTGATGGTCTACTTGAGTTAGCTAGAGATGATGGCGACCCTCTGGCTTCCTTAAACTTTTCTGCAAACTTCAAAACAAAATTGTAGCCTGAGTTGTTTTTAATTCATTCATGGTCACCTATAGGCTAAAAATAACTGGCTGTAATGACAGGGTGGTTCTATTAACAGGATATTAATTTTTTAACAAGAGATTGATTGTAATTACTAGTTGCTGGGCCAAAATGAGGCTGCAATTAGACAAGAATCTGTATTAAAGGCGTGGCCTCCACTACATTTATGCAGTCTTTTGGAATGATCTAGAGACTACCTGTAACTGTTTATTGAGTGAAGGTATTTCAGCTTAATAATTTACATTCAAATTAAAGATAAGATTGTCATACATCTTTCACCATGATACTTCTAGAAAAGAGATAGTTATAATAATAAATGATAAACTGACTTATAACAGGTTGTATTTTTAATGACACTGACAAAACATGATCCTTCATGTACCAAAAGGTGTATAATAATGAAAACTTGTATCAATCAGCTGAGGAAAGTTTTTTTGTGACAGCAGATGATGTTTTTCTATAATTTTATATTACACCAAACAAACAAGATGGAGAGAGTAAATACCTTATTGAGTTCTGCTTCTGATGGAAATCCTAAACCATACACACTATTAACTTTAGGGTCAGACCACTGGCCAAACTTTTGGGATGTTTTAGTAAAGTTCATGTTGGGAAATATAGTGCTATTGATGATGGCCTGAAAAGACAGAGTTATACAATCAATTTCAGCCATCTCCTCTGGGTTGCTTTTCTTCCAGAGAGAGAAGTCATCTCTCATGATAGGGGAGAAAAGCAAACCAGAGGAGAAAACTGAAAATTAGCTACATACATTCAAGATTAGAGCACAACACTTAAATAGTACTAAATACTGATACTTTATGCGAATTCTATTGTTTTCTATTGATCAATCAGTGCTAGTCAGTACTAAATAGTGCAAAGTATTGCATGCTTTTAGAGTTTGTACTCTATTTACAGATAACAAGATTTTGAAATTCTTTTTAAATGAATAAATACAGAACATGCCACATAAAATATTTATAACAAATTCCTTTATCTATAAAACTAACAAATTAATATGTTATCAATGCATTGTCAACTATGGGAATTTTTACAGCAATAGAACAAAGTATAAATTGGGAATAATGGTTTCTAAATGTATGGATGAGGTGATATCTAAACTTATTAATTATGGCTTGGACTGATTCACACACCCTCTAAAATACCTTTAACAGTTTTAAGTCAACACACCAATAAACAAATCTTTACAAATGCTCTGCTATTTCACAATTATGACAGAATCACAAAAACAACATGTCATCATTACTCGAGGGAATTCAAGAACTAGATGTTTTATGCACAATTTCGTGGCTTCCGTCCAAAACTATTTCCTCTCCATGGACCAGCAAAGATTTCTAGTAAAAGTTAATTATACAATCTGTATCACAGCAGACAACGTGGTTTGTTTACATGAATTTTGGCATAGGAATAATTTATTAATGAAAATGACATTGTGAATAAAAACCGTTTTTATTGTTCTATTACGATATTTCTAACAGAAAATATAATATACTCGCCATTAGCAACTGTAGGAATAGTTTGTGTTTGGATAGAAAGAAAATGGAGCAAAAATATTAAAATTATCATTGAAAATTAAAGAGATTGACAATAATATGGTAAGCTTATGATAGCAAAACAACAAGCACGCGTAATTAGATTTTATTTGTCACAGATGAAGAATTTTGCTTCTTTCAACCAATTCTTTACAAAATATTGATTACTTTAGAGCTATATAAGTGTCTAATTGGTAAAGTAGGCATTTGTATAAGATTTACAACAAAGATTTAAGCTGTTGCTGGGATATAAAATGTGACATTTGACCAATTCGATGAATGTCTCGCCATGGAGCCATCAAATGATAAAACCTAACATCCAGTTCTAAAACATCACTTTAGTTGGCTCGTTTACAAGACAAAGAAGAACAATCTCAATTTATACGACTGTCAAAATGAACAGAATATAAGACCACACGAAGAAATATTATGCTTGACAAGTTGGGTCTAAAAAAGGGCATGTGCCACGGGGTATATTTTAGGCTCTTTATAAACTAAATAGTAATCCATTTTTCACTAATTTTCAACGAGTATTTATAAATTTACCTTAGAACCATCCACGGATATAATGCGATGTGTTTCTTTAGTTTTGTCATAGTAAAATGACACTGTGACTGCCTGTTTAGAGCAAGGAATCCAACTCTTCTTTGTCGTCGGGTCGATTTGAAAGACGTGAGCCTTCGATGAAAACACTGGCAATTCCCTGCAAAAATACAATAAAACTTTCACTAACTGTTAACGCTGTGAGGTGTTCTAATCGTTGGCTATATATGTGAAAAGATTAGATTACCCCATGAACAAATAAACCAGAGTAAATACAGCTCACAGCAAAAAGCAACCAGCGTTCATCAACGTTGTTTTCACTGCCAGCGACCAAGCAACAACGCTAGTCTCAGTCCCCCGACGCGTCTGATCAAATCACTTTTCATTTTTAGGCATCTTATATTCCACCAAGACAAAGCTATTTCCTTAAAAAGTTTATTGTAGTTTCCAGCTGGAAGTGTTATTTGGAAATACTGGACTTGAAAAGGCAACTTGTTTGTGTGATTGATCAGCCTGATCATGTATGATTTTCGTTCTAGCTGTTTTAGTTGTGTATCTAACAAAGTTAAAATTAAACACTTTTTTTATTACTACAGGGTCAGTGATCACTTAATGCAAGAGTTTTTCCCTGAAAAATTGCAAGCGCTTTATTTCTTTGCTCAACCGTGTAAGTCTCGACGGTTCAGCCATCGAAGCGTGACCCGAGTGTATTAAACTTATAGTTTCGATATTGAAGAGTTTGTATCGATAGTTCAAACAATACTTGTGAACTTGGATCAGTTTAACTTATACAAAAAGGTCTATGGCAGTAGAGAAGTAGATTTAAGGGCAATTGTATCAAAACTATAAATATCAATAGATTACTCATTAATAAATGTCAGAAAAGTGTGCTGAACAAGTGAGCTACTTACCCAGGTAAAAGGTTGACCAAAAAATTGTCCATGTTAATAGAAAGAGAACGGGAAACAGTCTAAAAGATCTCCTCTTTTCGTATTTGTAGTTTCTAGTAGAACGGAGTCGGATAAAGATTTGTTTGTATAAAGTGGCTTGAGTATGTCAAGAAACTTTTCAACGCCACGGTATGTCTATAAACCTATTGTATAGCTAGCCAATGAAAAATAGCGAATACCATATCACATACCTCAGAATTGTGTACCATAAGCCAGAATAAATACGTGATAGATTTATCACTGAATCTGTTTGTTATCCATAGACTCAGTAAAAATACTTCAATCACATTTGAATTCAGCCGTAACTGATGAAACTTCTGAAGGTCGAACAGAAATCAGTGACAGAAATGGAAGGGTAGGCTCGGACTCCTGCTCCTTTTTGCCTTGTTGTACTCTCTGTCCTCTCTACTCATCGCAAAGAGGACTTCACGGGGGAAGGGGTGGAAAGGGGTGGGAGAAAGAGGGAGGCTTTACCCCGCCTCTTCAACACAAGGTCAAAGCCTTTTCTATGCCATCTTTGGGAGAAAAGTTAGTCGATAACTAGAAAATGGTATACTGGTCTATACTCAATTCGTAAAATCACTAGAGGACCTAGAGATTTAATATTCGATGAAATCTTAATCCTTGACCTAAGAAGATCTCACAGGTCTTTTCTCTAGCGTAAACAGGCCTGTACCCCTTTTATATGGTACAAGATACCTCTATTTCAAACCATTCCTCTGATTACTCTTCTCTTGCCTGCTTTGCAGAGTCCGATTTTTGAGTGTAGTAAAATTGGTAAAATTGAGTCTGCAAAGCCACCTTCAATTAAGATAAGTGCTTTTCTGTTTGCGATTTAACACATTCTCAACACTGATCAAGAGAGAAAGATAGCCCGGCCCTGGAGAATCTCGTTTTTGATGCTAACGGACATAAATAAACCTCAAATGCTCCTGGTTTAACTTTTTTATACTTCTACTTGTCTTCCATTCATGATTAATACCGAACAAACATTTCTTTCGATTTTCTTTTGGCTCGTTTCTTTGACCACTTTCCTTCACTTCTATTTCATTTTATTTCTTCATATTTCTTTGTACTGAGTGTTGGGCTTCCTGTATATTAGAGGAAGCCAACTCACCAGTCCCACAATTCCATGTTCGCCTCGTCATTCCTGCTCAAGGCAGCCATTTTGTTAGTGACTTACATTTTATGAAATATTTTGTCCAATAACACGTAATTTTTGAAGAAAATCTTCATAAAAGTTGCCGGAGATGGCAACTCGTAGATCAGGCCAGCTGGTCCAGCGTAGCAATGCGACTTCTGAGAAAAATCCCGATGAAAATCCCGACGTTGAAAAAGTAGAGGGATATGAAAGCGACGAAGCGGGCGACAAGAAAGAAGTTCGATTAACGCTAATGGAGGAAGTTCTATTGATTGGAATTAAAGACAGAGAGGTAATTCTATTAGATATATATTGTAATGTTCCAATGCTTGTTTTTGTAAGCCCTTCTTGTCTTAATCATTTAGGGTTATACATCGTTCTGGAATGATTGTATTTCTTCTGGTCTACGAGGTTGTATGATGATCGAATTGGGTTTACGTGGACGAATTGAACTAGAGAAAACAGGCATGAGACGGCGTAGTTTACTTAACAGAAAGGTGATATTTAAAAGTGATAATCCTACAGGAGATGTACTTTTAGATGAAGCTCTCAAACACATCAAAGAAACTGATCCCCCTGACACTGTTCAAAACTGGATTGAACTTCTTAGTGGTAAGGATCGTAGATTTTTACAATTTAAGCTTATTTATTCTATCGAAATAATTAAACCAATAAAATTGTAATAACAGCCTATATACCAGCGTTTACATACTTTATTGGGAATTTTAGTTGCCTTGGTGTCTAAAAACAAAATATAAATGTGAATGAAATGGAAGGATGGCCCAGGTACTTGGAAAAGTACATTGCTACATCTACTTTGAAGAAGTAACATTACATTGCTACATCTGCTTAAAGGGATATGCTGCTAAGAGAGTGCCATCATTTTATGGCAATGTAATGTTTGTGTATTAACATATTTTATAATTTTTTTATTTATGGCTGTAGTATTTGTGGATCTTAAGCATATATTTAAGCAACATCAACTTATATTTTATATGTTATTTATTCATTCATCTCAGGTGAAACATGGAATCCTTTGAAATTAAAGTATCAACTTAGAAATGTTCGCGAACGACTGGCCAAGAATCTAGTGGAGAAAGGAGTGTTAACAACTGAGAAGCAGAACTTTCTCCTGTTCGATATGACAACTCATCCAGTCATAGATTCTACTATAAAGCAGCGAGTAATGAAAAAAATTCAAGATGCTGTGTTGACCAAATGGGTGAATGATCCACATCGTATGGATAAAAGATGTTTATCTCTGATTTACATGGCACACTCCTCTGATGTTCTAGAAAATGCATTTGCTGCATTATCAGATGATGATTATGAACTAGCAATGAAGAGAGTACGTGAACTGTTAGATGTCGATCCTGAGATTGAGTCTCAAAAGCCAAGCACAAATGAAATAATGTGGTGTGTTGTAGCAGCTTTCATTAAGTAACTCATATACCTTCTTTTAAATAGGATTTTCCATCTCAAATATCAAGTGGGTTAACAAGAGTTACCTCAAGAAACTGCAAGAAAATACAATCATAAAAGCATGGTAGTTTTCCTGAAGCCTGGTTTTCTTATGACCACAATCACAATTAAAAACTCTCAGCATTGTAGAGCACACTCGACCATACCTCAAAATGATTGCAATAAATCATTTCCATATGATCACAAACAATTATTGCTACATCACTATAATAATGTTTCTAAGCTTCAAGCAATGTCCATTTGTATTATTTTACAACAACCCAAAACTTTTTGGCTTATGTTGGTACATAGCAGTTATGTCAAAACTTCCAACACTGAAATTTTAGCACAGGCCTCAATTTATCCAGTAGCATTCACCAAATTGCGTAATTCTATGCATAAATAACAAGTTATAGACAAGTTTTCAAGGTTTTTAAACATACATATTAATAAAATAATACTATGACTTACATTTGGATGGCACGATTACACTGAGAAGCTGCTTCTATAATAGACAATAATTGTTTGTTGGTTTTGATTGTTTACAATAATTATTATTGTAAACAATCAAAACCAATTGCCAGAATAGAACCTGATTTTACTCCTGCCATCGTCTGGAAACAGCTTCTGTGATTGTGTTTCTGTGTGATTGCAGTCAATCACAAAACACTGTTTGCAATCAGTTTCAATCATTTTGTAGTCGTGGAAATCAGGCATCAGCTGTCTCTATTTACAACAGGTATCTTGCAGTTTCTTGGTTTGCTAAAACACAATGTCTTCATGAATTAAATGTTCTTAATTGTGAAACTGGTCTTGAAGTTCACAAAATGTATTTGTCATCCATGTACACTGGTTAGTTAGTTAGCCTCTACTAGATGGTATGATTGACCAAAATAATGTAAATCATGGTAATAGAATATAATAAACTTAGAATTTATAAATTACAAGTAGTGTTGATTTATATTTGGTTGTGTGTTTCCTAGTATTTTATTTGCCTAAATTCAAATGTGATGGTCAGATTTTTTCATTTCATTAGAAATTAATTTTGATATACCATTTCTATATTAAATGTAGCGATGACCATCATTACTGTTAAGACTTAAACTTCTAGAATCTTTTCCAGAAGAAGGCTAAAAGTGTGCCACATAATTTTAAGGATTGTAATAATTTATGTAGAAGACCACCTAAGGTTAAGGGTCTATACTTCCACTCAACATCTCAATGTAATAAGTTGGATTTTTATTAGTAAATCACTGTGAGTTTAAAACATTCCACGACTGTGTTATAAGAATGAGTTAGCATATTTTCTTGACATACCAGTAAATAAGACATCTTTTGATCACCTTTTATGCTAACAGCTTTAGACTCTTGTGCAAGCTGATTAGTTTATCACAGAAAAAATGTCAATTCCCAACATGGGGTTTCCCTGAGTCTAAACTGGGAATCCGTTCTCTTTTACTTGGGAAATCTGTAAAACCCAAACTTGTAAAGATAGAACAGATTCCCAGGGATTCCCTGTTTAGACCCAGGGAAGCCCATGTTTGACCCAAGCTGGGAATTGACATTTTCCCCTGTGTATATGTACAAAAACACTCTAATGGAAGTATTGTCACCACAACAATCATATACATGCTTGATATTTACAAATCTTAACCTTATAAATAGCAAGGTTTGCTCCTTGATCAAATATTATACACTACATCTTTTAAATTTTAAGATAAATACTTTTAATACTTTTATACTGTCATTTTATATAGCGATTTAACTAGACCTGTATAACTATATTGAGTGTAAACATCTTGTATAAGTGTAGAATTATCTGTATCATTGAAGGCTTAGAAATAATAGTCTATATAAATATCTAGTAGAAACTTTTTTTATCAAAAGATCAGTGATTTTAAATTCATACTATCTAAAAACAATACTTATGGATAGCAAGATAAGGAGGCTTCCTACAATTTTTCTAGTGCTTGAGCGGTCAACTTGAAACGGCTGTAGTTCTTACATGAAAGCACCCACAGTTATGACCTTTCGTCCACTTACTACATAAAGACTGAAATTTTTATTGGTGTGTGTTTTGTTTACATCAGGGTTACCATAGCGACGAAACGATGACGTCACCGTTTTAGATTCCAAGCAATTTTACGCGTTTTTCGACCTAAACTTTTAAAATGACACACAAGACATTAATATTTAGGACTTTGCCTAGCAGCATACGAATTTTGGAGAAATTCGTATAGACAGATTTTGAATTATTCGAGGCGCAATTTTTTAACCCCAAAAATCACAATTTCTAGTCTTCGATTCCATAATTTTAAAAGCAAAGCAGCATGACAACTCTTCGACTGTCCAAATGTTGTTCAAATATCAGACTACTTCTCTACGAAGTTGCACGTGAGAAAGTGCTTTGGATCTCCGTCAGCATACATCCATTTAGACATGAAATTGGGCGAAATTTTATCAAAATTTATACACAAAGCGTTTAGTGCTCCTAAAGAAAAATCTCTCGGTCAACTGTTTTCTCCCTTTGGTGAGTAGAACTTTAGTATATTTGCAATAAACTGTCCAAGCACCGATTCAATTGAAGCTTTCGAAGGTACTGAAATAAAATTTCAAAGTTGAGTATATTCGGTGTAACTTAGCGCAGCAAGATTCTAGGTTCAATTTGTTTTCATTCTCACATTCCTGCATGCAGGCATGCTTCAGTATGCTAATTCGAGGCAATGGTCACCATGGCGTGACGCGCTACTTCACTAGAGTTGTCATGCTGCTTTGCTTTTAAAATTATGGAATCGAAGACTAGAAATTGTGATTTTTGAAGAAATATTCTATACGCAGAGCACGCGTACGGAAACTTAGTAGTGAAGTAGCGCGTCACGCCATGGTGACCATTGCCTCGAATTAGCATACTGAAGCATGCCTGCATGCAGGAATGTGAGAATGAAAACAACAACTTGAACCTAGAATCTTGCTGCGCTAAGTTACACCGAATATACTCAACTTTGCAATTTTATTTCAGTACCTTCGAAAGCTTCAATTGAATCGGCGCTTGGACAGTTTATTGCAAATATACTAAAGTTCTACTCACCAAAGGGAGAAAACAGTTGACCGAGAAATTTTTCTTTAGGAGCACTAAACGCTTTGTGTATAAATTTTAATAATAATAATAATAATTTAATACTTATATAGCGCTTTATACATATGGATATGATCTAATGCGCTTAAATTTTGATAAAATTTCGCCCAATTTCATGTCTAAATGGACGTATGCTGACGGAGATCCAAAGCACTTTCTCACGTGCAACTTCGTAGAGAAGTAGTCTGATATTTGAACAACATTTGGACAGTCGAAGAGTTGTCATGCTGCTTTGCTTTTAAAATTATGGAATCGAAGACTAGAAAATGTGATTTTTGGGGTTAAAAAATTGCGCCTCGAATAATTCAAAATCTGTCTATACGAATTTCTCCAAAATTCGTATGCTGCTAGGCAAAGTCCTAAATATTAATGTCTTGTGTGTCATTTTAAAAGTTTAGGTCGAAAAACGCGTAAAATTGCTTGGAATCTAAAACGGTGACGTCATCGTTTCGTCGCTATGGTAACCCTGATGTAAACAAAACACACACCAATAAAAATTTCAGTCTTTATGTAGTAAGTGGACGAAAAGTCATAACTGTGGGTGCTTTCATGTAAGAACTACAGCCGTTTCAAGTTGACCGCTCAAGCACTAGAAAAATTGTAGGAAGCCTCCTTAACTATAGACTTGTATATAACTACAGTGCAACCTCTTTAAAGTGGATACCAAAAGGCCAAACAAAAGTGCCCATAATATAGAGGTGTCTGTTTTATAGAGGTTTCATTTACAAGGAAATGTATGGAGATTCCAGCTGTTGCAAAATAGAGGTGTCGTAAAGGGAAATTCTACTTGATAAGCATCTAGGCATGTGGATTGGCTGAGGCCAACCAAATGATGATGAGAATGATAAATGGCTACAGAAAGTATCCATGCACCCCCTTTCCGATTTTTCCCCTCCTGGGAATTTTTCATTCCTCACTTAATGGGATATGGAGATTTTCCAGGTGACACAATGTTCCTCACAGCCATCAAGGCAAACTTTGTAGTTTTATCAGCATCAATGTTAGGAATGGTGTGCACGAGCAACAGCAGCAGAAGTGATATACCCAGACTCAGAAATGTCCTTTACCTCAGTAAGAAATCAAACAATGACTCTCTGTGTGTTCTTTCCACTCTGCTTTTGCTGCTTGAGAAAACCAAGCCTCGGTAATGCCAAACTATGATCTTGTTATACTCTACTATAATTGTCTAATTGTCATTATAACAATACCATATAGCCTGCCTCCAGAGGAGGGGGAAAGGGAAGGTGAGGGGAGGGGGAGGGGGAGGGGGAGTGGGAGGGGAGGGGGAGGGGGAGGGCGAAAGGGAGGGGAGGGGGACTCCCCAGTCTCCCTCCCTTCCCCCTGCCTTTTTCCTCTGCCCCTCCTCTTTTCCCCTTCCCTCCCCCCTCCTCTTCCCCCTGCCCTTCCCCTTTCCCACTCCCCTGGACAGCCTGTGGCAATGGGTCCCCTATACCCCTTTGCAAAATAAAACACGCAAACATATTTGGTCTTTTCATGCATCACATAATCTCTTTCACGTTCATAAAAAAAATCAAAAGTTGCTTTCACGTGGAAGCAAAACGATTTTAGACCTTAAATTACGTTTCACGTAAAAGTAGATCAGCCATTCACATTTCATGTAAAAGGTGTAGGGGACCCTGTGAGACAGGTTAAGTACCCTAGGGCAAACCACGAATAAATTCAGTAGCTTCTACATTAGTATGTTATACTCTACTATAATCGTCTAACTGTCATTATAACTGTACCATAGGGCAAACCACGAATAGTTTCAATAGCCTCTACATTAGTCATCTTTCTCATACTTATACCATTGACATCAATGACCTCATCACCTGATTTGAGTTCATTATTTTTTCCAGCTACACTGTCTTTAAAGATGTATTTGACATATATGGGTGTGTCTCCATAAAGCGAGTCTTTACCACCACCTAAAGTCAGTCCTAACCCTGATGCATTTTTTTCTAGAGTAACTTGTTTGATGACTGGTTCCATTGGAGTTTTGTGCAGTATTTCTTTGATTGTTTTAGTATTTCCACCAGACAAAAGACGTTTTTTAAAACGATCATATGATGAATTTGCATTCTCCCTTTCTAATCCCAAAGGGATTTGCTCAAGAGAGAGAGCGCTATCATTAGAATTGTTAATATAGCTCTTTTTCTTGACTGTATTTGCTTTGGTTGGCCATGCATCTGAGTCTTGCAGTTTACTTGCAGACTTGTCACGAAGCAGGTTTAACGACGATAAAGAAAGACTACGTTTTCTTAATCCAGTAGGACGAGATAACACCAAGACAACTCGTTTAGGAATACTATGTATAAGAGAGGAGACTTGCATATCGGTCATTCCCTCAACATTTCGTCCATTTATACTGACGATTTTGTCTCCTTTTTTGATGCGACCATCCTTAGCTGCGTCACTTAACGGAACAATATGACGAACCTATGACAAAGAACATAGTTTCAATTAACTATGCACAGAAAGACCGTTTCGCACACGTGAATTTCAGAGTACCCCAACTGAGGTTTCAACGCGATGAAAAGGATCCAAGTAGCTTCTTCCTACTCGGACGAATACAGCGCATTACAATGACTGCTCGTAAGACATACCCTCTCCAAGATTAAGACACAAAAAGGGGATATTTGGTGTCCAGATCGTGTTTGGGGATTCTGCAATTGTTTAAAGTCTTTAAATGAACAGGACACAGCCAAGGCCATTACAAATCAATTTACACTGTAATATTACAACGTTCCATGGCGTATATAATATAAAAGACAATTCTGAAACACAACAGTGATTAAATTGGTTTCACGCTGCGTGTTCTACGTTATCTCTGCGGTCATAGAAAACTATGAAGTAGAATTCTTAAGACAGGACGGAAAGTATTTACCTCCCAAAAATGGTTTCAAGCTAACATTTTAAAGCTGTTGTGCTTGTTATGTTGGCGAGACTTAAGCCTGGTTTCCATTTGATCGTTACGATCGCCAGGATCGCCCAAAAACGTGTTTCGGCGATCGCAGCGATCAAATGGAAACCAGACTTTATCGCAACTTATCAACACGAATTCGCGAACATTTGAGAACTGATAAAAGTCCCACATCTTTAAGCATCTGCAGCTACCGCGCCAAATGCTCAAACGAATGTTTTAGTATTCTAGATAGGGCTTCTACCAAATTTAGGGTTAAGTTAAAGGAAGTCATGCACATAAAACGACTAAATCCCGTGTTGAATCAGCAAGTGACACATCTCAATTTAACTTTAAGTTGCGATAACTATTGTCTTGTATTATCTTTATTTCCATATTCACGTATTATGTATATTGTTACTGTATTTAACTTGAACGCTTGTAAACTTACATTACTTAACTGAAGATGGCGTGTGGCCACGCCGAAGCATGCATGTCTTGACTGAAGCTCAACATTATTAAGTCGGACCCCCGGGTAAGCCGCGGTAAGTCATTTAGTATACACCCAACATATAGTGAATGGCCGGATTCACGGTACAAGATACCCGCCGGACAAATTATCATCCAGACGGTCAATTCGTCTCAGAAGAACACTTAAGTCGTCCGATTCTGCACGATTACATGATCATCTCAACCAAACGATAAAATAGACGTACAAAACGTTTTTACGAGCCGAATTGTCCTTCCGGCAATTTGT
The DNA here is from genome assembly GCA_029948255.1 of Telmatactis stephensoni. Classification (NCBI taxonomy): domain Eukaryota; kingdom Metazoa; phylum Cnidaria; class Anthozoa; order Actiniaria; family Isophelliidae; genus Telmatactis; species Telmatactis stephensoni. The sequence goes on along the minus strand of JALIZF010001483.1, from coordinate 201,026 downwards.
CCGTCTTCTAGTGTGAAAATAGTCAAGGAGGGAGGGGAGGGGTAGGGAAGGTGAGGTTAGGGTTAGGAAGAGTGGAAGGGGAGGGAACAGGAGGGAGCTCACTTCTTTCCCTTCCATCTTTTCCCCGAAATCTACTCTAAGTTTTACGTTGATAGAAATTCCGCCTTACCACTACTCCTTGTATGTCAGGTCCTTCCTGACTTGTAGTAATTCCCAGTTGTCCATTTCCATCTTTAAATATTTCCACAGTAAGAAGCTCACCGTCATCCATAGCCCACCTAACACTTTTATTTGTCCTACTATTCTCCTCCTCTGGTATACCATCAATAATAGTTACTGGGACGTCACTCTGACAAAGGTTCAGCGTTGGGCTTCCTGGTTCGTAGTCTAACTGATCTTCTGAAGAATCAGATGATAACGCAAGGGCAAAAGGCTGGTCACTTGAGATGGGAGAACCAAATGAAGACAATGCAACAGAATGAGGGCGTGGTCGAGGGGGTCCGTCTAAAGTGGGGCTCAGCGGAACATCAGCGACGGTTTTAGGAACAGTACTTGACTCAACAGCTGACGAAAAAGTAGGTTTATTATCACTAGTACGACGACGGTTGCCCAGATTCTCTATCTCCAGGTCTTCTCGTTCTTTGGTTCGGGCTACCGTTAGCTTGACCAGGGGTGGTGTTTGTTTAAGTACGTCCAATGCATATGCATGTGTAGCACCAACCAAACACTCATCATTAACTTGAAGCAGTTGATCTCCAACCCTCAGTCGTCGGCACTTGTCAGCAGGTGTCCCTGGCTGAATGTGTTTTATGTAGAGCATTCCTAATGGTGTGTCTAGACCTCCAATGATCATTAAACCTATGGCCTTGTCTTCTTTTAATAACTGTAACAAAACAATGACAGTAATAAGAAATACGATTTATTTTGAGCGCGCAAAGTTAAAAATTTTCCATTCATGAGTTCTTTTTGAATAAAGATGGTCGGCAACATAACATGCAACAACAACAGCATCACCATCAAACCAAACCAAGATCTTGGCTACGGAAAGATGCTGGACTAGACCGCGTAAATGTACAGAAGCATAGTTTATTTCTAAATAGAACATTTAATAAGGACTGTGGGCGATTAATTCCTAACGCTTATGTTTCAATGTGTCAAAAACTGACATTATCATTATATGCTCGCTCTGTTTGTTTGTGCATTCTTGTCACGTAAATAGTTTTACAACCGTGTAAAGAGCCACTTATACACCTTCCCTGATGATGGGTCGACGACCACAGAAAGCTCGGAAAATATTAGAACAGAATACGAATACAAAGCAGTTAATATCATTTAAAGATGTCTCCGACGTACAGAGAAATTTTAAACATCATCATCATGATCATCAACAACAACAACAACGACAACGACGACGAAAACTGATCGCTACCGGTTACGAGCAAAAAGAAAACTAATCCTATATACATTGTTGACGTTACTGTTTCTATGGTTACCTACCTGCACTGTGACGACTCCTTCGTCAACATCTGGGCCTTCATTCCTGGCATTGATTAAGTCCTGTAAAGTCGGTGCTTGCTTTACATTAGTTGTTGATACATCGTATAGATGTGGTAAAGACGATGATCGTCTTCGCAGGTAAGGTGGTGGTGTTGCAGAAATCGATGACATCGTCTGTGATTCGTCTGTTTGGTGGTCGCGATTTCTGCATGAAAAGCTTATACTCCTATTTATTGTTTGAGAAGAGGGTCTTCTTTCGTTTAGGGGTATATTTAGCATATTTGATGAGCTTTGTAATGATGATGGTCGTTGGCTGGACCTAGAGTCTTCGTCAAATGAATCATCGATCATTAACTGCGGCAGTTCGGAGTACAAAGGTGTTACACTTGGCTCTGTCATTGTTTCATCATGATGAGATGCTTGGTCTTCGACATGCTGATCGCGATGAAAAGTTCCATTGTGATAAAATGTTCCATCATAAGTAGATGTTCCATTTCGGTGAGAAATTCCCTCATGATAACCTGTTCCATCATGATGAGACGTTCCATTATCAGATGTTCTACTATGATGAGATGTTCTATCATAATCAGATGTTTCATTATAAGGGGATTCACTTTCGATGTCAGCAGATGAAAGTGTCAAAATATCGTCATCATGTGGTGAAGAGTAGATGGGATCTGATTGGTGTTTTATAGATGTATATAGTTCTGGAGCTGGTTCCGAGTCATCTACGATAGAACCATCTTTGTCATTGTTAGGAAGTGATGCAGGGACTTCGTCTCTAGAACTATCCTGATCACAAATATCATTACACCTATCTGAACCAGGAGGGGACTCGTGGATCACTTGTTCTGGAATACCAATACTCTTGGATAGTAAGAACTTGGGCTTTGGTGGGACAGGAGGCTTCTTACCGATCACGTGCGATTGATTGTTCTGGAATGTTCTTGCCGGTTTCTTGGGTGGAATGGGTTTAGCATCGAGTGTATTTGTAGTCGTATTCCTAATAGGCTCAGAACTTGACTCAGAACTCGATACTACAAAAGATTTGTTTTCCAGAGACTTTTCAGGGGAGTACTCGATATGGTACTCACTTTGTTCATTACCTGCCGGCACTTCTTCAGGAATACTTTCATCAAATGAGTCCCAGCTCCCTTCATCAGAATAGTCCAACGAACTGTCATAATCAATGGAGGCTGACTGGGAACGAGATGACATACGTCTTCCATGTTTATGCGCAGCAGAAATTTTTCGTTTCTGTACCACAGCGTAATTGTCATCATTGTGTGTAGTATCTGCAGTAGGACATGAAGTATAACAACTTGGTTTAGCAGGATGAGACGAATGAGATTTATTCTCCTTAACATTGCTTTTGATTTGCTCAGAATTTGACTTTGAACGGAAAAACCTATTTCTCCACGAACCAAACTTCTTCTCCTGAGCTACAGGCGGTGGCTCTGGAGCTTTTAATTTCTTTCCTTCCTTGGAATCTTTCTTTTCCTTTTTCTTAAAGAAGCCAGGTAACTGAAATGTAGGACTTTTCAAATCTCTTTTAGGGATAGGTGGAGGGATATCATGGTCTTTCATTAAGGGTTTTCTCTCTGGTGATTGTGAAGGGGTTCTGTACTTTTTTGGTAAAACGTGAGCGTAGATATCCACGTTATCTACTTCTTCACTTGCAGCAACAACGACGTCTGTAGAAGACACCCTGTCTTGTTCCGGTACAACTTCAGCGTACACATCCAAGCTTGTCCGTGGTGGTTTAGGAGGGCAAACTGCTTTATCCTCCACACTAAAAGATGATATTTCTGAAGGTGAAAGTTTCACATCAGCTTCGGCATACAAATCTTCGTCTGCTGGTTCGGGTGAAAGCGCCACCACAGAGCTAGTGTTGCTTGGTTTTCTAGGAGGAGGGGGAGCTCTTTTTGCTTTGTGATTATCTATGACCGGGAGGGGTGGTGGTGGATGCTTTGGTTTCGGGACTGCCTTCTTAGATTCCATAGAGCTGCACCGTTTTCCACTAGGAAGTGGATCATCAGGTGATGTAGATATCACGTGATCGTCCATACAAGTGTCGTTCACAAGAGGGTATGTAACTTTGTTGTGATCCATGGTATTTTTGTCTTCGTGTGTGCCGTCCTGTAGCCATAGTGGTGGAGAACACCCTCCCTCTTTAACGTCATAACAATCCATAGTATGTTTTTCAACGTGAATGATATCATCCATACCACGGTTTTCAGCGTCATTTCTACCATCTATACCAAGGTTTTCGACATGTATGTTGTCATGTGTCAATGATGATGATGGAGAAGACCTTTTTACATTTAATGTGTCTTCTAAACTCATCATGTCGTTTAAAAAGTCTAGTTCTTGGTCCTTGGACGAGGATGATGATGTGTCAGGAATGCTTTCTGGAGCTGTGTATACAACGACAGACATTCTACGAAAGTTACGAAGATCATTTTCCCACATGCGATCTGCTGGAGGACCAGCGCTGTCTTTTGTAACGTACTGCTTAGCTTCGTCTATACCAGGTAATGATGTGGACGTATCTTGGTTCAAAGTCGGCGGTGGAGGTGGTGGTGGCAAGCTGCAAAGATCATCACCATAGTCAAGTGGAGAAATGAAGTTTTCAATCGAGTCATCTTCTCTATGACAAACATCACAAGATTTGTTGATTGGTGGAGGTGGCGCAGGAGGAAGACTTTCCATATCGTCAGTACAAGTTGTAAAACGTTGTTCATTAGAACACGTTGTAACATGTTGTTCATGAGTAAGACCCAGTAGTTTTAGAGCTTTAGGTGGTAAAGGTGTGTGTGGTAAGGACGTTGTATCATCACCTAATGGCTCACTTTTACGTTTTTCCTGGAATATTGGATGCTTCAGTTTTGGAGAATGAGTTTTTAACGGTTTAATTTTGGAAGACGACTTTGGTGGGGGAGGCGCCGATGGCAGACTCTCTAAGTCAGAGTCAAACAAACTCGGTGGCTTGACTTCATCAAATGGAACGGAAGAAGTCATTCTTTCGTCACAAAAAAGACTTGGAGGTCTGACCGAAAGGTCAAAGGGTTGTTCTTTATTTTCAAGATCCAGTATGGTAGGTGGTAATGGAGGTGGTGGAGCAGGAGGCAAACTTGCTGTATCATCATCAAACAATGTGGGTGGTGCTATGGAATAGTCTTCTACTGTCGTTTGGTTATCAATATCATGGAGGAAATCTTGCTCTTCATCACCAAACAAGGGGGGAGGGGTAAGGGTAACGGCGTCTGGTTCGAGATCAAATTCACACTCTGGTGGTGGAACGATACTCAGCTCATTTTCTTGATAATTTTCTAAAGTTGATTCCACGACAAATGAAGCGAAATCCTCTTCGCTGTACTGTTCTGGTATTGGTGGAGGAGGAACCAATGGTGGGGCATCAACATCCTCTGTTTCCACGGCAACACTTTCAAGACTACTATTGGTAATTAAGCATGGTTCTTGCTTGGCTAATGGGCAAGTTACCTCGTTAGAGATCTTTTCTTGTCTTTGTAGTTTAGATGTTCGTCGCTCTTTGTTTTTAGATGATTTTTTATCTAGTTTGGTTATCTTGTTGTCCTCTGGTATTTCGTGTTTGTTTTCATCTTCCTCCTGTTGGAGTTCATTAGGAGATTCGCTTTCGCGTTCTTGGTGACGGGAGTTAAAGGTCGTTTTGTTTTCATGTTCCTCTAGCTGAGGCTCATCAGTTGACGCATCAAGTGTGTTGAGTATTGTTAAAGTTTTTAGCAAAGTTTGATCAGGTTTTTGTGTAATGTTATCATGCAGAGATTCTGATGAAGAGTAAGCAAGGGAAGCACGAGCACTGGTTGCCTCTAGCAACGGAATCCTATCTTCTGACAATGGACGAGTTTGTATCTTCTTTGCTGCTTTAGCCTCAATCAATACTTTTCCTTTTGGACAAGTTTTAATGATCTTATTAATTTCCTCTGGTGTTTTTCCTTTCAAAAGATTGTTGTTGATTGATAAAAGGTAGTCACCCACTTTAATGTTACCGTCTTTGCCAACGAGACCAAACGATGACACCTCAGCAACCACCAATCTTCCTTGATTGTCTAAACCTGATGTCAGTCCAAAACTGCGATACTTTTTCTCAAATTCTATAACAAATGGTCGAGTCTCGTGTCTTCTTCCTATGACTGGTTGACAGACTTGATTTGTATTTCGCTCTTTCATGGGAACAATGCTTTCATTGGTAGGTTTTTGTCTTTCATATTGTTGGGTGGTACCCATAGCAACAGCAACTGATTCAGGGCTGACAACTGTTTTCTCTGTTTCCGGTAGTTTAGTACTAACGACATTATTCTCGTGTTCGTTTTCCGGTATTGTTTTAGTAGCAACTTCCTTCACATTTGTATTAGAAGACGGAGAGGGAGAAAGGAGAGAAACAGGAGTTTTATCTACTACGGTTGAACTGTCAACGTCATGTGGCTTGGTACAAACATCTTTGTCCTTGCCCTCTGTGTCGTCTATACCAACATTAGATGGGCGCAGTGATGTAGCGTTCGAGGAAAACGGAGGTAAATCTATCGTAGAGTTAAGATCATTTCCAAAACTTTTGTGGTGAATATCATTTTTTGAGGTGTGGATGAGAAGGCGGTCTTCGTCGTTTTGTTGTTGAATGTTGTCACTTTGTTTGATGAGGTCTGCAGGAATGTTATGAATTTGTACAACTGATGTAGTAACTTTACCATCAGTTTTAAGGTTCTGTTCGGTGTTTTTTTCTCTCCAGACAACAATAGTTACTCGCTCACTTGGTTTCTTTAAGGTTTGTAGCGCTATTGAGTGAGGGACATTGGCGAGACTCTCTCCATTCAGAGACAACAAATGATCTCCTGGAAGCAGCTGTCCATCCTGATCGCAGATGCTACCAGACAGGATACGACGTATCTGAAACAAACAAAGAAACATTTGAGAAGACAAAAGAAAATGGAAAATAGACGTTCCGTCATTAAAAGGACCTAAGCTATATATCAGCTTAGCAGTGAGTTGGGCTTTAATAAGTCAGCGTATTTGGCGTTAAAAATTTCACCGCTGATTTCAGCGCGAGAAAATTCACTACCACAGTTCTAGGATGCTGAAGAGCAAGTAGCTTGCACTTGATTTATTTACCAGTCTTTAGCAGCTGCGAACGTTTTGTAATTACCTGGAAATGTCCCTTCATTTTTCCATGACAGGGTACAAGAGATAGGCCCAGTGACGCTGTTGCTTGCTTCTCTATCACCACGGTAACCATCCTAAAGCCTTCTGGGATATCCTTGTTGCTAGTCGACATGGCACTAGTAGAATTATTTTGTTTTTGTTGTTGGTGTTCAATATCTGGGATATCCTTCTCATTAACACTATTAAAATCTTTTTTGGTTCGTTCTGGGTGTTTTAAAACTTCTTTTGGTTTAGCTCGTTTAACTTTTAATACAGTGGTGACTGGTAAATCCCTAAAAATCTTGATGACATCTTCCTGGTCCATTCCAGTTAGGTATGTACCATTCACCTCTAAGACCTTATCACCTAGAAACAAAATAAATACTGTTATTGGTGGTTCTCCCATACCCATGACATCTTGTGTCTTGAGGATACCCAGCATTTAGATAGTCGCTATTGACTTTCAAAAGGGGGTTTAATTTGTGGACTTGAAATACACACCTGGTCTGAGCCCACCACTTGTACTTTGTGCCATGTCAGCGGATTTCCCTTTGGCAACACTTTTGATGAACACACCTTCTACCACAGTGCTACCACGTGACTTGTCGATGGTCACGCCCATTCCTAATTCTCCTGGTAATGCAAAACCAGAAAACATTTAAACACTCGAGACATTGCTGGCCAGCGGTATCTCCCAATTCCTAGGGGAATGTGGGGGCCCTCAAGGCATGTACAGGGGCTATATACACCTATTTCAATAAACGTTGTCGATATCAAGCCTACGCGACGCACCCGAAAGGGAGTATGGGAAGAAATTAGTAAAGTTAGAAAACCACAAAAATCCCACACGATTACTCAAATTCAGCTTGCTCTGACCTTATACACTAAAGAACTTGACTTACTGATGCTAAAGTCGATACCACGGAAAGTGAAGTTTTGCTACTACCCATACTCCTTTCCGGTCTAGTCGCGTGGGCTTGAGAGCTCTCACACGACAACCTTATTTGAAATAGGTGTATATCTTAATGCCAAGCCCACGCAGGCAGATCGTCGCTGATCGTCGCGGATCAGTAAAAAGTATTTTTCAACTTTTAGAATCGAGTTACGGAATTACCGCGTAACTCGAAAATTAAGTTTCATTCTGTCGAGTTCGAGTTACGTAACTCGACTTTGATTTCAACGATGTTTGTCATCGAGTTATGCACAGATGTCAAAGTGGGCGTTGCCTCACCAAAATGGGCGTGGTCGGGCGCGTAACTCGAAAATCGCGTAACTCGAAAATCGTAACTCGAAAATCGCGTAACTCGAACTGAATCGTAACTCGAAAATCGTAACTCGAATTTTTCCTGCCGTCCATGGTGACCTCCTGGAGGGGCCTGGATGCGTCAGTCCCTCTATTCAACCACCCAACCCCACACCTAATGTTAATGAGTTTAAGAGTAATTAAAATAGAAACCAACCAATCACATTTTATTTCTCACCAGTGCTTAACTTCTTTAGAATCACCATCTCGACTAGTTGATCTCTTTTACCTAAAAAACAACCATAGTTTCTTTAGGTCATTGTAGATTTATGAAGAGAAGACAGAGGACTGGTAAATACCTGGGGTGGGTGTTGATGATTCATCAGGGTGAATTGCTCTACTTGATCCCTGCCAAAACAGATATGTCACAATATTGAGTTTATAAGTATTAGCAGCTCAATTACTTAAGATAGCTAAAAAAACGAATTTTTACAACGACAACGTTCTATACACCGAACCTAATCACGGCAGCTTTAATTAGACAGCTATCGTTGATTGGACAGGGTCTATTCCACCGCACAGCAGTGGTTCGAAGAACACAGTCAGAATGAATCACCCGCTGCACCAACGTCGCTACAAAGTTGAACTCATTAGTATTTGGTACATAACGGGTTCAGTGTATGGAATAGGCCTTAGACGGCACCAGAACAAAGCAATCGCGTGTCAAGTTTGAATGACATTAGGTAAATCTAGTAAGTACAGAATACACGAGACAGTCAGTCAAAAGTCAATACCTTGTCCTTTCGTTTCTCATTGGTTGTTTTCGTCGACAAAAGAGGCGACAGGACCGAGTCTTCGTCTGTCAACAAAGACACATGCATTTTAGATAGATACTTTAATAAACAATTACATTGCAGCCAACGGGCTGAATTGCGTAATTGACAATAAAGGATAATGCAATTTTAACTTTAAAACTCGTCAAAAAACAACTTTGATGTATCATTAATGTTCATATAAGTGTGAAACGGACGACGCCGTGCTGTGACTGCCAGTGCCGTGTTGTCTTTGGAATTTCATTCAGAATTCGGCAGAATTCCTACCGTAACCGTGCCGTGCCTGTGTCGTTTTCACAGTCTTACGGAATCTGCTCCAAGAGGGCGTTAGTCTACAACAACTGCACAGAAAATTGTTATTATACACTCACCACAGGATTCATGAATTTCTCTATTATCAGTTGAACTCGTTCCAGCCTTAGGTTTCTTGATCAACATTTTGTCTAGAAGAGCTCGTTCACTGTTTAGTTTGTCAAGGGTATGATTAACATTTGTTGGTAAATGCTCTCCTTGTTGGCCGTTTTTTATGACCTTAAGAATAACTTTCCCCTGTGGGAGGGTGTTGAGGACTTGGTACGCCTCCTCCACTGCCGCAGTTGATAGATTACAATCATTAACTTGAACGAGTTGATCGCCTGGCCTGAATAAAAGCATGAATAACAATCATCCCGAGACCACAGAGTAAGGCCAACATTTAAGGGGGCTCACTCGAGGTTTTGGAACAATGTTGAAACGTACCTGAGCCTGCCATCTAAGGCAGCGGTAGAACCTTCCACCAGATAGTGCATAAATAAACCTTGTTTAATAGATTGGTTTGGTGGAGGAGTGGAGCCAAGGCCTAGTCCAAGACTGGTATTTGGTTCTAAAGAAAAAACAGTTAGTAGATGGATGTCCGTTTAGGTTAAACACCAAATGAGACTGGCTGAATACTCGAATACTCTACATGGAAATTTTGAGTATAAACAAATTATCTTTGTTTAAGACTGCAAAAAAGCCCAACAAACAAAAACAACAACAACAACAACAACAACAAAACAAATCAAAGCAACTGGCATGAAAAACTAAAAATGCAGCAAAAACAAATAACCAAAATAACAATATTTATCCGTATCAACTAAAGAGCATTCTGGTTTTCGTTACCTAAAAGTACCTCCCGTTATGAAATGAAAAAATGTCGACAGTCTAATTCTTTGACGCTACAACCTGACTAATTACATCTCTATACGAGTGAAGCCTAACCCCCCAGAGATCAATATGTGTATTTTAGTCGTAAAAATAATTCACAATACTGTCAAGCTAACCTTTCACGAGTACAATTTCTGTAAGTTTCTTGGTTCGCTTGTTTTTTAGTTTTCTAAACATGGTAGGCGATTCTTGAACACTGGAATTTGTCGACGATTCACTTGTCTCGCTGGGTTGTCGGTTTGTACGCCGTAGTGAGGCTGGTGAGGCTTCAGGCGTGGTGAACGTAGATGCAGTTGGTCCTTCTTTTTCGTGAATACGAACTTTTAAAGTAACTATTCCACGATGTAGGTTCTACAGAGAATAAATACTCTAGCATAAAATGCACCTGGCTTCTTAGCGATTGTTTTAACTAATAAAACTAAACTATGCAAATGAATACATCCTGTTGTTTTAGCACCCGGGTACAATCCACTGACACCGTCAGAAATTACCATACGTAAACATGATTTGAAATAAGAAACTCGACTCACAGATTTGATAAATTTTACAATGTTTCAAAGATCTCAAAGAATGAGTTCTATTGGTATTGTATAAGTCTAAGTAGGGGGGATTTTACTAGGTTAATCCATGTATTGTTAGGGTAATAGTCATGTTACAATACCCATAAAGACAGGTGGAACCTTGAATGTAAACATCCTGACATTGAAACCTTTTGTAAAACTGATTTCTTAGACCCTCACTGCCGTGAAGTGGACGCTGCAATACTAAATCTTATATTTCTTTTTGAGATAAAACATTTGTATTCTTAAGAGATTGACATACACTTACAGAAGAAATTGTTATTCGTAATTTACACACGGATTATCTTTAAGCGTGTAAATAATTGTCGAGATCAAATCAAGCAACTTATGAAATACACAAACTTTGACCTGTATTATATTTGGTATAGAAATCTAGGGGAAAACCAGGGACCCTTGCCTCGAAAGACCCGATATTTTTACGGCGGGACACTCAGTCAATTTACGGGACTGAAAATTACAGGTAAACTTGCCTATAAAATCATAGAAATTAAAATTCATTTGCGCTTCGAGAAACCCTATAAACTTAGTTAACGGCCCGTTACGTTATCAGGTCTTTAATTTCGAGGAATGACTGTTTAAAACAGAGTAGAGCTGCGAAGAACAGTACAGAGAGGGAGACTTCATCCATTGTAATTCAGCCTACCTTGAAAATGTCTAGAGCTTGTGAATGGCTACGATTATCAAGGCTAGTACCGTTTACACTAAGTATCTCGTACCCTATAAAATCAAAATATCATAATGAATCGAAATAAACACAACGAAAACAAATCAACATCAAGTGATGTACCTCGCTTTAGTCTTCCGTCAGCCGCTGCAGCTCCACCTGGTAAAATATTTTTCACGTAAATCGGAAGATCTCCTCTTGTGGAACCTTTGCCGCCAACAATGGTAAACCCCAGGCCTTTCCCGGCCACACCTTTGACAAGAACTACACTCATGACGTGACCATCGCCACCCATGTGATAGTCGTGCTGCGCTGGGATTGGCTGATTTCCTGATACTTGTGAAGATTCTCTTTTGTTAGTTCCAACTGATACGACTGGAGTTGAAATTCCTTTGGTTGAGATAGACTCGTCAGTGGTCCCAAGATAGAGCCCTGTGGTAACACTACTGCGTGGTGTAGTTGGTGATTTAGGTCGCTGAGTGTCTAAACTATTTTTTCTCAATACTTGGACCATTTTTTGTTTCATTCTCTTGGCTCCATCTAATACAGGAGTCATACTTTGTCTTGTGGTGACGTTAACTGATGCGTTACTCTCTGACAATGATTTATTTTCCAATGCAAGCGGTTCGCTATCAGAGCTAGTGTCTTCACGTGAATAGAGAAACTCAGATGACAATGTCCTAATGAGTCTTTTTACTTTGGCACCAATTCGTGAACCTTGTGAGCTCAGAGAAGAGATGCTGGACGACCGAGAAATGCTCTTCTTTGGCGGCAGTGTTGGGTTATCGTTTTCACTACCTACATGCTTTGGAAGAGAATCTATAGACTGTGCTTTGATAAGTCTTGGACGTGGAAGAGCTTTCTTAGATCCTCTTTCATTGTCGCCACGACTGATTATATTATCGTTACGATCTTTATCTGATGTAACACTATTCGTGGAGTCCTTCCTTGAATTCTCTTCGAGTTCCTGTTCTTTTCCAGAGTCACTTGTACTGTCTTTCCGATTCGAGGTGTCTTTACTGCTTCTTCTTCGTAATGGAAATGAGAACTTCCTCTTACTATTTCTAGATTTTTCAGTTTGAAATGTTTCTTTGACATTTGGCGAGTGGTAGTTGTCATTCATATCCATGTCATTAACAACTGTCTTCTCAAACGTTTCTCTTTCACCTGATTCAGTAACATTTACTTCCTGTGTTTCTTTCTTCTCGTTGGTTGTTTCCCCTTTATGTTTTTTTGGTGTTTCTTCTTTCGTTACAGTAGGGGCGTTGTTTGTACCATCTGATACAGACTCCACAGACTTCCACAACTTTTTCTTTGACACTTTTTGTATCACTTCCTCTTTGTCCTTACTTAACAGATTTTCAGAGGACTTTGTCCTTTTATCATTTTGTAAATTCTTAGTCCTTATTTTAGTTCCCGATTTTTGTTTGTCAGACGCTGTATTTTTCATACGGCTTTCTAGTGCAGTAGCAGGAGTTGGAATTTTGCTTGTTCTAGTTTTTCCATCGCGGTTGGTTTTGTTTTTATTCTGTTTATTTGCACCAGAAGTTGTACTGTCTTGTGATGTTTTTCTCGGTGCAGTAGAAACCGTACCTTCATCCTGATCATATAAAAACAGCAAAATCAAATCAAATATACAAAATCACACGTTACGAGAGAAGAAATTGTCAACTAGGAAATATTTTTATTGGATCTATGTTACGAGAAACTAAACTGACATTTAGGAACGTTTGTAATCAATCCTTTGCACTGACATTTTAATGGAACTACCAACTCGTTAATGTATCTTTAAGTTGCGGGATATCTGACTCAGCTGTCGTCTGTTCACACGATTGCTACAAGCTTAGTCTTAAAAGGATAGTCCCACCTATTCTTGCATATAGCTATTTCAAAAAAGGTTGACGGGGCGAATGGCGAATGGCAATCGGCGATTTGTGATTGCACGACCGAAAGGAAATTTGGGGTACCAAGAATCGCTTCATTTTCATTAATTAAATACCCAAGCAATGCCGTTACCAGGCAGTAAAGACCTTATCGGACAAAGTGGTCGATAGGCGATTCATATTCATATCTAACCAACGCCCGGTTGGTTCAGTTGGTTGAGCGCCGGTCTTTCGTGCGGAAGGTTGGGGTTCGATTCCCGGACGGACCAACACTCAGGGCCTTTAAATAATTGAGGAGGTGGTGCTGCCTTTAAATTGCATCTGCAAATGGTTAGACTTTCATGTCTTCTCGGATGAGGACGTTAAACCGTAAGTCCCGTCTCCCAAACTTCACGACCTGTACTGGAGGGACGTTAAACCGTAAGTCCCGTCTCCCAAACTTCACGACCTGTACTGGAGGGACCCAAACCAGTATTCGGGAAGAGTAGGCCATGAAGTTGCCGGTGGTGTGGTGCTGCGCTCCGGGGTCATGGGTGGACTGTATAGCAACAGCCATAGCCTGCGTAGCGGCCCTAAGGGGGAGGGGACTGGGGAAAAGAAGGGAGGGGAACTTCCTCTCGACCCCCTCCCCCTTTCCCCTCTCTCCCCAGTCCCCCCTCCCTTTCCCCTCCCTTCAGGGCCGCTACGCAGGCTACGGCAGACATTGGCGCCTTTACATGCTTTCAGTTCGACCCCGCTGAAGCTGCATCCCCGCTGTACTTGCGGAGGTAATTAGCACGACAGCTTTACTTTTTACTTTTGTCTTCGCGCCAGATAGCGGTCTAACAGCGTGACCACAGCCTAGTCCCCAGGCTATCCCGTCTCTCGTTTTAGGAACGCCTGGGTACTAGGCTGGCGTGACCACAGTTCCTTTCGGTCGTGCAATCACTAATCGCCTGTCGCCATTCGCTCCGTCAACCTTTTTTGAAATAGCTATATATACTTCACATTCTCACCAAGGATTCATATTTCTAAGAAGGTCACGAATCAGTGTTTGTAGATTCGCTTGTTGAAGGTTTCTTGCCTGTCTTGTAAAATTCGGTTGAGAAAGTCAAAAATCCACCAAGTACAGTGGGGTTGTTATGATCTCAGTAGCCTGCGTCACATCCGGACTTTTCCTCCGTTAAGTCCGGATGTGACGCAGGCTAGATCTCAGCCGACGACTCGAAAATCTACTTACCATGCATGTCGGGTTGGGGAATGTGGGAGGCGCCCGAAACTGAAATTTATCACGAGTGAATAGGTCCGCCATGTACGCCCTAGCCTAACTTGCCTTTTTTCTGATTTATTTCTGTCTTTTGGTCATTTTAGTATTGATAACCCTTCACTTTCATTATCTTTCAGTATAATTTTTAGTTTTTGACTTAAGTTATTTTTGATTTAGGTTCGGAATATTTCTTACGGTTGGTACCAGCTCATTATCACTCATTAAGAATTGCCCATTCGTAGACTCCCGGATTGTGGTCCATATAGTGTGATAGAAATTATCATGTATGTAGCTAATAAGTGATATAAATATAAGTACAGCAGTTGTAAGTTGTGCCTTGTTACAGTAGCTCAATAAAAACCTTACGAACGGTACCAGTCTACCTAGCTAGAGCGGTAAAGGATATCATACATTACATACGTAATGTGCAAACGCGTTTCATCTCAAAACTGACATTACTTTACTTTATACAATATCATTTCGCACAATAGACCAATTTAGATTGCCTCGATGGTTTCCATTTCAATCTTCTTGGGGGATAGATATAGACGCGATATAATATGAGGAGAGCGAAATTCCCGGATTGATATCTGATCGATGTTCACAACGAATAATAAATATATAATAACGAAATATTTCTAGTATCATTCTAGTAACAGGAAGTTGACGCCATCGCGCGCCTAAAACAGGGAAATTTGACGCTCGATCGAAAATCCTCTCTGGTTCTTTTAGTGTATTTCTCACCTTGGTGGATATAACCATCTGTATCAATGGTGGAGATGCTCTAAGATAATCTATAGCTTGTTGCTGTGTGGCTCCTATTAATTTGTATTTATTTATCCACAAAAGTTCATCTCCAACCTTAAGACGGCCATCCCTAAAGAACATGTTGAAGTACAAAAGGTAAATGATTGCACAGGTGATCGTAAGAGCAGTTCTTAGTAAGACTGTGAAAATGGCATCACAATGGCATGGTGTCAGTTTCACATTCATACCTGCTCTGTAACTGAGTGACATTGATAGATAGTAATAGTAAATTACTGAGTACATTGCTTGTCATCTCCCACCCCATTTAGCAATGTTTTGGTCTGTATTTGGTCTGTATTTGCTACCAGCAAATAACTGGGGAAGACTGGAACAAGTTCCAAAAATAGTCCAAATCAGGATCAGGTTTAGAGAAGGGGTGGAGGGGATGCACAGCCCTTCCTGAGTGAACCCTTTTTGAATATTTCCCAAAAATATCCTCTTGATCCTTTGGATAGTTTCCAATTGCTATAGAGCTATACCCTTTCCTACAGGATAATCCTTATCTGCCCTGTAAATAAGGAACAACATTTCACATTAGGCTACTGAAGGTTATTTTAATGGTGCCTATGGGACCCTCAGCTTCCTGGCTTTTCTCTCCAGATTGGAGATTAAATAAGTAGAGTTAACTGCCCCTCAGGGTAACTTTGGGTATCCTGTGTTAATAGATGGAAAGACAGAGAACTGGGGATTTATAGAGGAAGACTTGGACACAGGAAGCCCAAGAGTGAAAAGAGTTTTTGAAGGCTAAGCGTTTTTGTATTATCAGGGCACAGGTAGCCCAAGCTCACTATTAGTGGCTATTTATAAGAGAATGTATGTCACTCAATAACACTCAAAATTTCTATCTTAATTTTAATAAAATTCCACGAGACTTCTAGAGTGTGTTGTTCGTGCTTTCTTCTAACCTCTGAATGAGTTTCAGTGAAATTCGTTGATTTTAACTGCTCGCCCTTGAGTGGCTTAGGGCGAGCAGTTAAAATCGACGAATTTCACTGAAACTCATTCAGAGGTTAGAAGAAAGCACGAACAACACACTCTAGAAGTCTCGTGGAATCTTATTAAAATTAAGATAGAAATTTTGAGTGTTATTGAGTGACATACATTCTCTTATAAATAGCCACTAACAGTGAGCTTGGGCTACCTGTGATCAGGGTAGTAACGAGGTATATAGCTTTTTCAGTGATCCTGATCCCACGGCTAAAAATCTGATCCTTGATCCCCAAAATAATGACAATTTTGATCACTGATCCTGTAAAAAGTGATCCCTGAAAAATGGTGATCCCAATCCAAAGACAGTGATCCTGATCCCAAGGCTAAAAATCTGATCCCTGAGACCAAAAAAATAATGTTCATGTGATCCCTGAGCCCCAAAATAACGCTGATCCCTGATCCCATATACCTCGTTACTACCCTGTATTATGATTTAGTTTGTTACCTAGCTGCAGCACCACCAGTATTTATATGAGTAATAAATATTCCTACAGAGCCAGTGATGCCATCAGTACGTTGTGCTATTTGTATTCCAAGGCCCCTGCTATCCTTAAGAATGTGAATCTTCTTTGTAACATGGTGCTTTACATGTAAAAATACAAATTAAGTGAAAGGAATAAAGTTTCTTGTGGAAATGGATGCTAGAGAATATTACAAGATAACAAAATGAAAAAGAAGTCCATTAAAAAGAAACTGACATACATATAAGGTCTTTCCCTTTCCCTTAATCAAAACATGGCTCAACTATTGACAAGGGATTGTCTCTCAAGGTACAGAGTAATACAGGTAGTAAAATCATGCAACATTTAATATTACAACTTTGTGTTGCAAGTTGCAGGGAAGTGTTGCTAGTATTACCATCTCACATAGAAAGTGCTTCCAGTTCATGCAACAAAGAAATTTTGTTGCAAGCACAGTGGCAATACCATCAGCAATTCCTCTGCATCACAATAATGTTGTGTGAAATGTTGTACAATTTTGTTGCCTGTATTACCACACCATCAGATCAGTTTGACATTCTACTCATACCAAAGCTGAATGTTTATGACTATTGAGTACGACTACTGTCACACCCAGGGAGGGACTCCGATCGGAAATGGACTGGGATGCTCGTCATACCTTTTAGGGGTCAAAATCAGCAATCTGGTACCTTTTAGGGTGTCCCAGACTTTAGTGGACTACTAGTCTCTAGAGACCTACAAGCTGGTACCTTTAAGGGTGATTTTTTCCTCCATCAATGATTCAATAATGGAAACAAAGATCGGATTGCACGACCATCAAATTGTTCATATATAAATACTAGACACAATTGATCACTTGTTTGACTAAAATATGCAAAATGTTAAATTTAGTGTTTTTGAGTTGGTACCTTTTAGGGGTAAAAACATGTATTGCCACACCCACCTGGATAAGACTCAGGTACCTTTTAGGGGTCATTTTTTAAATTTCTGACGAGCATCCCCATCCTCTTATATATAGGAGTCCCCACCCCGGATTGTCACATGTCATCGTGCAAAGCCTGTATTTGTTTGAGATTATTTTCCATACCTCATCAGAAGAGGGCTGGTAAGTGGTGCCGTTTGCCATAGCAACATTTGATGGGGTTGTGCCATCACGTAACACTTTGAGAACAAGTTTTCCACTGCGTAAAGCACTATTTAAATATAGTCTTTAAAAGAAAGGCAAATGTACATTGGTAACTAGGTGAATAATCATTTAAAATATGGTGCAACAATATTTGTTGTTCATCCCACCATGGAGGGAATTTGATAAAGGATCCCCTCTCTGGAATTTCCTGTTTTCTACC
Source organism: Telmatactis stephensoni (assembly GCA_029948255.1). Lineage (NCBI taxonomy): Eukaryota > Metazoa > Cnidaria > Anthozoa > Actiniaria > Isophelliidae > Telmatactis > Telmatactis stephensoni. The sequence goes on along the minus strand of JALIZF010001483.1, from coordinate 183,112 downwards.
ATACAGATGTTGCAGTTATTATTTTGTTCTTTCCCTTTCCAATTCCCTCTTGGTTGAAGGGTATTTTATGGAATAACACAATTTATTATACAATTGTGACGTAAATTTACCAAATAAGGTATCATTTGAGGGCCAATATGGGACGGTAATACCCTCTAGAAAACCGGTTTGCGTATTCGGCCCTGCATGACGTCAAGGCTTCAAACCGGTTTCTTTTTCCCGCGCGCGCGCTGGTTTGTAAAAAGGACTGTTTAGAAATCCGGTTTGCGTATTCGGCCCTGTATGACATCAAGGCTTCAAACCGGTTTGAAGGGCGCGCGCGTTGGTTTTCAAAAAGGACTGTTTTGATAATATAAAATACTGTAAAAAACAAAGCGAAAAAGCAATTGTATAATAAATCCTTTATTAGATATTTTCTTGTGTATTACGGGCTGACATTTTACTCATCGCTCGCATTTTGCCTCGCCTAAAGGCTCGGCAAAATACATACGCGACTCGTAAAATATCAGCCCGTAATACACAAGAAAATATCTAATAAGTGGTATATAATACAGTCAGTTCTCCAATGATGGCCTTTTCACAACAATGACCAGCATTATATCTCTCAGCAATCAACCAACATATTTACTCTTGCTCAGACTTATGTACAACATCCAAGTCTCCACAATGGAAATGGCCAGCAAACACATCCTCAAATCCTCAAATAACCTCTCTAAAATAGACAACAACTCACTTATTTAAAATAGCCTTTAATTTGTAATTTCTGTCTTTTATATATTATTTTCAATGCGCTTAGAGCAGCACTGGATAAGCGCTTTATAAATTGTATTATTATTATTATTATTATTATTATTATTAAAAGCAAGAATTTGACATTTAATATTTTTTCTTCTCAATGTACTTTAATCAATACAGCTGAATTTTTGGTGAACTGATTGATACCTACTGAGTTTTAAATCAAAAGGTTAATCTTTGCATCATCACGTGCTTTACTATCACTTCATGGAAGCATTCATACCAACAAAATTATTGAGGACCAAGAACGTCAACACCCCTATATCCCTGTACTGACCACCTCTCCACATTTAGTTATCTAGTTTCCCAAGCAGGTTGGCCATAGTGGAGAAGTTTTACTGTACAGGGCCGTATCCAAGGGGTGGGTACACCCCCTCCCCCCCCCTGTAGAAGCCAAATATGAGCAGCAGCTTCTTCCCCCCACCCCTCCCCCTAACTGAGTTGGGTAAGGTAAGGCAATATAGACAAAGCAAGCATAGGCATAGTTCCAATTCCATTTCATGTGCACCCACCCAGCAAAACCCCTGGTTATGGCCCTACTGTATTTCATTACTTGAAAAGCATCTTTTAGAAATACTTCGGAATGCAAAAAGTTGTGAAAAAAGACATAAAACATTCAGTGTTTTGATAACATCATCCAATCAAGAGAGCTGTGAAATGGTAATTATAAACCCCAATTTCAATAATTGATTGCACCTCTATTAAGTACATGAAATTGTCTAAGTTACTAATGTGAACTTAAATGCTTGCAGAATATAAGTTTATTCCGATATAAAGATGCGATAAAACTCAAGCAAGTTGTCTTCTCATGTATAAGCTTTCTTCGATCTAAGCGAATATCGAAGCAAATATTCGTATAAAATGGTTCTTCTAAATAAGTCCTAATTACCTGCACACGACATTTAAAGATGACTAAATCATAGCTACACATTTTATTATACGTCCAAACTCGTGTTCATACTCATTCAAAATGTCGTTAAAATCAATAAGATTACTCACCTCGACCTCTCCAAGCTTGCCTTTGTAAGGTCTCTTCCATTGACCGCCAAGATTCTTTCCCCAACCTTTAGTCTACCATCTAAAGAAGCTGGACTGTTTGGTAGTATTTTGGATATCTGCGCATTTCCCAAACTAACTTTTGAGCGTCCCGAAGACTTGCTTGCATTCTTGTTGTCCAAAACAATCCCAAAATTCACTGAACAATTGTCAAACTCGAGTACTACAACTTCGGTTTGTGGTTGTGATGGACGCGTTCTGTCTGTAGCCCGCAAAACATGGTTTTTGCTGCTCTTTCTTTGACGTTCTACATCAAGTACAATCCCGACGTTTTCATTTTTATCTTGTTCTTTGACAAGTTCCTCCGTCTTGTCCACATTCTTCGTGTCAAGAGACATAACTCATCGTCATATTTCCCCTCACAACGAGTGTTTATAACGAGCTCTGCGGGTCACACGATCATTTTCGAAATAGTACGTTCCTTTATGGTTGAATGAAAGGTTTCATAACATTATTAGAAGCTCTTCCTCTTCATGATCTTTATGCTAGAAACAAGAAGTCTTTAAAGGATAAACCATAAAGACCTATTTTATGTCGCACCACATTTTTGTTTGCTTTTGAATCTTTCACCGATATGTCACCTTTGATTAACGCGTGACGTAACGGGCTACATTTTGACGACCCTGACAACACAAGTAGTCCAATATGGTCGTCCGAACGTTTCAAAATTCGCTAAATCAAATTCGTTGTCGCTAAAACTAGATTAATGCGTGTACGCGAGAATGCGTGTACCTTAGGGCCATTCGTTTTTCTGTGTATTTGGAAAATGAAAAAAGCTTCCAAATTCATTTTTGACGATTTTAAATCAAGAAAAACAATTTTTGACGCCAGCTTTCGAATTTCGTTTTCTTGAAAATTGAAAAAATGAAAAATGAAAATCGAAAATTGAAATCCTTTTCAATCTTCAATATTTTGAAAATTGAAAAAGGAAATGGGTGCAAATCATTCCTGAGAGGGGGCGGGGAAGGTTTCAGCGAATGCCTGTGGGAGGAGGGGGAGGTCATTAGCGATAAAGCTTGTCTTTCGGTAAGATGGTGAAATGCAAGAATAATATAGAGGAAGATAAATCACAATCAAATGCTCATGTCAGCCTTTCTGGAGAGTCGGCAAAAGCATACAAACAAGATAAAGTATTTATACAAACAATTTTCATTGTCCCACTGGTTCAGATCATTTGAAATGAGAGAATGTTTCAACATCAGTCAGTCAAAATGGCGAACTAGTAACGAATGTAACGAGTAACACACAGAGATGGAGATTTTCTCAGCCTTTACAATGGACCGCAATGCGACAAGTTCTATCTGATGAACATTCTTTAGCTATGCATTAACATCTCTCCTAAATTAAATATGCCACTGTTGGTAATAAATCGAGCTCATTCTTCGTTCGGAACAACAATCACTGTGTTGGGAGTTATTAAAGTATTTACTAAGTCTCAGCGATATCGACATCCCCCCTCCCCCCACAGGTATAGATATAAACCTACCCCACCCCTAAGCCACTCACTATCTTAATTTTAATTCCACGAGACTTCTAGAGTGTGTTGTTCATGCTTTCATTTTTGAGTGGCTTAGGGCGAGCAGTTAAAATCGACGAATTTCACTGAAACTCATTCAGAGGTTAGAAGAAAGCATGAACAACACACTCTAGAAGTCTCGTGGAATTAAAATTAAGATAGAAATTTTGAGTGTTATTGAGTGACATACATTCTCTTATAAATAGCCACTAATAGTGAGCTTGGGCTACCTGTGGTCATTGTAAACTGACTTTGCAAGCTTAAAGAGAGCACAGGTAGCCCAAGCTCACTGTCAGTGTTGGTTTGCTATAGAATATATGGGACTTAATTAAATCTTCATTTCTTGCCTTGAATCACAATAAAATCCCTTGAAACTTGCATGGTGTCCTTTTGATGTACTGCATTACCGCCTGGCTGAGTGTGAGCATGGATCTTAAAAATCTTTTTAAGATCCATGGTGTGAGCGAGTTTCGTTCAGTTTAAGATAAAAGCTATCTTAAACTGAACGAAACTCGCTCACACTCAGCCAGGCGGTAGCAGTACATCAAAAGGACACCATGCAAGTTTCAAGGGATTTTATTGTGATTCAAGGGACCGTTCATTTTTTATCGGGAGGGGGGGGGGGCTGGTGGTTTTTGAGGGGGGGCCACTTGAATAAAATGGCCACAAAATGGGGGGCCAAGCAAAAACTCTTTGGCTATTTGAGGAGGGGTCACGCAAAAAAATTGTTTATGCAGCACCTTTTTGTTATCAAATCAACCATAATGGAGCCACCACGAAGTACTTTTCTTGCAAAATTTCTGTTGAGCGGCTCGCGCAAAAGCCAATTACATTCTAAATTGTTACACTGCAGCCATGCTACAATGCCAAACACTACAAGCTAGTGTAGAGTGAGTTACACTGCATTGCATCAAGATCATTTCAAATCTCTTTAGGAAACAGTCTTTACGAACAATAGATTTACCTCAAATTTCTGCAAAGCAGCTCGCGCTTCGCGCTAGATCGTGCTCGCGTTTGTAGTTAGTGACTTGCACATTCCACCATGCATAATGGTACGTGTTTCAAATCCTTTTACTAAGGAAGAAGTCTTTGTAAACTTATGTACTTAAATTCAGTAATTAATAGTAGATATCTTTGCACGTTGAGAAAATCCTTTTGGGAATTAGTCTCTGTTTAACATATACACCTCAAATTTCTGCCGAGCGACTCACGCTCGCATTTGAAATAAGTGACATGCACATTTCATAAGATGATTTAAAATCCTTTTTGGAACTGATAGCGCGCTAGCCTCTCACCTAGCTGTGAACATATATACTTCAAAGTTCTGCCGAGCGTCTCGCGCTTCGCGGTCGCATTTGTAAATAAATATAGTATCTCGCACATTGCACCATAAGAACATTTAAAATTCTTTTAGAAAATAGCCTCTGGAAACATCTTTACTTGAAATTTCAGGTGAGCGGCTCGCGCTTCGCGCTCACATATATAATTATGCAATATTACTCTCTAATATTGTTCAACAATAATGGGCTTATAATTTCCTTTGCTACACATATGAGGATAACAGCAGTGATGACTAATAATTCAATGTTATCCTAGTACGTCTGCGATAATGAAAAGGCAAAAATACATATATTCCGATCTCTTGATAACATTGCATAATTTTCAGTGGTGGTGGTGGTGGTAGTGTGGAGGGAGGGGCCATGTAAATGAAACATGAACTAAGAGGGGGGCCATTTAAAACATTGTATGATAAAGAGGGGGGGCCGGACACTTTTTGGGGCAAAAATTCCCAAAACCACCAGGCCCCCCCTCCTGATAAAAAATGAACAGTCCCCAAGGCAAGAAATGAAGATTTAATTAAGTCACATATATTCTATAGCAAACCAACACTGACAGTGAGCTTGGGCTACCTGTGAAGAGAGCTGACTTCGTTCCTCAAGATTTGAAAACGGCGAATCTTATATTGTTTTGATTTTCGAAGACCGTGAGTTCGTTCGTTCGTCGAGATTTGAAAACGACGAATCTTATATTGTTTTGATTTTCGGAGACCGTGAGCTTAGATATAACGAAGTAATTGTAAAACTTTGCAAGCTTAAAACTGACAGGGATCTGAGCTGACTTCGTTCCTCAAGATTTGGAAACAGCGCATCTTGTATTGTTGTGATTTTCGAGGAACGTGAGTTTTAAGGAAGTCATTGTAAACCGGTCATTTGACACATTCATATTATGACATAATCTTTGTCTATATTTTCGAAAATTTTAAGCGACTATATATGTTTGTATTCTTTTATCGAAGACCGTGAGTGAGTTCGTTCGTCGAGATTTGAAAACGGCGAATCTTATATTGTTTTGATTTTCGGAGACCGTGAGCTTAGATATAACGAAGTAATTGTAAAACTTTGCAAGCTTGAAAACGGCGAATCTTAAATGTGTACGTACGTCACCAATCGAACCAATAGATATAATGATATGCACGATTTGACAAATGGTACCAATATGGAACCATTGGTATAAGCGCTCGGCCGGCTGCTCTCGAGTTACCACAGGAACTCCAAACCTATTACCTGTTTTCCGCTCGTATTACCACAGGAACTCCACACCACCTGGTTGCCCTGTTCTTATGTTTTACATATGTTATACATATATGGGGCTTCCTGTGGAAATTCACCAACTGTACCAATAGTAAAATGCAAATTACAAATGGAATAGATTGGTCATGTTGGACATACTTGTGGCCATCTTGGATGAACTTCAACAAAAGATTTCTCATTAGTGTCCCTTGTTTGTTCATCCAATATGGCTACTGCTCTATTGTCTTCTGAATTCCCAAAGGAATGGATTAAACCCAGCAATTTGTTCCAGGTATTCAACTCCTCAACCATTCTTGTACATAGCAACTTGTTTGCCCACTGCCAGCTAGGATTCTTAACCCAACAATTTCATGGTGGCCCAATGTAAGAATAGCTTTGGCAAAATTTGTTACCATCTAAAAACAAGGAATTGTCAAGTGTCTAACTTTCATACATCTTATCAGCCAGTATTACAACTCTACACAGGCTAACTACCAACATGCTGTTGATGGAACATTGTCAATAGGTCTTTCAGGGTTTTGGTGCAGGATTGACACTAAGATATGCTATCATGCTTAGGGCTCATGAGCTCCCTACAATAAAAAGTTCTGGACACAAGCTTCAAACAATATGGTATTTATTATTGTTTTTATACACTCCTGCTTCTGACCACTTATTCTCTGTTTTTCATCTTTTCTCTGGCCATCTTCTTCTTAGATACCTTTTTCACCTCCACTTCATCTTCAGCACGAGCTACAACTTGTTCTCGTTCAGCTAGAATCATTTCAATGTGACAAGGAGAGCTCATGTAAGCTGGTGAAGAAAACAAAACACATCATGGACTTTTGGTCAAGGATTTTGAATAGACCTAATCCACACGTCACAATGTTTTCCCAATTTATGCATAACAAACCTCTACATGATTCATTTTCTTTTCTTTTTGCTCTTCAAAAACCTCATGAGCATCTTAAAGGAATAAGGGACCGTTCATTTTTTATCAGGAGGGGGGGGCTGGTGGTTTTTGGAAGTTTTGCCCCAAAAAGTGTCCGGCCCCCCCTCTTTGTCATACAATTTTTTAAATGGCCCCCTCTCTTAGTTCATGTTTCATTTACATGACCCCTCCCCCCCCCCCACACACACACACACACTACCACCACCACCACCACTGAAAATTATGCAATGTTATCCAAGAGATCGGAATATGTATTTTTGCCTTTTCATTATCACAGACATACTAGGATAACACTGAATTATTAGTCATCATTGCTGTTATCCTCATATGTGTAGCAAAGGAAAATATAAGCCCATTATTGTTGAATAATTTCAAGTAAAGATTTACAAATGCGAGCGCGAAGCGCGAGACGCTCGGCAGAACTTTGAAGTATATATGTTCACAGCTAGGTGAGAGGCTATCAGTTCCAAAAAGGATAATTTTTAAATCATCTTTAGTTATGAAATGTGCAAGTCACTTATTTCAAATTTGAGCGTGAGTCGCTCGGCAGAAATTTTAGGTGTATATGTTAAACAGAGACTAATTCCCAAAAGGATTTTCTCAACGTGCAAAGATATTTAAAGACTATTAATTACTGAATTTAAGTACATAAGTTTACAAAGACTTCTTCCTTAGTAAAAGGATTTGAAACACGTACCATTATGGTGGAATGTGCAAGTCACTAACTACAAATGCGAGTGCTTTGCAGAAATATAGGTAATCTATTGTTCGTAAAGACTGTTTCCTAAAGAGATTTGAAATGATCTTGATGCAATGCAGTGTAATTCACTCTACACTAGCTTGTAGGTGTTTGGCATTGTAGCATGGCTGCAGTGTAACAATTTAGAATGTAATTGTCTTTTGCGAGCGCGAAGCGCGAGCCGCTCAACAGAAATTTTGCAAGAAAAGTACTTCGTGGTGGCTCCATTTTGTTTGATTTGATAACAAAAAGGTGCTGCATAAACTATTTTTTTGCATGACCCCTCCTCAAATAGCCAAAAAGTTTTTGCTTGGCCCCCCCTTTTATGGCCATTTTTTTCAGGTGGCCCCCCCTCAAAAACCACCAGCCCCCCCCTCCCGATAAAAAATGAACAGTCCCTAAAGACAATAACCTGACAAGTTTCAAAATCAAAGCAGATCATTCCTCAGGAGGTTTGTCATGCTGAATTGGGAAAACATTGTCATATGATGGATTTGAACCATTTCACCAGAAGATTTTGGTGAATACACAAATCCAAACACTTACGGTTGATGCGACCATGAGCTCTGTAAGTTCTACGCCTCATGCTAGGAGCTTCATTTACTTGAATATGTTCTACAACTAGTGCATCAACATCCAAACCCTGTAGAAACATTCAGTATTGTGTTTAAATTAATATTTGTGTAATAAATAAAGAATTACATCAACAAAATAATACTGAACAATAGAGTTTGTGCAAGGAATTCTAATCATTATTTTCTAGATAAGAAATTTTACTGAGACCTTCCTGGTAAGCTTTACCTTAAATTCAGCATTACTTTCAGCATTTTTCAACAGCTGTAATAAAATTTCTGCACTTTTCTTTGGCCATCGACCCTGTGATCCTGGGGCCTTACGATTCTTGGCCTAACATGTCAACATAATACATAATACCAATTAACAAACATTAAAGCCTAAAGATTTGCCCATGGTGTTTATTATCATCATCCTTTCTAAGAGGCTTTTTGCCGGGGGGGGGGGGGGGGGGGGCACAGATCCAGAAATAAGAAATAAGTTAACCATGAGATGTCAGTGTGTGTGTGTGTATTACACCATATGAATATGAATTTAAAGACAAAGTACATACGAGTGGGAAATGATAAGGTCTGAACATCACCACATCAAAATCATTAACAACTTTCAGTACCTGACCATATTTTTGTTGTTGTTTTCCACTGGTCAATTTCTACTCATATGAAATGCTTTACTGATTAAAGCCTGATCTACACAACAACCTTTTATAGCATGACACCCCTAATTTTGGATGTGGGCCCACCATTTTTGGCATGGCACCCATGATTGTCATCCTGAGAACAGACAATTTGTTGGCCTGATAGGGTGCCATACCCAAAATAATCTGTCTCTCTGCCAAGAATAATGGGTGCTGTGCCATAAAAAGGTTGTCAGGTAAATCAAGCTTAAATCTTATCATCACAATCTACAACACACACAAAAAAGACATAAAATGACAATGTAAAGGTGATGTTACATCGGTCAATTCGCAACAATGGTTTTCTGCGCAACACTTAGGGGCTGTTTATATGGAGGCGAGCCAGCCCAGTAAGTGGGCTGACTTCTTTTGTTCTGTGGCACCCAGAGACACGAAAACAAAAGAAGTCATCCTGCTTACCTGGCTGGCTCATCTCCATATAAACAGCTCTTTAGTGAAAATTGATAATTTTGCATTAAACGTTTTTAAAATTCATATCAAATATTTGCAACTTGTTCACTAAGCAAAGACAGGACATAAACTTTACTGACAACATTTGTCACCCGGAAAATGGTTGTTGCGAATCGACCCGTGTAACATCACCTTAATACTGTCCATAACGTACCTGAGCCTTGCGTCCCACACCGCCATTGAATCTCCTGAATGGAACCAATTGTTTCTTGGCCACAACGTCCTTCAGGTACCTATTAGCTTTACGAATGTGCATGTCCTTAATTGCCATAGCTGTTTCCCTCGTGTTCTTGAAGTGAACACGGAGATTTGAGCCCCGTGCTTTGCATGATTTTGTGGGGTTTTCAGGGTCAGTCGCGTAGCGTGTCATAGTGCTGTAAAATAATAGTTTTAATCTGTTATACATATTGACAAATAAGAGGCAGTTTGCAGGACTAGAAGATTTAAATTTCTAATACAAGATCGACACATAACCAATAATTTCTATTGTAAAAATCTCGCATAAAATATAAAACAAAACTGTAAAAGTCGCCATTTTATAACACAACAAAATCAAGTTCTTTAAATAAATTCTAAATAGTCTCCATTGACAAGGGGGGTAATGAAATACCCATCGAAACAAAACTTCCATGTTTCATTCTGTCATCCCTCCAATCTAGAAGTTTATATATTAAAGGATTGCTAAGATATCTTCAGATTAATCGAGTAAATTTGTATACTTTCTACCTTCACTATGTCCTGAAGGAAAGAGGACATTCCCGGCATGCTATTCGGGTAAAACCAGTTCTACGCATGCGCTAGTTCGATTCCAATATGGCTGCCAGTTGATTCATGCTAGACAAGACAAAAGTAGCTCTTTTTACCTTATACAAGAATCTGCTTACTTTATATTGTAGCAACATGTTTTGGGGTAAGAGTATCTGTTGAATGTACTGTCAAATACTGTAATATCTTTTGAAAACAAGGATTTTAATGGCGTATAAATTTACGCACGCGGCTGGCAAAGTATGTTCCAATTTACTTGTGTAAACTAAAACCAGAGAAAATCAATGTTTTCATTATCTTATGATATTATCGACCAAAAACTGAATGGGTATAGTTTTGGTCGGGAATGGGGTATTTATACTTTGAACATTTTGGTCTGATTATTTGGGTACCCACTTTAAAGAAAAAATTATCTTTCTTGGTCAGTAGTACCCCACCCTGAGTGAGGTATGTGATTGTGAAAGAATTAGAGTCGTTTTCGTATGAGTGGGAAACTTACCATACTGTATCATAACCATACCAGTATCATAGTTTCTATAAAAGCATTCGAAATTCCTGCTTTAACCATATCGTATCATAACTGTACAGTGTTCCCACTCATACGAAAACGACTCTATGCAGAGTATTATATTTCTTTACAGAATAATGAATGATTTGCATAAAGTTTCTGCAACTGCACACCTTACAGCCCTCCTCACAGTTTAAGGCTAGATGTTCTTCTGGCCACAGTTCATGTCATAAAATAGTTATCACCTAAGTACCACATCAAACCATTCAACAATATTGAACATTAATTGAAGGATCACCTCTTCTTGTCCCAGGGGAGACTCCATTGTAAAACGATCCGGTATGCTCATTGGAAATTTTTTTAAATACCCCTAAAAGATACCGGAAGTCTTTTAAGAAGGGTGTGGCTGGACAATTTTTAACCCCTAAGAGATACCAGCGATTACAAGCTAATGAACATTATTATGATGAACATAAAATTGAACGGGTCGAAACGCTTTTGTTGGACATATTTCTTCCATTTGAGAACAAGATAATAAGCGATGGGCTCTTTTGATACCCTAAGAGAGACCAGGAAATGCTAAAACTCTAAACCTCAATTTTAACACCCTAAAAGATACCAAATTGCCCGTAAGAGATACGATGAGCATACCCGATCGTTTTACAATGGAGTCCCCCCAGGGCTTCTTGATAACCATAGGTCATTGCAAAATTTGTATCCTCCCCAAAACAGTTGCTTTTTAATTTGCCACCAAACACCCCTAGAGAGTTTATATAGGGACAATTTGTGGAAATCAGATTCCAATCGACTGTTTGAAAAACAATGTGAATTTTCATTGGAATTCTTCATTGTTTGAAAAACAATGTGAATTTTCATTGCAAATTCATATTCTTCATTGTGTACTCCCCATGCAAATTCACATTGTTCATTGTGTACTCCATGCAAATTCACATTGTCAAACCAGGGATGTCAATAGAAGCCGGCTCCGGCGATAAACTGCCGTCTACTTAACTTCTGACCACCAGCTACATTAAAACTGTAAAAGTTTAAGTTTAGTTGTTTTCAACAAATCTTTCTCAACAAAGCTCATAAATTGCAAAAATAATGCTATTCAACTACTTATTAATTATATTTAAAAACTTGCGTACTGTTCATTGTTGTTGTGTGTTGCCCTTTATTTTGTTGTTTCTAGCAAGATTTTTAACTAAATTCGTGAAGTCTCTCTTTGTCATTTTTGGTCGCCATCTTGGATTTGTTGTGCAAGAATGGATTATGGGTAGTATCGAGCCCAGCTGCTCAGCTGTACTTCTCTTCAAACATGGCATCCAAGAAGTGAAAACATGGAAGTATTGAAGGCAATTGACATCCATTCTTTCAAAAGTTATTTTAGAAGCCGTCCACGGGACTTTTCATTTCATAACATTGCTTTCACTGTTAAACTCATCATTTTTGAGGAAAAAAAAAACATTATGAGACTTGAATCTCCCAAATATTATGCCCTCAAAATGCGGGAAAACTCCATCTCCAGTACTCTAAATTTCAAAATTTCCTGTGGGAACATCCCCCGGACCCCCTAGTTAACTTGCCCCTGTGGTAGCCTTCTACTTTCAAAACTATTGACACCCCTGCAAACAGTCCATTGGAACGTGATTACATTGGAATACTTTACCTTCTTATTATGTACTCACAATTCTGACAAAGCAAAATATATAAATGAATAAAACCCTAAAATTACTGTCATTAATTTGATCTCAGGAATCACTTTAGATGTTGGAAAACGCTACACTCAGACTGTGGAGAAGTCATTCCACTTATCAATGGCAGCATTGGGTTTTCACAGCACAAACCCTGATCCTGTGACAATTATGGTAGAAGTGGAGAAGGCACAATTTGCACTTTGTACACTACAAGCTGGTCAAATCCCACAACAGCCTCTTGATATTGCTTTTACAGAGGGAGAAGAAATTACATTTTTCACTGAAGGTAACAGTGAAGTTCATCTGACAGGTAAGAACTTTGCTGAATTTAGTAGACTCACTCCAAAATTTACTCATAAATTTTTTTCATAAGCAAATTGGATTTCTGGTTACAGTGCGTTTCACATAACTTTTGCCAATTTTTTCCGAAGTTTGTTCGGAAGTTCCGAAGTTCGTATCGTACTTGGGAAGTTCACAACGAACTTCGTTGGTGGACTTCGAACTTACTTCTCGAGTAAGTTCAGTAATTCGGTTAGAATCAACTTCGTGGTTTTAGTCGAAATCGATTTAGTTATGAGTTTCTTAGCTTTATCACAGATGTTATCAAACAGGGAAGTGCTGTGCCTAAAGAGGTTTGCAATTTATTTACTGAAAGATCGCTTGAAGGAGAAAAACAAGCTCAAGTTACCATTTGTCGCGGCGAATAGATATGTATTTTTGAGAAGTGGTTCTGCCGAGGCAAAACAGGGAGAAAATAGAATAATTATTTCAACTACATAAAAAAGCAATCAATATACAAAGATTCAGTTTTGGTGGCTCTCTTTTTTCGCTATAAATGCACCTTTGTTTTGATATGTATGCAAATAGAAGTGTAGACATGTCATCTTTGAGACCGACCACCGAAGATCTTATCTTTACCCTAAATTCGATTCCTGGCAAAGAAATAGGGTAAACTCATGTTTGGCAAATTAAATCTGGAGCATTTACATGTAAGATTTATAGATAAACTGCTTCGAAGAATCTTTCTGTATTATAAATCAGTATAATATGATAGTACTAGAGGTTTTTTTGCCAAGTTTGTTTTTGTAGTTCAATAATTTCAAGGATAGTCGGCTTTGTAAGATATTATCCATGTCATTCTTTCATATTTTGTTTTAAAAAGTTGACAACCATGCCTTAAACTCCTTGGCAGAATCTTCCATTGCTCAGTTCCACTGAATTACCGAATTTACGCGGGAAGTAAGTTCGAAGTTCGCCAACGAAGTTCGTTGTGAACTTCCCAAGTACGATATGAACTTTGGAACTTCCGAACGAACTTCGGAAAAAATTGGCAAAAGTTATGTGAAACACACTGTAAAAAAGCTTTCCTAGCCAAACTTGAATGATTGTATTAGGATTTCAAGTCTGCACAATATTTTATTAGTTGACTCTCTTGTAAGTGACCACCATTGGGATCAGGAGAAAGTGGTCACTAACAAGAAATGGTCGCTTATGAAAACCCAACACAGGAAGCCCAAACCATACATAATATGTAACACATCTGGATACATGTCCATGGAGAATGCATTGTTTTATGGAAACAAGTCAGAAAACATTGATTACAAGGTTACATTTAATATTTAACAGCTGTGTTTATTAGTAAGGATCTGTTATCACTGACTCTGGGGTGGTTGCTTACAAGAGAAGAAAAACAATGAAAAATTCCAAAAATTGAACCCCAAAGGTGGTCGCAGTCACTTACGAGAGTGATCACTTATGAGAGATTTTTTACAGAGTTTATATGGGAAACAAAACTGCAGGAAATTGAAAGGGTGGTCACTAATAAGAGATGGTGGCTTACTAGAGTCACTGTTTAAAGAGAGTCAAATGTATTGCAAGGACTTAAAAGCCCAACAACAGAGTTCGTACAGGTCATGGAAAAACTGGAAAGTCATGGAATTTCATGGTTTCATTTTCTAGGCCTGGAAGTCATGGAATTTAAAATTAAGGTCAAAATCAGGGTATCTAATTCGCTGGCTACCTCATGAATAATATTAATGAGGATTTGAATGACCATTAAGCATTAACCATCAAATGGCCAAAGGGGTTTTTTACATATCAAATTGTCATAAATTACTGAATCTTACTCTTTCTTTCCACTTTTATTGTAATCTGTTTGGCTTAATTCAGCGGTAATCATGAACAATCTGCACTGTACGGTAAGTGGTCGGTAAGGTAACGGTAAATGGTTGGTAAGTGGTCGGTAAGGTAACGGTACGTGGTCGATAAGTGGTCAGTAAGGTAACGGTAAGTGGTCGGTAAGTGGTCGATAAGTGGTCGGTAAGTGGTCGGTAAGGTAACGGTAAGTGGTCGGTAAGGTAACGGTAAGGTAACGGTAGAATGTGGTCGGTAAGGTAACGGTAAGGTAACGGTAAGGTAACGGTAAGGTAACGGTAAGGTAACGGTAAGGTGACAGTAAGATAACGGTAAGATGACGGTAAGGTAACGGTAAGGTGACGGTAAGATAACGGTAAGATGACGGTAAGGTAACGGTAAGGTAACGGTAAGATGACGGTAAGGTAACGGTAAGGTGACGGTAAGATAACGGTAAGATGACGGTAAGGTACGGTAATTGAACGAAGTCATTTTTAGTCAATTGCCAATCTGGAAAAGCGAAAAGCGTCCTTAGTTACGTGTAAACAAACCAAGTTGGAATCAGAACAAATTTTGAGTCAACAACTTAGCCGCTTGAGTGATGCCTGACTTAAATATGTTGAATTAACACTATCTACAAGCGATCAGTTATGATTTCTAGTGAAATCAAATACACTTATTTCTAAGTTGTAAGTTAGAATACAGAATACAGTTTCAAAGTAACTCGTACTTCTTCTTGTCCGCTCTGGAAAAGCGAAAAGCGTCCTTTGTACGTAGTGTAAACAAACCGAACCCAGTCGAAATCAGTAACTCGACAAAAACACGATGTTGTTGTTGAATATACTGTCAAATTTGAAATAAAATATACGGAAGCTGATGTGGTCGGTAAGGTAACAGCAAGGTAACGGTAAGGTGATGGTAAGGTAACGGTAAGGTGACGGTAAGGTAACGGTAAGGTAACGGTAAGGTAACGGTAAGGTAACGGTAAGTGGTCGACGAACCGAGTTACCGACCACTTACCGTACGGTGCAGATTGTTCATGATTACCTAATTCAGCTTTAAACCTACTGTAAAATAATAGAATGGGGATAGAGAAATGCTCTTGAGCAAATTGCTTTTAGGTGAAGTGGTAATTGATTTTTTCTTCTTCTTACAGAGTTTGATCTATTTTGACAAAAACTGTTTGAGTGTAAAGATGATTGATCAACACTTTTCTTGCCATTGTCAGGATATCTTGTAGAAGAACCAGAAGCTGTCGATGTTGATGAGATGGAGGAGTTTTCCTTGGAGAGTGAAGACAGTGCCTCAGAATCAGAGAGTAATGAAACAAATTCTAAAAGTGACAAAGAAGATGAGGAATTACCAGATGAACCAGTAACACTACAAAATTTACTTGTTGGTGAAAACATTGCTGCTGATGATGATAATGAATCAGATGATGACTGGGATCCTGCAAAAGACAATCCATCTTCAAAGAAGAAATCGAAAGACACTAAAAAATCCTTAAAACACAAGCACAAAATTGAAAATGTGGAATCAAATGGTGTACAGCAGCAAGAGAATAATTTGACATCTTTATTATTTGGTGAAACTCTACCAAGTAGTGATGAGGAAAGTGAAGATTATATCCCTAAGAAGAAGCAAACTAATAAGGTTGTAGGATCAAAGAAAAAGGGGAAAAAAAGAAAATGTAAAGACAGTAATAAGACTGAAGATTCATCCAAAAATGAAGCTGAGAAATCAAAAAAGGCAAAAAAGAGAACTAAACTTGATACAGAGTAAGAAGGACTGACAGTAAGTAGTTGAAACAAAACTCTACACTTATACTCATTCTTGGTATTAAACATTGAGGACAAGTAAGCATCATCAAGACTAATATGGATTATACTGTATCCAATCAACTATACTCCATGCACAACAATATTTAACTATAGAGGAGTTTTAGTATGGACAACACCGTGCAGTGACTGTATCAGAAAATCTACTCTATTATTGTTGATCACTTTTAGTCAAATACAATATGGAAGCATAAACAATACTTGGATCAGAAGTTTTAAAAATATTTATTGCTAGTTTGCTTCACATTTTTAGTTGTTTTAGCTCATAGAAATGTATAAAGATATTTTTGTTGCTTTTTTACCTCTAAAGAACATTTCCTAAACCTTTTTTGGTTTATTCTTGGTTTTGAGACTGGTTTTGTTGTTCCAGTAGTGTCTTAATTAGTTCATCTCTCTTAGCTGCACATTTTCTGGTTATTGTATTCAAAGATTCAATGAATTGTTGACCATAATCAGATAGTGCAGAGTTTCCTGCAATTAAACGAAAAACATTGTCAGTATTTGGAGAGTGTCATTATAACTACATGAACTAACTGGTGCTTACTACAATTACAAGTTTATTAGGCTGGACACAATGTTAGTGTTAGCTCTTAGTAATTCCCCTTCTAGTTAGTGTACTATTAATAATATTAGCTGTCAATATCACAATATTAGTACTGTTTGCTAAGAGTAGATTTCATGTGAATGATGGCAAGGCATTGTTATTACAGGACTTTTTTATAGTCACTATTACACTGCTGTCTATTTCACAATATTGTACTGTTATTTTATTGCACTCATATGAAATCTGGTCTATCAGCATGATATGTGTGACTATTGTCTATGATTTTAGATTCCAGGTTAGATTCTAGATGTATGTTATGTATCCACTAGTGCTTAATAAAATTAATACATGTGTAGGAATTTTTATTATTAATAATATCACCTCAACAAGTAGAGGTTCCTTTTCTAATCCCTTTGCAGAGCAAGGGGAAAAGTAATTCCTGCCAGCCCTTGCAACTTCCAGGGCCCGGTTGTTCGAAAGCCAATTAGCGCTAATCCGGGGTTAACTCTAAAGAAAACATTTGAAGTTCATCCTGGGTTAACGCTAATCCACTTTCGATCAACTGGGCCCAGATGCACATTTCTGGATGTAAAAATTATGGGCCATTAAAAAAAACTCTTTCAAAACTGGTTTTGTATGCAAAATCATCAAGCACATAGCAGCTTCAGTCACAAGTTATTATTGGCTAATGGAAAATGATGTTTTGCTGCATCATCTTCACACACACACTCAACATAGAAAGTCACAAGGGCTGCCAGAGGCTTTTTCCTCTGCTAACAGGATACCACCTCACCTGTGCCATCTTGATACCCCTGTAAACATCCCACTGCATCTGAAATCTTAAATAAAACCAATTACACATAGTATGTAGCCCTTTTGTTAATTATTATAAATACAATTGAAGACACAGTGCAAAACAACAAGTGCTTTCTGATCAAAGTATATATTCTCACCCAAAATCTTTTATTCTCAAAGGACAATTTAGTGTTTGATCAAAGATCATTCATGCTATTTTTGCAGGGAATTTTTCAATTTATCTGTGATACCTTCTCTGCATTGTCCTTAAATGATGTCAAGAAGAGACGCAGATCCTCTTCTGATGCTGTTGATTTCAGTGCTTCATAGTGTTGCAGGATTTCTATTATCAACCATCAATTTATTAGCTTAAGCAATATCAACATGCACACATCTCTGTATTGTGATATGCACATGATATGACGAGATGTATAGTGGAGCACAAGAAAGGCAAACTTAGGAACATGCAGCATAGCTGTGAAGCATTTCTCTTGGTTTTTGCCATGTTTGTCCTCTTAGTGCCAGTCAATCAGATTATGCATTATTATCTCAAATATTTTATAATACAGACAATATAGGAATGGTGTGTGTACTTACTATTAAGAGGATGACATATCATTTCACATGTTCGTTTCTCAAACTCTGAGTATGCACTTCTGTGGAAAGAATATAATGGACATGCATACTTTGAATTTTACGATTTAATTTGACCACTCTCTTTCCCATTTGACAATCTGGAAATCAGGTTGATTATTTACCCAACTGAAGATAGTAGAGAATTAGTGTAATCTAACTGTAACTGATAAACTTGTTGATGGTAAGACAATTCTTCTTTGAGGATCTTTATCTAATAAAATAAAAAGGACAAGCTAAAATATATATAGAATGCATTTATATGATTCATATTCTACATAATGTTGACAATATTTTAACCACAAAAGGTAGTCTTAACAGCCATGCCAGAACAGAGAATTGCCAGACATTGCATAACAACAAGAAATAGGCAATTATTATTTGAAATGCATACTGTTAAAAGAATGAATTACTCATTTCAATCACAAAAGTGAACCAATGCATATTGCATCAAAAAGGCAGTTGAATTAATGCAAGTTGTTGAGCGTAAAGTGACATTTTAACCCACCAACATTAACACTGACCTCAATACTGGACATGTTGTAACTATAGCTATTGGCTTTCATCAAGGCTTCAACAACAGAATAAATCTAACAAAATTGATTTTGTTAATATCCAGTCTAAGGGCCTGATTATATGAAGTGGGTTGGTGTGGCTTAAAACACAAAGGTTGGTGCAATTACATATTAGGAAAAGGACCAGCCCAATCAACTTGGCCAGCCTGCTTCATGGAATCAGGCCCTAATAGAAATAGAATCTTTTGTCCTTCAAATATTTTCCATTGTTCTTGCTCACACACATCTGCCATAAAATTCAATTATAAAGCCTGATTCTTACTACAGTAGATACAAGACAGTGCAATTATATATGTACAGAAAAAAACAAAATCTGTTCTTTTGTGCTCATTTTTCTGCTTGCATGCTTATTTGCTACTTTTTCAAGTGACAACATGAACTTTGCATTGTCTTGTATGTTGCTGGGGAGAACCAGAATTGAACTAGACATACCTATTAATTTACACTGAAGTATTAATTGGTGAAATTTACCTCATTTTCTTTTTTCTTACTCAACCCCAGTGGCATACGAGACATCACATCGTGTACTGTCAATCCTTCTTTGATGTGTTTTGAAAGAGGTGGCTGTGTAAAGAAATTAATTAGGCATTTCAATGATATGATCGCTACATGCCTGCACATGAATTTTGAGTCACTTTGTAACAGTAATAACCACATTTCAACATTGCAGATTGAATTTAATACATGACTGTTAAATATCTACAGTGTAAACTCTATATGTGTGATCGCAGCTATAATCAGGAGAGCATTTAAATAACCAGGAGACAAAACTCTGTGCACACCCTTATAGAAACCTTAGGCAGCCAAATTTGTTGCCTGGCTGCAGCACAGTTACTTTATAAGTTTTTTTCAAATTCTTTGTTCTCATACAAACAAAAAATACTGAGCGGTCAAGAACTATATGAGATGTCAATCATATTCTAAAAATGATGGAAACCAGAGATGACATCAATCAAGAAGTTAGATAGAGTTTTTAAATCTTTGACAGAAAATTAAATGGATACATATAAGTAAAACCATCCTGTAGTCTTTATCAGTTTAATGAAATTAAATCCATGGGCCTTGCCAGTTGTAATTTTGATGATATTTTAGACAATCAATCCTGATGCCTTTTTTACAGATAGACATTAATATATGCTTCAGTTGATCAAAAGCTGATGCTGCACAAACGCTTCTCCAAATTAATGAAGAGAAACTCTTTTACAGATGTCAATATTGTTAGTCAACTGTTCAAATGTGAGCTTACTTCATTTCATTGTTTACATACATCCTGCTCATGTGAGCTACAAAATAAACTTTGAATATATTTGCGAGCTCAATAACTTCAAAAATCTTTGTGATCTCTTTTACTCCTTGATCATTAATTCTCCTTGTTCTCTGCAATTTGACTTTTGGTTGGAGCTGTTTGTCATTGAACTTGACTTGACATTGAATTTTGACAAGTGTTACTTGACATTCACAAGGAACTTGAATAATTAATTTAATAGGGGCATCTTGAAAAACTTGGGGGGTTGTTGAAGACCCTCTCCCCCTTTCCCTCCCCTCCCCTCTCCCTTTCCCTTCCCCTGAGGGCCATCATGCAGGCTATTCAAACATTCTACATAGTTACATGTAAATATCAAAATCTTACCCAAGGTGCTGATGGAAGTAAAACAGACAGTGAGAGGAGATCTTGGCAGCATTCATGGAGATATTGTAATGTTGTTTTTAACTGTTGCTGTAAATGACATTTGATTGGCTGTGCAAGATGTACACTTTGCTGCAGTAGGACAGGAACAGATTTGGTTGAAGAGTGATGAAGGAATTCCATGACTAACAGCAACTGTTTGTAAAGTTTACATAATTTGGCTTCTAATTTCGACTAAAAGAAACACATTCAAAATATCAGTGAGTAGTAAGGTCCACCAAGTAACCAACCATCCAACTGAAGCTTAATATGGGTTCCTACACTCTGATCAAATTATTTTGATTGGTGATCAGGACCAGCATGATTTACAATGCAACTCTCACACTAAAAAATGTACAGTCAACTCTCATCATAGCAGACACCCTTGGACTGTCATTTGGTTCCCATAATAGGGAGAGTCTGCATGACAAAATGTGATGAAAATGGCCCAATTTTTTATTGGCTAAGTTTTACATATAATGTATACTGCTATATATGTCAAATTCACATTGATACATAATCATACGTACATTATCTACAGATCATTTTTGACTATTTGGTAGGTATTTAGAGTGGCAAGAAAGAGTATCATTGTTTATCAGTTTGATCATAATCGACAGAAGTGAAAACAGCAAAAACCAGTTGAGTGTTGGATGTCTGAGTTCACATGATTTTGAATTCCTTATCTGTCCTATAACTGTTTGAAAATGAGGCCTTACCACTTGCTTTATATTAAGGTGCTCCAGCTTTCCACTACACACATCTAACAGTGTTAATTCTTGCTGAAAATTGGTATTCTTCTTTGATTTTAAAAATTTCCCCATGTATGTAGCAGGAAGTGCAAGTTTTTCTAGGTTTGTTGCCTATGAATAAAGACAGAATATAAACATTGCAGGTTGACAAAATGCTATTCATTTTTAAATGTGGTTGGTAGACTAAGTAGCTATAGCTAGACACCTGTTTTCATACCTGAGAAATATGGTACTACATGTAATGTGATTTTGTCACAGTCATATAAAAACTCGGACTAAGGTGTCAGGAAGTGGTTGGTAAGGTGTCAGGAAGTGGTTGGTAAGGTGTCAGTAGGCTGTTGGTAAGGTGTCAGGAAGTGCTTGGTAAGGTGTCAGGAAATGCTTGGTAAAGTGTCAGGAAGTGGTTGCTAAGGTGTCAGGAAGTGGTTGCTAGGGTGTCAGAAAGTGGTTGCTAAGGTGTCAGAAAGCGGTTGGTAAGGTGTCAGGAAGTGGTTGGTAAGGTATCAGTAAAGTGGTTGGTAAGGTGTCAGGAAGTGGTTGGTAAGGTATCAGGAAGTGATTGGTAAGGTGTCAGTAAAGTGGTTAGTAAGGCGTCAGGAAGTGGTTGGTAAGGTATCAGTAAAGTGGTTGGTAAGGAGTCAGGAAGTGGTTGGTAAGGTATCAGTAAAGTGGTTGGTAAGGTATCAGGAAATGCTTGGTAAACCCAGGTTGACAATCTTGGTAAGATCATGGCAAGATCATGGCAAGATCTTTTCAAGATCATGGCAAGATCATGGCAAGATCATGGCAAGATCTTGCCATGATCTTGGAAAGATCTTGCCATGATCTTGGAAAGATCTTGCCATGATCTTGCCAAGATCTTACCAAGATCTTGCGAGATTTGTTCCATGATCTTGGATGATCCTTAATGATCTTGAAAGATCTTATCATGTAATCTTGGCAAAATTAATTACTCTTATGCAAGATCTTGTAAGATCATGCCAAGACCTTGTAAGATCATGCCAAGATTGGTATAAGATCTTGTAAGACCATGGCAAGACCTTGTAAGATCATGGCAAGATCACAACAAGATCTTGTAAGATCATGGCAGGACCTTGTACAATCATGGCAAGACCTTGCCAAGATCTTTGCAAGATCATGGCAAGATTACAATAAGATCTTGTAAGGCCATGGCAAGACCTTGTAAGATATAATGGCAAGATCTTGCAATATTTTCATGGATGCAGGTACATACTGTCACAACATTAAAGCCACTCATAGTGTATTAAGCAATTTATTCCTTTGTTTTCAATTGATACTCTAAATCTATTTAAAAAGTATATACATTATTAATCATTTAATTAATATAAATTAAAGCTCATGCTACAGTAACATTCTTGTACATCCATATTACATGTATGAATAATTGACTCTTCTTATGCTAGAGAATATGTCAAAATGTCAAAAATATATTCAATCAAGGAATTCATTTTGGCTTGTCAAAAATAGAGAACTTGCAAAATTTGAACATTGGACTAACTAATAAAGATACATGTATGAATTTTTTTAAAGCTAAATATTTTTTAGGAACTTTTGAATAATATTTTCTCTGTTAGTGAAGCCCAATTCATTTTTATTTTTGAAGATATTTCTTACAGTGGCAGTAAGACGAGAAGAGTCAATTATAAATAAATGTTGATTGACCTTAAATGGAAATAAAATATCAGAAAACTTCAATCATTACTTGCATGTTCCCTTTTTAAAATGCTCACTATTTGTTTTATGGGAATTGAAAATATATATCTTAAATTTGCACGGACTGCATTGAGCAATAAGTAAGCCACTCAAGCAATAAACAATTCATTTCTTTATTATGACTCTCAAGCCTTTTATACAATATATTTCCAATGAAAGATTACTTTAAAATTAAGTTACTGCAACTTTGTAATAATTATGATTTGTTTGGACTTTATAAGTCTTGTAAAACATTCACTTTTCTATAAGATTATCTTGCTTATCAGTACTCATCAATACAGATAATTGAAACTTTGGTTCTCACTATATATTTGCCTAATCTCCAAGTGAGAAAAAAAGCTTTGCTATGGGACTATGAAATTACTAGTAATGATCTCTCTCTCTTTCTTTCTCTCCTCTCTCTGAAATGTTTAATAACATGTTACCAAATAAATTTCTACAAATGGTTTTAATTAATTAATTCAGAAGAAAAATTCAAGTAAGTTATGTTGTATCACTTATCTGTTGGCTAGTGATCAAGTACAATCCTTGAACACACGTGGAAATCATATAATTCAAATGCTGGTAGAGTCTGCTTGAGTTTAAACACAGTCTGTTGTCATAAATTATCTCTTGCTTTTCTAATACATCTTGTCCATAACATCTATAAAAATAAATCATAATTACTTTAATGTTTCAAGGTTTGAGCGAGAAGGATTGTGGTGTTTCATTATCAGTTTAAAAGAGGACGGGGTCGAAACCGCCAGCTCACGTCTTCAAGCCAGCTTGTATTATACAAATTTTGTGACTTGATTATAGTTATGAACAGTAGAAGCTACTCTGTTTATAGAAATGAAATTTATAAATACTTCAAGCTTTCATTGTTTAATATAAGCAAGAACTTACCGGCTGAATTTTCAAAATTGTGACTCGATTCTTGACCGTAACATATGAAGTAAAAATAGGTCGTTGAATGCCCCAGAAACCGTTCAGACTTCTACTTCTCCAAGGCCTTGCTTTTCTCCTAAACAATGCCTACCATTTACAGTAATTACTACGTTTTTCTGCTCCATTTAACGGCAATAAAAGCCATTAAGCATTGGCGACTTTAGAACGTTGTTGATTTCAGCACCGAATCCGCCAAAACCATTTGAATGCTATCACGTGATTGAATACTTTGTTTTCATTGGATATTTGTGAATATCCGCTGGTCAGTCAGCCTGCACCTTCACTTGAGAGCCGCCATGTTTGTCTAATACGAACTTGAAACGTGGGTCAGAACAAAAGTTGAAATATCTGATATTTCTCAGTCAAAAATTGTCAATGGCACCAAAATTTTCAAGACTCTCAATCGCTATGCATTTTTTTATAGCAAACAGGATGTATTTCTGCAAAAATATCGCTGGATCAAAGCTTTTATAGATGTACAGACTGTAGCAAGCACGTCACCAGTTATCACTTATTAAATCTATTTGTTTGCAAAAAAAAAAAAAAAACTATCACATTGCCGTAAAGGTTATTTTTGAGTGAAACCCTTCTTTTTATCCTGTAAAATCTTGTCAACTGTCCTTGAAGATTCTGCAAAAAACGGTCCAAGGTCTCCTTCAAGATTATATATGTCAAGATATTTGAAATCTTCTCAAGATCTTTGATCTTGTCAGCTGATAATCTTGGTAAGGTCTTGCATTATAACAAGATCTTGTCAAGTTTATGAAGCAATCTTACCAAGATTATCTGCCAAGACCTTGCCAAGATCTTTGCAAGATCTTGATAAGATCTTGCCAAGATAATCTAAGATCTTGTTATGATCTTGGCAAGATTATTACAAGATCTTACCAAGATTACATACCAAGATCTTGCCAAGGTCATGGCAAGATTATAACAAGATCTTGTCAAGTTTATGAAGAAATCTTACCAAGATAATCTGCCAAGACCTTGCCAAGATCTTTGCAAGATCTTGATAAGATTTGCCAAGACAATCTTCTAAGATCTTGCTAAGATATTGGCAGAGTATTGCTAAGATCTTGCCAAGATCATGGCAAGTCCTTGGCAAGATTATGACAAGATCTTACCAAGATTATGTGCCAAGATCTTGCCCAGATCATGGCAAGATCTTCCAAGATCTTGCCATGATATTGGCAAGATAATCTTGGACAGATCTTGGCACACTTTTGACAAGATCTTGCTATGATCTTGGCAAGATCTTGATAAGATCTTGGCAAGATACCTGTTTGTCAAGATCTTGACAAGGTCTTGGCAAGATCTTCCAAGATCTTAGAGGATCTTCCAAGATCTTGACAAGATGCTCAACCTGGGAAGTGTCAGGAAGTGGTTAGTAAGGCATCAGGAAGTGGTTGGTAAGGTGTCAGTAGGTGGTTGGTAAGGTGTCAGGAAGTGGTTGGTAAGGTGTCAGTAAAGTGGTTGGTAAGGTATCAGTAAAGTGGTTGGTAAGGCATCAGGAAGTGGTTAGTAAGGTATCAGTAAAGTGGTTGGTAAGGTATCAGTAAAGTGGTTGGTAAGGTATCAGTAAAGTGGTTAGTAAGGTATCAGGAAGTGGTTGGTAAGGTATCAGTAAAGTGGTTGGTAAGGTGTCAGGAAGTGGTTGGTAAGGTATCAGAAAGTGGTTAGTAAGGTGTCAGTAAAGTGGTTGGTAAGGTATCAGGAAGTGATTGGTAATTATTTAAGGTTTCAGTAAAGTGGTTGGTAAGGTATCAGGAAGTGATTGGTAAGGTGTCAGTAAAGTGGTTGGTAAGGTATCAGTAAGTGGTTGGTAAGGTATCAGGAAGTGGTTGGTAAGGTATCAGTAGTGGTTGGTAAGGTGTCAGGAAGTGGTTGGTAAAGTGTCAGGAGGTGGTTGGTAAGGTGTCATAAATGGTAGAAAAATGTTGGCAATTGTCACTAGGGTATTAAATTGGTGTCAGTAAGCTGGTTACACAAAGGAGCTAGTATGACATAAGTACACTGTAAGAAGACAACTTTGATTTTGATCTCAATTGATTATTAATAGTAATATCTAGTATTTCAATTAATCTAGCAAGAGTAATGCTATTAGTTTAGATTGCTTTAATATACAACCATAAATACCTCAACAGTTTTAAACAAATAATGTCTTATTCCTTCCACAGTAGACAGCAAGTCTGATATTCTACCATCAATACTCACATCAGCATTACTAGTGTGTAGACATCTATATAAATGAGTAGATTAATTAATTCAACATTAAATAATAGAATTGAAATCTGTTTGCAGGTATAATATTATTAATTAACTAAAGTTGTTTATACCTCAGATGATCAATAACATACAGAAGTTGACCCTCGATTTCTGTAAGTACATCAGTTCTGGCATTAAGGGCCCAAGATTGTAATGACACCTAAATTTAATTTAGGATTAGTATTATTTCAATCAAAATATACAAGTTTGTCAAACTCTTAGGCCCATTCCACATGCCAAACCTGTTATGTTCTAATAATGATTGCAGTTGCTATACCAAGTACCAATATTGAGTTAAAAGTAAAAAGTAAAGTAAAGCGACCATGTTTAACGTCGATAACTCATACCAGTAATTCAACTGATAAACCTGAGGTTGACAGTGCTCTCGTTTTACTCCCCTCTCTCCATCAGTGCTCCATTTTAAGGGTATTTAAAGCTAATTAAAGCTACACAGATTGGAAAGAAGTCGAAACAAAGATGTGAGGTCTGGCTGGGGATCGAACTTGGGACCTCTCGCACCAAAGGCCGCACACTAACCAACTGTGCCATCCTTGCTCCTTGAACTTTGTTGAACTTTAGAGCAACTTTGTAGTTGTAATAGATTCAGATAGTGAAGTGTACCTTGACTTAGACACTGTTTGCATACTGTCTTATCATCCCATAATACACAGGTAACCCAACTACATTACAGATAGCTTAATTCTGTTGAACTACTGCTCATTCATGCAAAAAGATGCAGCACCTAATTAATTAAAGCTGCCATGTAGAATTAGTTCAGATGCCACTGCTTTGCCAAACATAACTCAATAATTAGGTATGGCATCAATTATGTGCATGACATATTGCTTGAGACATTATGTAGCTTCAAATGATAGGCAAACATTGCCCTTCATGTGCTCTCAACCATACAGTATTCTACTGAAAATTTGTCATTCAGCTGAGAAAAAATATTCACAAGTTAGAGCAGATATGATGTCTATTACAAACTGGCAATGGGCCTTACATGTCTACCCGGGATGCCTACCTGCCTCTCCAGTTGAATAACTTGTGATTTGAGCAAATTAATTCTTCTTTCGTCAAATTTCTCTTTCGGCATTTCTTCAGTTAGTTGTTTATATAATGATCTTGAACAAAGTTGGAATGAATGAATAGAAGAATAAGTGAATGGATGAAAAGATGTGATAAATGAAGAGAGAGAAAAAGGAGAGACTTACTTAATATATGATAGCTCTGATTTCAACTCTTCATTTTCATTTTGTAGTAACTATGAAAGTAAGCTTAAGTTTATTAAATATATCTGAAATAAATTGACGTCTAGAAAACGGTTTGCCAATAAATTACCTTCAACTCATCTCTTCTAAGTCTGTCTTGCAACTTACTAGAGGATAACACAGTCTTATGTTCGCCTGGACAGGAATTTTCACTGAATGAAGCTATCTGCTTGTTTCTTGCTTGTGACTGTTATTATCAATGAAGATCAATTAATCCCAAATTTTTTTATCTTCAACGAAAGCTTTGTGTGATGAAAAAACAACCATTTACTTAATTCACTTACTACACTAGTGTTCTTTAAGAAACTCCCTTGATTCGACTCACGTTTTGGGGTACTACTACGTTTAGTGTTCATTGTAATAAAAGAATTTCTTTCAAACACAGGCGGGCAAAAAAAAGCCAAATGCCATTGTCCGGCTATGGGCTTCCTATGGTAGAAAACACAGGAAGCCCGACCTTACTCTTTTTTTTGGACTCACCATTCGAACGAACACAATTAACAAAAACAAAGCACCCCTTCCCCTTGCTGGCTTGCATGTCGACTTTTCAAATTTGACTTTTCATGAATTTATTGTACAAAAACCTCTATTTCACAACATTTTTAATAATTTGTAGACTGTTAAAAAAGAAATTATTTTTTAAAGCATCAATTTCCAATCACTTTTTTGCATATGGTTGGCTTCTAAAGAAGCCGTTTTTTGAAAGTAGAGTTCAATGTCTTGACAGATTAAGCCTTCTTCTTGGCTGTCTTCTTAGCAGGCCTTTTCTTGGCTGGACTCTTTTTGCCCGCCCTCTTTGTTTTTGTTTTCCTTGGAGATTTAGCTGTTGCTCTCTTTTTTGTCTTTTTGGCTCTTTTTGGTGATTTTGACCTTGCCTTCCTTTTAGCGGCAGCTTTCTTCTTTTTAGGAGTCGACTTCTTTGTGGTCCTCTTCTTTTTCTTTGGCGTAGCTTTCTTCCTAGGCTTCACTGGCTTCTTTTTCTTCGTTGCCTTCTTGGCCATTGCTTTTGGTCCGAGTCTGAACGATCCTGAAGCTCCTTTTCCTTTTGACTGCACGAGTAACCCAGCAGCAACTCCTCTCTTCAATGCCATCCTTAGATGCGGACCAGTATCACCAACTCCACGGAAATTAGCTTTGATGTACTTTTCAATTGCTTGACGGGACGATCCTCCACGTTCTTTAAGTGCAGTAATGGCAGCTTTAACCATGTCTTGATAGGTTGGATGAGCGGCTGGCTTCTTAGCTGACTTTGCGGCTCTCTTGGCTCTTGGTTTGGCAGCTGCCTTTGAACGAGCTACTTTCTTTCCTCCAGGACTTGGACTTCTTGACTTGGATCTTGACTTTGACCTGGACCTAGACCTTGATCTAGACTTGGATCTAGACTTGGACCTCGAACGAGATCGAGCTCTCTTCGGACTTGCAGACATGTCTTAAAATGAACGACAATCTTTCACTTTTGTTATAGCGAAATAAAATTGAAAAGCGCGCGTTGAGTTTTATGCTTACGTTGCGAACGCCTGAGAAACCAGCACCGGCCGTGCAAGAAATGGCTATGTTGCTGTGCACCTTGTGTTTGTTCATCAAAATCATTTCCCTTTTTCGTCAAAAGCATGGGCAGATTTGTAATGGTTAGTATCCTTTTAGCTCAAGCGACAATTGTAGATTAATTTTGTTGAATTGTTTAGTTGTATCTTAATAATTTATCCCAAAAAATTCGGCGTTTTTAAAATGTAATATTGTGCGCTACTCTAGTCGATTTTAGTTCAACAAAGAAAAAATAGTTATTTTCCACGACGGTATCACCAATTTGGCTGTTTCTTGAAATGTTTGATGTTTGAACAACATTTCAAAGTTGTTTTTGCTTTTGTTTACTGCGGTGTGATCAAAATAAAAATCTTAAAGTTCCTCTCAACAAAAACACCGATAGTCCACCATTGTGAACTTCGGCATCTTCTCTGAATTCAATGAATTCAGTTTTGAATCCGCCTTAAGATGCTATTGTTTATCGGTTTTTATATTCTAAACGTCAATTTTTCATTGTTCGTGTTAGCAAATGGTTTTTTTTGACAATGAAATACCTAAAAATTCAATATAGCCATCTAATTTCATCTCTCATCGTGCGTACATGACTCAGTGAAATCCCTACGTCCAAAAAAGGCGCGAAAACGTATAAGCTCTTACATGCTTTCAAATCAGACATTTTCAAAAAAAGTTCTATAATTACCCAAATAATCGTATTTTTTTTCTGATGAGAAAGTCACTATAGTAATCAGTTTCATTTCTTTTCTTCTTTTTTTTTTCTGGCGTTTTCGTTGTGTTGCTCGCTTGATGAAGCCGCGATTGAGCACGAAACCTCCCCAACTTGAAAGACTAGAATAACTTTCAATATCTTTCAGCTAAAGCAAATAGCTGTCCATAGAATAGATAGTTGAAGCAAAGTCTATTTTAGTATTTTGCTAAATACAATTTTCAAACTAAAAAATCTGAGAGTGATGATAACCAGCTAGTCAACCTACGCCGGGCACATGGCGGTCTATTCCAATAAATTTTAAGTTTTTATAATTTATATATCATTTTTTATCTAACTTTTATTTATTTTCCAAAAAACTCTTCATTTATTTATTTTTATGTCGTTTCCCAACCTTGTTCCTGACCTCGACCATCAAGAAGCTGATTTTCATTTTCGTGATCTGGAGATGGAAGAAGGTAACTTAAGGTAATTCCGTAGAAATAAAACCGAATATAGATTTTTAATAAAATTTCGTACACTTATTAACTAAGCTATACTAATTCCAAAAATCAAATAAAAAATGGGGGTCACCGTGTTCGCTTTTGGGCTAGATGGTGGTAATTTTAAGCATTTTTGAGACCGTCCGCCAGCAATTTTCGAAAACGAAAAATCGAACAAAAGACACTCGCCTTTTGCATCAAGCCATTGTCAGCATTGAAATGTCGAAGTCATTCTATCTTTTACACATCGAACAAAAAGTAAAACCTCAAAAATTTGCAAGAAAATATAATTGTCGTAAAAAAATTAGAGAATTTCGGCACCAGTACATAAACAGCTTTCTTCGGTAAGTATTTGAGAATATCTCAAAAACGGAACATAGATTTTTGTTAAAATTGAAATATCTGATAGGTTACCTTACTCTTGTTGATTTGATATAATAAAAACGATAGGTCACCGTGCTCGTTTTTGCGCTACAGCTCGCTAAAGTACGAATTTTGTCCTCAAAATAGGCTTTGACTAGGGCGAGTTAACACGAAAAAGTATTAAAAAACCGATATCTCTTTTAGATATTTGCCCAGATGTCCTGTGTTAGTGTTTTTAGTCTTCTTTTGATGTTTTCAGAGTTATTTGCCGTAATTTTGAGCATTTAACATTTCAAAAATGGTTTTTCATCTAAGTGGCCGCCATCTTCGGGAGTGAAACTTGAAATTCCGCCGTGTGCGCGAGCTCGCGCATGGTAAAATCGTGCGCAGTAGAGCATGCGCAACTGCAAAACTACGGAATTACGCGATTTGTAAAAAAAGACAGTTTATTTACGTGACATGGGAAAAGCCAAAGCAATTGTTCGAGACTCGTGATTTAGTTCTTTCTCGACTGAGGAGATCGATGAAATAGTCTCAGAGCTAGCGCTTAAAGTGGTGTAATATGCATTTTTAAGTATTACCATTTCTTATCTTTACTGTAATTTCCGTCTATTTACCACATCTGTAAACTTGTATATCTATTCCTGTTACGTCATTTCCTATATCCATATCTTATATATATACATATACCGATTCCAATTGTAATCCTTTTAAGCCTGATGAAGACTAGTAGTGGCTAGTCGAAAATTCGTTAAATTAAAGAATTCCAGTAGTTCTACGACGTATTGTTTCTTCAAGGTTCTCGACTATCTTCAATATACGTATTCAATTAGATCTTCTAATAGATCCGTCGTATACCGACACTTTGTGGTACGTGGTTGTTTTCGACACAAGTCTATATGTAATATGAACATGTATAAAATTAAGCAGGTTTCCTAAATAATTTTCTCTTGTTTTTCCGGAAAATATTCGACAGTTGTCTGTGATTCGTTATTTGACCTTTTAGCAAATTTTTGGTGAATCGTGCTTGGCACCTCCCAGCTGTACGCGCCTGTAAACTTGAACCGGAGGGAATGCATGGTACGGAATTCCAGTTGGATTGTAAATGGTTCAGTCAAATTTGGGAAATTCTGATCGAGTTCTTGATCGGAAATCGTGGAATACCAAAAGGTTGTTCTCATATTTCGGTTTGGAATTTTTTATTTCCGATCGATACAGCGCTTACCATTTGGCGGTATTTCTAGTTTCAGACCTCTTACTGCATCTCCTTCTTTCAAAACTGTAATAGTGGTAAGGTCTTCCATTGGAATTTTTAACCAAACGGAAAATGTCTTACCATTATGTGATGGTCAACTTAACTGGAATTTCATATCAAATGGTAAACACGCCTAGACCCCAAAAAACGAAGACCCGAACAGGAGGCCGAGGACTCTAGATTATATGTATTCGAAAGGATCGTCGGGATTTACTAGTAAAACCAAGAGACCATAATACTAAGGGTGTTTTCCATTTAGTGGAACCAACCGGCCAGAACGGCCTGATTTCTTAGGACTTATTCCAGCCAGAGCTAGGAATTGACATGTACCATTTAAGAACTGGCCGTTCTGGCCAGCTGGTTCCAGTAAGAGAGCGAAACTCACCTGATGTCTGTGCGATGTTCGCGGCGACTATTTTTAGTAACTTCGCCATCGCGCGCGAAAGGCTCTCAAACAAACCTGAAAGGAAATTCTATCAGTTTGAGAGCCTTGCGCGATGGCGAAGTTTCTAATAATAGCCTTAGCCGCCACGAACATCGCGCTCTCTTAGTATTATGGTCTCTTGGTAAAACACGGTCATTGGAATCAGACCAGGATCAGACTCAGATTTTTATTTCTTTATTTCTTTATTTTATTGGTACCAATAAAAATCCCTATCTAAGATGTGGACCGCTACTCTTCTACCATGGATACTTTTACAGCCAGCATGAAAATGGATGACCGGAAATGACCAAAGTGACGCCCGGTTGAACCAAACAGATAAAAGAATGCAGCATACAAGACTTGGTCACGCCTGATACACGGGAATTCATTGACGTAAGTATTTCCCATTGTAGTAAAAATACAAGAAAAAATAAAATTGTATTTTCACGATAAAAGGAACAAAATTCGTTCTTTTGTTATTTGTTTTAATATTATGAATTATGATTATTTGACGACAAAAAAGTCAAATATCCTATTTATAAATGATTTGTAGAAACTGATAAAAGAATTCATGACGGATGTGGTTTATAGGGCGAGGCCGGCCTGTCTCCTGCTAAAGCCGCGTAAGGACTGGTTTCTACACTTTGGCATGTATGTATTTAGAGTGTACTCTGCATCAACGCATGTTGGTTCTTTCATTTGTGATAAACATTTACAAGGCTTGCTTTTATTATATTGCTATCTGAACTTCTTATACCCAGGAGTTTCGCATGCATAGATTGTAAGGTGTTTGCAGAGTGCAGTTTTAAAGCCAGCAAATCATGACTTCTTTAGGGTTGTTCCTGTAGTGTTACCATTACCGTAGTTTATGTATTCGACTGTGCAATGAAGAAAAGACCTAATTTAACGATTCCCTGCCAACCATCGGCAGCCCCACCACCACCTCAACCGTAAGTAGTCCATATTTTTAATTTAACAATTGTTTTTTCCTATAATCTTCTGATTTGCACACTATATTCTACATTCAAATCCAAAGACACCTATGACCCTTTGTCGCTGTTTTGCAGGAACGAAGAAAATACCATAGATTTGCATAGGGACGAAGACGTTAGCAAAAAACTAGATGGACTTGACCTCGATAACTTACAACGCAAGAGACTCGAGGAATTTCTTAATGAAAAAAGAAAAATAGGAGAACTAAGTAATGATGATTTCGAAAAGATTGACGAGCTAGGAGCAGGGAATGGCGGTGTAGTCACCAAGGTCTTGCATAAACCAAGTGACCTTGTTATGGCTAGAAAGGTAAAAAAGACACAATTCAAGCATATTCTAGTCTTCCATCTATTACAGGAATTATAAACCAGTAATTTGAGATGAAGTATTGCACGACATCGATTATCATAGTGAGCTTTGCCCATTGCTCTTCTCGCACATTTGTGAGCTCATCTTGGTGTAAATTTTATTGTAATTTTTGCCATCTATTTCTTTGTCTTTTGCAGTTGATTCACCTGGAAATCAAACCAGCAATTCGAAATCAAATCATCAGAGAGTTAAAGGTTTTGCATGATTGCAATAGTCCATACATTGTTGGATTTTACGGTGCTTTTTACAGTGATGGAGAAATATCAATTTGTATGGAGCACATGGTTAGTGATCGAAACGGGAATACCATTTCATTACATGTAAATTTCATATGTTGATATTGTACATTACACTGAAATTATGTTCATTTGGAAGTCACGCTGAAAGCTGCAATTTATCTGTTTCTTCAAATGAAAAGCAAAACGCGTTGGGCAAAACTATCTTTTCAAAACAGGATTGTGTATCAATTATTCACAGTGTCATTCCCCTCTTCCCCACGTTGCAATCGTCATGCCACGGCTTTGAAGTCTTAGCTAACAAGCAAAGTTTTACTTATAGTTCTAATGGTACGACCAAGGAAAGTAGGAACTATTAGTCTTTATGAACAATAGTTTTAGCAAAACTATTTCAACTAAACACATCTGACATCTGTATATTGGAAATCGATTATTCTAGCACTGTGAACGATGCTTACATCACTTACAACTCGGTTTCTACCGGAAATCTTCCCCCAAATCGTACTCTTTTAACTAGCACACTCCATGTGTACGTGCATTGATTCGTAAATAGAATACAATGAATAATGTACATTAAAATCCTTTAGTCTTAAGCATATTATAACCGTACAATACACAGTGCATAAATCCCTGAGAGAGAACCTTGTCTGTTATGTCTTTGAAGGGACCGACTAAGCTATCCCAAAGATGCGTGCGTTGTTGTAATTATTGCTGTTGTACCTATAAAAAAAACTTGATGTTTTGTTGCGTTTGTGTTTGAAAGTGCCCTGTTATTTGCATATTTCTGGGGTCTAGTTATGAATAAATTTCGTTTTGTTAATTGGATGATACTTATAAATTTTTTTCTTATTATTTCATCTTTACTATTATTTTATTTATTATATTATTTTACCATCACATTCATTGCAATAGGTATTGTCATATTCCAAATCACATTTCAGTCCAGCAGAGAGATTGATTGGGCTCTATACATGGTCTGGTCAATACAGTTTTCTTCTAATTTGAATATTTTATTTAAACTCACTTTTAAAACAAAATATTCTTTTATATTTTATAAATAAGAGGAAGTTACCAAAATTGTTTACTGTTATCTTTATAATGGGAGATAAAAATATTGTTTTTCTATGCAGGTAAAATTGTGTTTAGGCTAATGCAGTAGATCTCTTATACATGCATAATTACTTAGACATAATAATTTAATATGATATCATTTTTACTGCAGACATTCCTGGATATTTTGAGAAATTTGATTGTATCCCCTAAATGTTACTATATTTCCTTTGAAAAAAATTGATTTGCATCCCACTCAGTAAATGGATGCTACAGGAATTGGTTTTTCTTCTGTTAAGTTGAATATTGTATAACACTAATATGCTGAAATAATAACAAATCAACTCTTAGAACTCATTTCTTTAAATTAGCTTTTAATTTGTAATAGTTCTTTCTTTTTTGATTTTGTTATTAGCTTATTGTGATATGTTTTTTTCTTAATCTTTCTTTTCTTTAGTGCCTAGAGCAGTTCTGTATAATATATATAATATATTATTATTATTATTATTATTATTATTATTATTATTATTATTTGCAGTAAATACATCCATATGCAAACTACTTAAACAGTACTGTAGGGCGTGGTATACGTAACCTACATGCTGTGGGAAAATTTAAAACCTATGTACTAAAGATACTAGTCCTAAGCTAATGTTATATATATCACTATGATCTAATTTTCAATAAAGTTAGAGGTGTGTAATAACTGGAGTTTTCCACTTCATCAGAACATTGCCACTTCAAAAAGATAAAGGAAACCGATATTAATCTTAAATGTATCGATGTAGACAATTACTATGCTAGACTTAGATAGGTGTATCACCTATAGGTCCTCAAAGGAAGCCCTAATTAGACTTATAAGATCATTGCCAATTCAAAGGAAAGGAAATTGATATCAATCCTAGTGTGTCTATATATATATTCTGATGTTAATCCTAATATGTGTTTAAAAATAGGCTATTCAAATTACTGATAGTTAATAACTAATTAATTGAAAAATGTCAAAAAATAAATTACATCTTAAAAAAACCGTCTTTATCAGCTAATGTTTATCTTTCAACAAAGTCTGAATCCTAGAGATTCTTGCGATATGGTGTCCCTTTTACAATGTCTGAATCTTGAAAGTTCTTGCAATGTTCAAACTGCTAGAGATTATTATTATTATTATTATTATTATTATTATTATTATTATTATTATTATTATTATTATTATTATTAAATAGAACAGCTATTTTGTTGTTGTGAAAACATTAATTTTGGATAATTTATTTTTGTTCTACAGGATGGTGGATCATTGGATCAAATTTTGAAAAAAGCAGGCAGAATTGGGGAGGACATTTTGGGCAAAATCAGTATTGCTGTAAGATTGATTGATTTATTTTTGACAGAGCAGATTTCATATAAATATGAAAACAGTTGAGGCACGATTACAGCAGAAATTATTTCTAGACCACATGTCACTGTTTGATATTCCTATGATAACTCTCCTATGTTGTTATAATAATAAGCATTATCATCTAAGATAATATCTCACTATCTATAATATGAAGAGTGAACACACTCTAGTAGTTTATAGATTTTTATGTTGATATGCATGTGAATATTATTGACATCCCTGAGGATAGTAGAAACCTACATTAAAAAATTGTGATTTTTTTCCTGAATTTATACAGAATGTATATCTGGTTGTTATACACTGGGTGCTTAATTGCTCAGTTTCTGCCTGGAGGTTCTTAATCCTCAGTTTCTTTTATGTTGGTATTTACCCTAATGATTCTAGTCTCCTTCGTAGCCGTTATTAGTCTAGCTCCCATTCCCCTGCGGTCCTCTCCCGCCAGCCACTAATTGGCGGGAGAGGACCACAGGGGAATGGGAACTAGACTAATAACGGCTGCGAAGGAGACTATAATGATTCCAGTATTACATTAAATTTTTGATATTATCATTAGGTGTTGAAAGGTTTAAGTTATTTGCGTGAAAGCCATTCAATAATTCACCGAGATGTTAAACCATCAAATATCCTCGTCAACACAAGAGGAGAAATAAAGTTGTGTGATTTTGGTGTTAGTGGGCAGCTGATTGATTCTATGGCTAATTCATTTGTTGGGACCAGGTCATATATGTCGGTATGTATATTATAGACTTATAATCATCTATATGGACCAGGGACCCATATCTCAGAAGATTTGGTAACTTAACAGTCCTGTTAATTTTGGGAAAAACTAGGGAAGTACATGAGCACTTGTAAACTTGCCTGTAATATCATAGAAATTGAGAATAATGTGGGCTTCAAGAAACACTTATAAACTTTATTTGGTAAGTTAACAGGCCTTTAAGAAATGGGCCCCAGTCTTATGTTATATATATATATGAATACTAAGTTTTATTGGTTGATTTGTTGTAAATTGAGACAAATACCATAAATGACCAATTAAACCCTCCTCCCACCCATTTACAGGGTCAATTTTTGCATTGTGATTTGAATAACACAGGAGTCCCAGAATAAAAAAGTGCTAGAGCATGATAGCTGCTGGGTACCCAGAGCCCACATTACTCTCAGTCTGCCTTTAATCACATCAAGCATGAGCAGTAACATAATTGAACAATGTGCAAGTGAGTGAGTGAACATATGCACATTTGACCCACGATTTAAAAACTACTGGTATACCCTTGCATTGGAGGCACGTTAAAGAATCTACATCACTGTTTATGGTGTGTCCTTGCCTTCATGGGAAAGAAAAACGAGAAAACTAATAAAGTAATATTATTCCAAGTCCAGAGAGTATGATATTTATATTGTTGTATTGCTTTCTTGCAGCCTGAACGACTACAGGGATCTCAATATACTGTGCAGTCTGATATATGGAGCTTTGGTCTTTCACTTGTTGAAATGGTGATAGGAAAATATCCTATTCCACCTCCAGATGAAAAAGAAATAGAAAAGATAATTAGTATGGATCCACGTAGTTTAGCTTCATCCAACATGACAACTCTACAGTTACCTCCTGGCGTACGTCCACCAGGTGGTTATAATGATGGTGTTACTGTCAAACCAATGGCCATATTTGAGTTACTTGATTATATTGTCAATGAGGTATAGTAGATGATTACAGCCATCAAGGGCTATTTTTCTGTTACTCATTTCTCATTCCCAGAAAAAATTCCCCTGGAAAGAACTTGTTCTGCAGGACTATGTGTTGGATAAATCTTTATCAAGTGAAGGTGTTTTTTGTGATAAATTTATCAACTGGATAAGAATTTATCCAATGAATTGAGCTATCCACCCTTCTTGCAGCCAGGGTTAGGTCAAAAGATTCATAATGAGGTCATTTTAACAGTTATTATGATGATATTTATTAACATATTTACTCAACTAGATGCTGATTGGTCGACCTGATCTGTTCAACCAATCATGAATGAGATAAAACTTTACTTTAAGAACAAGTTCCGCTGGTCAACATTCCTGTTTTATGGGAGTGAATGACAGAATAATAGCCCTTGGTCCAGAGGATGATTGCATAATAGACCTTTGGAGTATTTCCAAAATTAATTTCTTGTTTATTAAGTCACCAAATTTAACGAAATTTCAGAGTGCATTGTTTGAATGTACATTAAAATAGATTTGTATCAAAGTAACCCACTGTCAAATTGTCCATAACTAATCAGCCAAAATAAAACAAATGATACTCAAAGCATAATATTAATGGTGCTTTAATTGCTGGTTTTATTCCTAGGCTCCTCCAAAACTTCCAGAATCTTGTTTTTCTAAAGAATTTTGTGAATTTGTTCACAAATGGTATGTAGAATCAATTAAAGAAATAGAAAATGTAGGTGCATGCTGTGTGCAGATTATTTACAGCACCCAGATCAAAACACAAGAGAACTGTTAAGAGAAGCATGAGGTGTAGCTGATTGCTCTAAATCTACACACTGCAAAACAACCAAGTTTTCGATTTCTTATATAAAATACATTGTTCTTGAGCATTTTTTACACTGACCCAAATTTGATGAGTGCACTTATGTGTCCTATGTGCATATCAATTTAGAGTTTGCAGTACATGCAATGAGAGCATAGTATGTATATGTGATGATTTTATAAATCTGTATTCTTGGTTTGCACTGACATCATCATAAAATGTTTCGGGCATAATATAGAATATTTTTGAATAAAATAACTTGCATCTAAAAAGGCAGTTGAAGGTTTGTATCTATAGGAAATTTTTAGTCATAAGAATATTTTGATAACGAGATACGAGCAATCAAACATCTTCATTATTTGGTGTGAAATGTATAGGTTCGCCATCTTGGTGCACAACCTTTGTACACCAACATGGTGGACAGTAACACAAAGGACCAAAATCACGTTAATATTGCTATAATATATTCGTATTCGTATTCGTGTTTTCTATGCAAATATTCACCAAAACAAACGTATTTGTCACTTACAAAGTTAAAGTCGCATGATTTGAATCACATTTGCCTATATTTCTGCATCTTTACGATATACGTGACAGTGTTCCATGACAGAAATTGACTTGCAATAAATCAAAAACCATTCATCGAAAGAACTCAGTTTTTTGTATGAGGACTTTTCTTAATGATATAAACAAAATATCTAGGAAACAGTTTTGTGTGATGAATAGTTTAGATTTTAGCTTTTTGATGATGTCACATGCAAACCAAGAATACAGTATACACTAGTTTGATCTAAATAACAATGTTTATTTAACTAGTTTGGTCAAAAACCCAAAAGAAAGAGCAGACCTTAAGTATCTAATGGTGAGTCTAAATAATTAAACATCCTTTAGTTGTGATGATGTCACATGTACAAATTTGTACAATAAGAAATCATTATCATCGTCTCCTGGTACGCATTTCTCTCATTTTTGTTATGATTGTTATAACATTAAGGATAATAAATAGTTAGAATAATAGCCCAGACTAGTTTACCGGTACTTGTTAGTTTCCAAAAGTTCAAAACAGTAGTAAGTTGAGAACTACCTAATATAATCCATGACTTAATCAGTGATGTTAGGAAGCTTGAGAAAGCTTTAGATCTCAAAATATAAATAAGGTGCACTGTAAGTTGCTTGTCTAAGTTTGTGTTTTAACTGGATAGTTGTATCAAGTACAGTTAATGAAGTGCTTCTATTTCCAGAACCACCCTTTTATCAAGAAAGCTGAAGAGCAAACTGTTGACTTTGCAAGCTATGTTTCTACATTCCAGCCATCTGCTAATGCTCAGTGATCACAATACATTTGATAAATATTTCTCAGATTTAATTAATTAACTTCTTCTGAGAGATGAATTAACATTCTTACACTGTATAATATATCAATACAAGTACATGGAATGTCAGGGAAATGTCAGGAAAGGTATACGTTAATCCAACATTGTATAGAATAAAGGCCTAAAATATCTTTAAAATGCTACAACATGAACTTTTCATCTTTTGCTGTCTATTGCTCAATATTTTCTATAATGTGGGACAAATCAGCTATCCATTGATTTTTCTCATACCAGGGGATATACTAGCATGAAATCTTGTTGACTGTATATAAGCCCCTAGCATGACGCTGTTTTGTCCCCACTCTATACCAGAATCCTTTTCAAGAGCCTTTAATATTCAAATTTGATATTCCTTCGAGAATACAAACAATAGTTTTAATTACAAAACAAAAGCTACTTGATAAGGATTCTGGTGTAGAGAGGGGACAAAAACATCATTATGCTTGGCGCTTGTTCTCCCACGTAAAAGGCCTGTATCAATAAACCCTGCAAAGGAAGACTTTTTAATGTGGAGCATACATGAAGATGACATAGCAAAATGTAATTTTCATGAACCAGCAATACTGTGCAAGTGCCATGTGCAAGATGCAGTTGCATACAAAACTGGTTTTGAAACAGGTTATTTCCAAATAGACCATAATTTTTCCATCCAGAAATGTGAATGTTGAGACCACAAGGGCTGGCAGGGGTTAGTTTTCCCCTTACTCCATGAAAGGATTAGAAAAGTGACCTCTGCTGGCAGGGTGTACAATTCATCTGTGAGATAACTATTGTATAGCATACCATTGTAATAGAGTATTAGGGCTTGCAACAGGTTTGTTTCTGCATGATTTTATAACCAAGTATTCCATTGTATGAGTGAGATATTAATCAACAGAGGTATGTTTGTAAATAGGACACACTTCCTCTAAATATAAGAACTGCATTGTTATTATTGGGTAATATTTGTCTTTATATATGATGATTTTTTGAATTAAGCCATTGTTTAGATCAGAACAATACCATGAGTAGTATTTTGCTGTACAGTTTGGTATGCAGTAATAAGTTTGTGGTAGGGCTTGGTAGTTATGTAGCAAATCTAATAAACTGATTGAGTGCCTCTCTTAAATCTGTGACTGTCATCTTGTGCTATGAATTCCTTAATTAACCATTTGTGTAATATTTTATATCTCATTTGTTGACTGACTGTAGAACTGTGGCTAATGATATTACATTTGTTTGATAAGAACCCTAGGGGTCCACAGTACACTACAAGGATTTAGGGGAGAGCTGCACACCCCTCTTGAGGTGACTTTGGGCTTTTGTTATACTTGTGGGATGATTTCTGATGTCTATAACATTGGCACTCCCAAGATCTGCCCCTCATATCCTATGATTATTTTCTCCAAATCCATTCATCTTGAAGTTTTTTCTTTACTAGCAATCTTGATTTCCATCCTCATTTTTGCCCATGCAATCTCTTTTAGCTTGTATCTCGAATCCTGCCAAGAAAATAAGTCGAATCCCGCTTACCTTGCTGGACGAGCTGGCTGGACTGGATAAACAACCATTGACCGGGCTTCCTGTGGTATTCAACTTCCGCCTTCGCTTCTCCGGGAACATGAAGAATCTGTTCTTCATCAAACTCTCGATTGTTTCTTGTTATGAACTTGCTTCTATGGTGCCAGAGTAATTTTGTGAAGTACATGTAAACTGTTAAGAAATACTTTGTTTATTTTGGTATCTTTTTGAAACTCCAATTCCTAGAATGGTGACGCAGTTTCCATTCACGGTCTGTTTATTGCTGGCTTCTTTATATTCCAGTTTTACTTGTAACAGTGATTAGTTTCTGGACTTTTTGAGCTCAGTTTCAGCAATGGATAGAGGTTAGTTGTATATTTGTTTTAATCACCTAAGATATTGATCGATCAAACAAAGTTATTGCTTCTTCAGGACCCAGTGTTCAAGATCTGAGAAACAACATCAACGTTCTAGACAATATATCACATTGCTTGGATCGGCAGTTCACGCATCTTCAAGACTGGCGACACTTTGCCTATTTGTTGGGTGTTCCAGCAGACGTGATTCCCACATGTACATTTTACTTTGAAAAGAGTCCAACCATAAAACTGTTTGAATATTTACAAGCAACAAAACCACAACTTACCATTGAAGAACTGCGACATGCACTCGTGTCCAGACCTGACGTTTATAAAATGATTGAAGGTAACTACTTTTGTACACATCGTTACATTTTGTAACACCTCATTTGTCATCATCTTTGTTTTTAGGTTATAGTGTTGACGCTAAGGTATCGGAATGCATCACTAATTCAACATCTGACATATTGGAACAAATCGCCCTTGAACTTGATTCCGCTTTGAAACCTGTAAGCAGTTGGAAGGAACTTGGTAAGAAGTTGGGGATATCTCGTGATAAACTCAAGCTCTTTGAAATGTACAGTGGCTACAATCCAACAGAGGCATTGTTGCGCCATGTGTGTGTGACAAATAAAAGAGATGTACCACTTGTCAGCTACTTGAAGAAGATGGAAAGAGAAGATGTTCTTAAGATAGTGAGAGACATCACACAGTCTACAGGTATATATAGTATATATGGATACCCACCAACTCTTCTGGTTTATCCAGGAGTATCCAGATTTCCTACCTCATCTCCAGATTTTAGCTGCAAATCTCCTTGATAATTGGCCAACAGACTTGTAGTACAGAGAAAGTTCTTATAGAAGCTATTGTATATGGATGAAGCAAAAAAGTCCATTGACTGTTTAGTCACTAATGTGTGTGATTTCTTCCCCCTCCCCCTCCTGAGACCTGTTTTTGTTTTTGTGAAAAAATTTTCATCCATTGTTTTGTGTGCATGAACTTGATGCCCAGAATTCTCCCTACCCCACTGAGCCATTTTAAGTGGATGAAGGAAAGATAATTTCTCCAGATGAGGGCAGTAATTGTCACAGATATATGTGTTCAGTATTTGTAATTTTATGTATTTTTCAGATATAGATAGTTTGAATGCAAAAGATGTCTTTAAACCAGGATCAGAACTTCTTGAGAAAATCTGTCAAAAGTTAAATCAAAATATTGAAGGTGCCTCTGGATGGAGAAGACTTGCCAGGCTTCTTATAGATGATGGATTTATTGATGATAAAGACATTATTGATAAGCTGGAACCTCCAGATCCCCATAGTATTCACAGTCCAACAAAAAAGATCTTGGAGTGGATTGCTGTTAATAAAGAAGAAATCACTATAAAGGAACTTGTTGAAGTGTTGGAGAAGATGCAACGTTATGATAGTGTTAAGATTTTAAATGCTGCATTTTTTCGTAAGTCACAGATTTACAAATTGAAAAATATAATTTATAAAGTGATTTGATTAGTATAGGAAATCGCATGATGGTTTGTTTATTGAATGAAGACACCGAGTGAAGAGCCCAAGACGTCCCCAGCAAAGAATTTGAGTTCATTCACAGAGAAATATGGTCAAATGTATGTTCTTTAAACATACCTGGCCTTTAAAATGCCTCAAAACTTCATTATCTTGAGCTTGATTTATCAGTTTCTTTTCAAAGAGTAAAAAAGTTGGACCAAATGACCACTTCTCTCTTGCAAAGCCGTAAATCTATGTCCTTGTTTTGAAGTTATTTTTCTCTCCAGTGTTCTTGTTTTCCATTTAACATTCTGTTTTGCTAAATAAATTACTTTTTTATCTTCTATGATAATCAAAAATCAAAAAACTTAACCAGCAAAACTGTAAGTAATTTTCATCAAAAAGAGTAGCCATAGATTGTCAAGGAAAATGGAGACTGATGTTTATTGTACACAATTGCCATAGCAACTTAATAGGTACTCTACAGAGTACAATTAATGATTTAATTGTACTCCTCTCATCCAATGCAATAAGAACTGAGTAATTTAATTTGTATATAGCGTTTTAAAAATAATGTAATTTCCTTATATGAAATCTAATGTTATTGATGTTTTCTTTAGAAGAAAATATAGTGAATATAGAAGTGGTCTTTAGCCTTGATAGCTGTGATACCGATGGCAGTTCTGAATCTTTACCAAAACAAGAGCATCTGGGTATCCAAGAAACATATCCAACACAAGTTGAAGGTAAGTCAAAAGTGTACCTTGACATTAATTTGAAGTTGCATCTTATACTGGTGACTTACTGCCAATGGACATTTCCCATAAATGGACAACTCTTGTATAAAGGCAAACATGCACCTATCTGCATTCATTATAATGATGATGATTATAATCCTGCATCACTCTGTACAAACTATTGTCTGACCTATTGACCATTTTGCTTCAATCTGTGGTTAGAGAAGTAGGAAAGA
This sequence comes from Telmatactis stephensoni, assembly GCA_029948255.1. Classification (NCBI taxonomy): domain Eukaryota; kingdom Metazoa; phylum Cnidaria; class Anthozoa; order Actiniaria; family Isophelliidae; genus Telmatactis; species Telmatactis stephensoni. The sequence continues at coordinate 138,614 of JALIZF010001483.1, read as the reverse complement.
AAGGGACTGGGAGCTAGCCCCCCAAAATATAAGCATTTGTCATGCCTATGAAATGATCGCAACTAAATATTATTAATGACCACTTGTTTTCTTTCACATTCTACAATCATTTCTTTTACCAGCAACCATTCTTGAAGAGGGCCACTATGACTTTGGTACTCCTATACATTTATTGGTCGAACCTCAGAAAGATCCGCATTATGGGAAAATCTAACACAAGGGGAATATCAGTTAATTGTCTTACGTGGTACTCCAGGGTCTGGAAAGACATCATTGGTCAAGGTTGTTGCTCATGATCTTATCAAAAAGAAGCACCTAGTTATCTATGTCAATTCTAGAGGAGTGCTTACCCTTGATTATTTAGCTGTGAAAATTTTGACCACTTGTGGGTTTTCAGATGTAGATAACCCCATACCAAAGGTGAAAAGGCTTTTTGCTACACTGCAACGTAACTGTGTTCTCATCTTGGACAATGTAGATGGTATGTATTATTCATCTGCAGCAAATTCACTGCCTGAAGGACCAACATGGAAAGACATTAAAGATGACTTCAAAATGTTTATCAAGGACATTTGCTCATTTTCTGACAGCAAAAAACTCAAAGTACTGATAACTTCTTGGGAACCCATTGATTATTCCAGTCTCATGGTTAAGGACTTGGTACTTGAAGAAATGTCAAAGTTAGACTGTATAAAACTCCTTCAATCTGAACTTCCTAATCTCTGCACTGATGATGCTGAGAAAGTCGTCATTTGCTGTGGTGGAATCCCATTGCTTCTTTGTGGGGCTGTGAAAACCATCAAAACTTTAGGGAATGTGAATGATTTCTGTAATATCTTACAGTCCAGCCCACCTGGTGAACGACTGCAGTATCTCTGTCCACAGTCGTTTCCAAAAGAGGAAAACTTTAGTAACTGCCTTGAAATTTTCTTTAAAAGAATGAGTGATTCCACGCAACTTGTTCTCATTTTAGTCTCAATTTTTCCATCTGTCTTTACTAAGAAGAACCTTAAAGGAGATAGTTGATGAAATCGGTGATCTGGAGCTGCATGAAGTTGACATCGGTTTAATAGACTTGAAGGAATACTGTTTTCTTAGTTATGACCGTCCAACTGAATCCTACTCACTCCATTCTGCCATCAGGGATTTTGGTCACAAGATATCCAAAGAAAGTGAGAAATTCCAAGTTTTCTATAAGCAAGCACTGGCAACTATTTTTATGTTTCACTTTAAATTCACTTAGTGACTGTGAAACAAAGTTTTTTAGTGCCGACTGCAAGTGTTCTTTTGAAAGTTTTAGGAGCAAGCTAGAAAACATCAAACAGGTTGTTCAATGGTGTATTACATCCAGCCCTCCTCACGATGATGCTACACAAGCTACAGTGGAGAATGCTTGTGTCAACTCCTTCTTTGACTGTGCAGTTTTGTCAGATTTAGTGATGTCATGCAAGGAATTGAAATTACTACTCTGTAAAATGGCACAATTTTGCGATAGACGTGCTAAAAAAGCCCAATACTTCGATTGCTTAGTGTATGGAGGTTCTACAACTGTCCGTGGGTGTCTGTGCCCTCCCTATGTTTGTGGAATTGCCCTTGAACGTGCTCTCTGGTGCTTCGAAAGAGCTAAAGAGGTCCTTAGCAGTGTTGGTTCTACTGAGATTTTGAGAAATGAATCAAGAGCTGAATTTCACATCATGTATGGTAAATGTATGGTCAGAGAAGGTAGGAAAGAGGAAGGACTGCAACAGATCCATCAAGGTCTTAAACTGTTGGATAGGAAGCTAAGGAGAAGAAAAAAGAAGAAAGAAAGAAGAAGAAAAAGCAAGAAGACACTTCAAAAGAAGAGGTCATGCTAGCAGCAGGATACAATGATCTTGCAGGTACTTTGCTTAATTATCCCGATTTTCTTATGCTCAAGATCAAAAATACGAGTTCAATTCAGTGGTCAGTACGGCATTGCATTGCAGAAATGTCGTCTATCCAACTAGTAAATAATTTATCTAATTTCTAATTACTCATTTTTATCTATTTTCCAAGATGCATACAGTTACTGTGGTCAGGTCACTAAGGCCATTTCCACAAGACAAGACAAAGTATTTCCAACGTTTCAAAATATTCTTGGCATTCATCCTTTTACTGCCAAGGCGCTGAGTCTTAATGCACGTGATTACCACACCCTTGGTCAGTACAACGAAGCACTGAAAGCAGTCAACAAGGCGTTATTTTATCAACGAAACCTGTTGGGCAATCACAGAGAAACAGCCCGTTCGTACTTCGACATGGGTCGTATTCTATCCGAGCAACGTAAGTCGATAGTAGTATTCAATTAATGAGAGTAAATACTGCACCACGGCTTATAAACTTGTAACCCTCAAGTAAAACTGTAAGGCATATAATTATACGATGGGCAATCAGAGGCGCGCAGCTGTACTCGTAGGCTACTACCCTTAGCGTTGTTTAATGGCCTTTTATTATATGAGTGCATTCATTGAGTGCAAGTAAAGGCCAAAACGAGTGCAAATATGCATGTAACCTCTTTGAACAATGATATACCAAGATTACCTTGATTTATTAGTTTTGCTCGAGTATCTAGCTCTCTTCCTGCAATAGTTTTACGAATTCTAAATGCAATGTTTATCTGTATGTAGTACACAACACTGGATGTTACGGCCGGGATGATGACTCGTTCAGTCGTCAGCAGCTCTACAATAAAGCACTTGAATATCTTCAGAAAGCTCTTGAAATCCAACAAAATACATTGGATTCACCAGAGGAGACAGCCAAAACACACCTGGAAATTGCTGTGGTGTTCACACAACTTGAGAATACAGAAGACGCGGAAGTCCACATGCAGGCCATAGAAAGCTGCATGAAGAAAATGGAAACAGCTCACGTGAACAGGCTATAGGATCATCTGTATATACCTTATGGGATTTTTATTTAAATAATCAAGATTTACAATCACTCAAATATTTTCCGCTACAGTACTTAAATAGTCCACATTGTCATAGCAACCAAAGTAGCAATGTCGTGCTATTTTATACGTTTCTGTCATACATTTAGCCTCTACGTTAATTTATGCAGCGTTGTAGTTGCATACTCTCGATTGTCAGAAAAAATAAACCGATTTATACACACTTTTGAGATAAAACAAACTGTATCGACTTAAAGTGGGATTGGTCAGTCCCAGCTTTCACATGTCCATAATGCCTTGCGCCTTGGGGTGAGCAGCTAGCATTTAGATGGTGGCTTTTTACAATAAAACTTTTTAAAATCACTGATTTGAAGGAGTTTGTAGAGTACACGCCATATATCCGTGAAATAAAACTTAGCATGTATTGTCTAATTGTACTTTTCTATTTTCATGTAGATTTCTATTTTAAAGTATTTACAGACATATTTATTATATGTATTTATAACTGATTTGCCATTGCAGATGAAAAGCTATTCTCGTGGATGTACTGCAATGTCATTATTATTATCATTATTATCATTATTATTATTATTAAACTAGTTGATAGCAGTGAAGCAAAACAGTGCAAATAACAATAGTTGATCTTTGTTTTATACTTACAATGGACAAGTATTTATAGGTTGTTAATCAACTCGAAAGCTAAATTGTTTTCACTAAGCTTTCTTTGCTTCGTTACGCACATGCGCAAAATAGAATGAATAGCTCCCACATGCGTAAGAGTGTGCAGTGGTAAGAGGTATCGGTGCGTTAGAAAATTTTAGAGTTTCGGAACAGCGTGCAAAGCTGTTCCGATCGTCCCGATGATTGATATATGAGGGACTGTACCTCATGAATAGTAATGAGGGAAATTTAGAACTAAATTTCCCTCATACATAATTAATGAGGGAAATTTAGTTCTAAATTTCCCTCATTAATGATGTATGAGGGAAATTTAGTTCTAAATCTCCCTCATTTCTAATCAGGTAGGAGGGATGTTAGACATTAAACGTCCCTCTTGAAACAATGGATCCCGAGGTGATCATGGTATTACAATAGTTAATAAATTACAAGTACGTCCGCGCTAAAAAGTTAGTAGTTGTTTCACGATATATGACGTGCACTCTTTTGAGCTTTGGTTTTGTTTGTTTGTTTTCCATTACAACAAAACAGAAGGATTGTGGGACATGTCAAAGTAGTGATATATATGGCCTGATGTTCTGATGGCAAGCCGTCTCTTGTGAGAGTATAGTGTAACGAGCGACCGCTGACCATCGGAACCTCTGGTTATCACGTGCTTGCCTATGGCCGATACTTGGGAAGTGGTATACCCTTTCTTTCTGACACCCAATCAGGAGCAATAATAAAATACCCACGATCCCTTGCTGTGGTATAACTAAAGAAAGAGTTTTCATGGATGTAGTCATTGTCTTCATAGGTTGGGTAACCTGACGATGGATCAACACGAGGTCGTAGAAGATGCCTTAAAGTTGCTTCACCAATTTGAGAGTCGTGCCTTAAATAATGAAATGGACGTATATCAATATAGGTGTGCATCACAGGGAGCCCAAAGCTACTAGTGGAAACAGTGTCTTGATCTCACGTGTCGCGTTTTGTTTTTCTGTTTTACAGCTTATTGGATTAGCGTGAGGAGCGGTTTGGTCTTTCTTGTGCCACGCTATTAGTTTCAAATTTCACCTTATTGGATTAGTGGATTAGCGTTAGCAGCGGTTAAAAACAAAGGAAGGGACTTTTATCTACAATGAACTGAAAACAGAAAACTAAAACGTGACACAAGGTTAGAGAGAGATCAAGACACTATTTCTACTAGTAGCTATGGGCTCCCTGTGTGTGCATCCCACTCGCGTTATTTTACTGTGGTGTTTAAATAGATACCATTTTTCCTAAGTCTGTACTCTAATAGGTGCGCGCAACGTGACGTCATAATGCACAATGAAAAGTTAAAGCTATATGCAATCAGACACCAGAAATGAGAAAACGCTATCGCTCTTGGTAAAATCTGAAAATTTGAGACCAATTTGCTCATATAGTTATTGAAATATTAGCATTTTAATTTTGAGTACAGTAAATGCATGGTTGGTTGGCACTTTTTGCGAACCAAACAAACAGTACTGTAAAATTTGCAAAATAAAAAGCTAATTTCTCAAAAACTACTGAAGCGATTGCTGTCAGAATTTCACATATTGATTTTTTTATTTATCTTTTATTTTTTGGAGTCGTTTGTCTATAGCTTGAAATTCGATATTATGCAAATGAGGCAAAACGCAAACAATGCGTCCTCCTGTAGATACACAAATGACGTCAAAATGTGGGGGGAAATCTGCCACAATACGAAGTCGACTTGTTCTCACCGGCCATATAAACGTCTTCTGTGCAGGAGCACACAACCAAGGAAAATCTATTTCAGGTTTAACATACATTTGGTGAAATAGTGATGCCATCACTGTGTGTGTACTGTAATCATGCTCGACCAATCAGAAACTAGATTCACTTTTCTCAATAATTATACAAAACTGTACAAAACAGAAGAAGTGCGAAAATCTCGAGAAAAGCGCGATGGCAACCTTTTGTCACTACCACGCGCGTGCGCTGATAAAAGTGGAAGCAGTTTGGGACCAAGTCTTACCTATTTAAGTATTCCAGTAATTGTTTTACTCTCAAATAGTCACAAAACTCGCATTTTCCCTCAGTATGATGAACGTGGTTAAAATGACTATGTTCTTGACTTGGTTCCTCAAGGTTTACATAACTCGTCTCTTTAACCTCGTTTCTAAAAGAGTGAACTGTCTTTGGACGTGGAGGAACATCAATTCGATCAGTGATCCTTTGCGATTGTGCGCTTTTGGCGCGCTGTTTATAAAAGTATTCATTGGCAAACTTAGGTTTGGTCGGTTGAGGCGTCTTCGGCCTTGAATGGGGTTTATCTTTACCAACGGTTGCCTTAGTAACGTGGTCCATAAAGTTGCAAACGACAGCTTTTTCTAAAAGTAAATACAATGATTTTAAAGTTTTAAGTCTACATTACACTATACAAAAAGCAAGGTACATGTTGGGTATTAAACCTACCGTATTCATTGGATTTATTCAACCAGTCGTTCATTCCCGGTAAAATTCGTTCTGTAGTCTTCCTACTTTCCTAACAATAGTAAATTTGTACATAATTAAAGAGAAATAAGCTCGCGTAAAAACTGAGGCAATCACGTGGTAGACTGCGTCACATCTGGAAATAAAGGCCCGTGTCCCCGTCCACACGAAAAACCGCTCATCGTTTCCACTGTACACGCTCGTTTTCAAAGTGACTATTTTCGTAAACGCTCATAAACGGCTATTTTGAAAATGGCAGGCTCGTAACATGGTATATTTTCGTCTCACTGATCCCGGGTTTTTACGGAAATTTTGATCCCTAAGCCCATACTTTTAGAAATTTTTGATTCCTGATCCTTGGTGCAAAAAAACTGAGCTGATCCCTGATCCTGACCCAATGTCCCTGATCCTCGATCCCACCCATTTGATCCCTGAGCCCTGGCCTCTGATCCCTGATCCTGGCCATAATTTGAGGCTTGATCCCTGATCCCATATACCATGTTACGAGCCTGAAATGGTCTCCAATATAGTCACTGCGCAAGTTCATTAATTACTACACAGGATCCATAAGGCCGTTTTCACTTTCGTGTGGACATAAAAACGAAGTGAAAACAATCATGTGGACGGAGAACTTTTTAGTCGTTTACATGTAGTTGTTTACACGTTTCCGTGTGGACGAGTCCAAAGTCTGCGTAACGAATGGTGTTCTTACTTCTTTCTAATTTCGAAAAGAAGCTTTTGATTGGCTAAAATACCGCTGCTTGCCATTGGGTATTTCCATAGAAACAGTCGCTCACATCATGTTGGCGCGAGAAAATATCCAATAAGAAATGGCGTTAGAATGATTTTCGTCAGAATCCAGAACGCGATAAACAAAACGAGAGCTTTTATCCGGATGCCACTCAGGCTATCAGAGAACTTACCCCTGTTTTTGGTGGGGGCCTTGGAACAATGTTTACCTTCTTTCCTGCAAGTCCATACATACGTTCTATGGTACAATAACAAGTAAGTGTTTCAAAGGGTAAAATTCTTTCGGTGGTTTTCAATCGCTATCGGACAAAATTAAGTCGGCCAGAGTCTACATAAATCCTCAAGGAGAGCATACAATTTCAATACTAAAACAAATAAATATGAGAGTTCACATCAAACCATTATACACCGACCAAAACTGACCTAAATCGAAAAGGGATTCGAGAGAATTTTATATAGTTCAACTGATTTTGCCTTTCCGCGGCATATAACAGCTCAGTTTTTTCTGCAACATTGCGCAGTGGTCGCACCGTCTGTTCACCAAAATATATTGTGCGCAACAGAATCAAGTTTTACTTCTGCAAGCAACATTGCAGGGATTGAACACATGGTACAATTGTGTTGCGCGCGATGTTGCAGGAAATGTTGCGGCTGTGTGTCGCGGTCTTAAATTTAACTGACGTTTTCCAAGTTGTCACGACAAGAACTAGCTGTGCATATGTGAGGGAAAGATATACAGATTATGCCCGGGGGGGATACTCCCATATATTTGCTATACGGGTATATGCCTCTGGATAGGGTATGGTTTTTCGGCCCTGCTGTCTTGAACAGGGTATACGTTTTACCCAAAATTGTCTTAAAAGGATCTATAATTTTGACGAGATCCCAAGCCATATCATCTTTTTGTGTCTTAGATAGGGTACTATATTCAAAATAAACAAAAAAAGCGCTTCCTCAGCCGTTTTTTGTCTAATCATATGCAACGGATCGGAATCGAATGACGAGGCTAGGGTCGTTTTTCTTCTCTTTTGTCTTGAACAGGGTATGATTTTTTCACTTTCGAGTGTCTTAAACAGGGTCAGGTTTCTAGAACTCCGGCGGCACACCTCTATCCAAAATGGGGTTGAGTACCCCCCCCCCCCCCCTCCCCGGGGAGATTATGTTAAACTGGAGGAGCGCTGTGTAAAGTGGAAGAAGAAATCCCTCTCCTTTCTACCTAAAAGATATCAGAACACTTTTCATGAGTGTGAAACAGACCGTGTGGTACCGTAACCATTGTCAGTATCGTAAAAATATCTATAAAAACCTTCGGAATTCCTGCCGTAGCCGTGCGAAATCGTGCCGTAACCCTACGGAAACTGTTCTAGAGAAGATTGTGTTACCTCTGTCACGATTAACAGCAGACGTCTCGGTCTTCCAAGCTTGGCGTACTAAATCTAAACTAGGTTTTATGTACTCTGATAGCACTTCTCTGTAAACCTCAGTATCTGTAGAAGTATAATTTAGTCAATATAATTGACTATTGAAGTAGATAACACACGAACCGTACCCTGCGAGCAGAGGGATTTTTTGGTATTAGAGTGATTTTAACTCTAAACCTATTGTTTTCTTTTGTTCTTTATACTAGTATCAAATAAAATCATTCTAAGCACAAGGTAGAGTGCTTTTGTTTACCCGTGAAAGAAAGTTGACCATTTGGTGAGTATTAGTTGATCAGTAAAGAAGAAAAGATAACAATGGATTTAGTTTGCCATAATGTTTTTCACGGGTTAAATATGCCACTCGTACTGAGTATTTGAACAAAGTATTGAGGTAGATACGGGCTCTGTAATTCAGAATTGCTAGTTTTTTTCTAACAGTACTATGCTATCGTCCTGTTTCGATTAACTTGAACGGTAGTACTCAGTAGTAAATACCTTTGATGTCACGGCTAGACTGCCCAGTTCTTTGTAAACTAGAAACGCTTCTACCAAGTTTTCCAGCTAACTTTTTATCATATTCGTCTTTAAAGTTCATATAAGAGCCTGTTTGGCTTTCTCTCATCAACTTTCTACTTGGGTCCTTCAATATTAAACACAATAAAAGAGAATATAACACGAGTTCACTTTTGATTACTTCACGACGCGCGCCTAGAAGTGCGAGTCAAAAGTAAAGATAGACAACAGATATAAAACAAACTAACCTTAGGGATGCGTGGATGATGAAAACTTTTTGCTCCTCTTGCTGCTTTTTGAAGGTGTATTTGAAAGCCGGGTCTTCTACTTGAATAATCCGTGGCATATATAGATTTACCTTGAGTCTGAGCACACGGGACAAGATTGGGAGGCAATTCAACCCACTGCGGCATGATTATAGACTAAATAACTTTAAAAACAACGTGTAGGATAGAAATCAGCTGGCCCTAGGTTATAGTTACAATTATTTTTTCCTTTAAAAGATATAAACTTAAAATCACACAACACAGACGGGTATTGCTTTGCTGTAAACGAAGTTGTCGCCAGGGTAATGTGTTAGGAGTCACGCTATTGGTCAATTAAACAATGAATGACAGGTATTAAATAATTAACAATTGAATGGTTTATTCTTTAATCTCAAACAAAAGTAACTTCAATTAGCCAGAGATTTGTTAAGTAATTAATTTATGCCGTTTTTTTACTATAAACTCTGTCCAGAGTTAATAACTATTAACTCTGTTCTGTCCTAATGCATAACATAAAACAATCCGGTACTTATCTTAAATGAAAGAGAGCTATGAAGTGTGTTTTCAAAAAAATATTCTATTTGTGTGGATAGTTAATTTTGTTTTACTCTTATTCCCCGTTAAAATGTCCAAATTTATTTCCTAATAAAAATAAAATACACAGGTTTTCTGAAAAGTGACGTAAAAAGCAATATTAACAGTCACGTGACTTCCTTGAAATCAGAGGTGAGGTTCAATGTTCAATTTATTTTCCAAAAATAAAGAAATCACAATACATACCACTTAGAAGAAAATATCACAAGACAATATCTAATAAAGGATTTATTATACAATTACTTTTTCTCCGTGTTTATAAACAGTGTTTTTATTAGACTATCAAAACAGCCTTTAATTTTTGCAAACCAGCCCGCGCGGGAAACCGTCATGCCGGTTTAAAGCCTTGACATTATACATTGACAATACAGGGCGAATATTATTAAATAAATTATGTAAACTACCGGGTCACCGGTAATAATGTCTATACCCTCATTAAAATAAGGAATTTTTATTTTTTATCGGCTATTTATGATGAAAAAGCGTGTCGGGCTCACAAAAATATCCCTAATATATCTCATTGAGTCTCGCCTTGAATATTTTTTCAATGTGTTGTGTATGTAACGGCCTGAATAGATAATATCGATAAAATAAACTGGTAAATATTGGCAAAATATCCACTGCCAAATTTTCGACTTTATTAAAAAGTCTTCATCAGGGCAACCGAGCGAGACAAAACAAGTATTTGTCCTCGGGCGCGTTAATTTTAACGCGTACTTTTAAGGTGTACTTTGTTTTCTAACAAGGTTTCTTTTGCTTTACTCTAATTCCTCGTTACAATGTCCACATTTCTTTCACAACAAAATAATACGACAACCTATTAGGTTGTCGTAAAACTACAGGTTTTCAAATCTGACGTAAAAGCTATATTTAGAACAGCTTCTTGGAACTGGGGTAATTCCCATATTAGTCACGTGACCATCGATTCTTGGAATCAACAAAGTACTTGATCAACGTTGCATTGCCCTGGTTTGGTCAAAGATAAAAGGATGAGAGTTTTGTTTAGTGCTTTTCAACATGGAAGAACATCACAGAGAATATATTAAGAAAACACAGAGTTCTTTTAAGAAGAGAATTGAGCGCTGATAGAATTGCTTCTGACCTGTATGCAGCTAAAATATTCGACGAAGAAGACGTGTGCGAAGTGAATGCAGCCAGAACACCTCAAAAGCAAGCAGAAACATTACTGAATATTCTTACTCATCGTGGACCGGATGCCTTTCGGTGCTTCTATGAATCGCTACAGAAGACTGCACGGCATATTGCAGATACAATATATTCACCATATACAGGTAAGTTGATGATGACTCTGATGAGGCGTGCTACTATGTCTTGGAGATGAAATAGGCCAATTAAAAGGCCCTTTTACACAAAGAATTTTTTTCTAAAACAAATTTTCTTTGACAAATTAGATGACAAAATTTAGCGAAAAACTTGTGACAAATGTATTAGAAGGACCTTTAGAGCACCGTCATCAGCCCACATTAGCAACCGCAACAAAGATTTTCCACGTAAGTGGAGTTTGCATAGCAGGGCCGTAGCAAGGGGGGAAGGGGACCCCCCCCCCCCCCCAAAAAAAAAAAAAAAAAAAAACACTTCACAGTGCACCTTTTAAGTTGTTCAAGCATGTCATTGCCGATCTTACCCCTATAATAATTTGTTGTACATCAGAAAAAACCTACAAACCTCAACCCTTTAGACTTCAAACTCCCTTCGAGCTTTCAACAAACACCTTTGGAAACAAATTTAGCTTAATTATGCACCCTTTAGTTTCTTCGCCCAGCTGGGTCCCCCCAAAAGAATTTACCACCCAAAAAGACCTCAGTGAAATTTGCTAAAGCACCATCCCAAAATTTAGGCACACCCTAGAAAACATCAGATCACAAATGTCAATAAAGGCTCAAACACACAATGCAATATTTCCTGCAACATCACACACACACACCACAGTAGTGCATGGTGTGATCACTGCAATGTTGCACACAACTGGTCGCAGGTTTAGGATTGAGTTCTACTGCAACATTGAAGGGGTGGACACACAGTGTAGCCTGTGTTGCACACACCATGGTAAATATAAAAATGCTATAGGAAATGTTGTATCATGTGTCTGGTCTGAGAGTGATTACACTTAACCCATGAAACACTAACTTTTTTCAATAGACACAAAATAAAACAAAGGAAATAAGGTCTACTAGTAACTAGTAGTCTACTAACTATTTCATGAGTTAAGTGTAATCACTCTAACAGCTATAATAATTTAATAATTTATACATTTTTAACCCAAAAATTGCTATGCACTTCCCAGTAACAGTATCCCCCCTCCTTTGCCTCAGTAGCCTCCATACGCACCCAAATCGACCCAGGAAGAGAACATAATTTGAAACATTTTGTGAAAGAATTGTATTAACTTTCAGCAGCTGTTTTGTTGAATACCATAATTCAATTGTTATTTTAATTGTGTAGTCTTCTCATTTTCTGTTTTCCTTGAAGAAATGGCTTCACAAAAAAATTCCCTGAAAGCAGCTGGCCTTCCATGTTTTCCAGTGGATTTTGTTGGACGCATTGAGCTCTGTATAGAATTCAGCACCAAAATAAAGCATGGTCTCAGATTGTTAATAATTACTGGTGCACCTGGTTATGGCAAGTCTTCTCTGGCAGTTGTACTTGGTCACATGTTAAGAAAAGAGGGATTTCTGGTGCTGTGCTTTATACTCAAGGATGTTACCACTATGTACAATGCTTCAGTGTTGATTTTAGAAACTCTAAAACAAGTGGTATCACGAGATCCCATCACACAGCTCAAGGAATTTCTTATCAATAATTTTGATACAAAAACAGTTTTAATCCTTGATAACACTGAAGATATACAAGCCAATGAAAGCAAGGAATTCAGCCAGTTTCTGGAAAATATTGGGAAATTTTCAACTAACATACACACCATCGTAACTACCACTCAACCTTTAGCTTCAAGTTTACAACTACTGTCATTTTGCGCAGAGCCACTCCCACTAGAGCCTTTGAATGAAGAAGAATCATTACTGCTGTGGAAAAAATACAGTGGTAAAACTGATAGTCAACCGAGTGTGGTATTACGGGAATTGTGCAATGCATGCATGGGAATGCCATTGTTTTTGGAACTTGCTGCCTCTCAAGTCAGAGAAGGCAATAATGACATTGAGTCATTGTTACAAGAGCTGAAATCAAGCCCAGATTTGTTGCTCCAAGAAGAAGAAATAGCTGCCAAGATGAAAGTTTTCCTTTCCAGGTTGCCAGAAGACCTGAAAACTACCTTAGCAAATGTGGCAGTGTTTCCAGCATGTTTCTCATCAGCTGACACAAAGTTTCTATTTCCTGGTTGGAAATCATTTACTCTTTGTCAGAAATTGATAAAGCTAAAGGAACTTTCCTTACTGAAGTTTGACAGTGAGGGAGTGAATTACAAGTTACACAGTGTGGTGCAATCAGCTATAAGCAAAGCAAAGCTAGATGACTTTTTGTACCAGGAATACAACAAAGCTGTTGTGAAATTTATACAATTCTATTTAGACCGTTTGCAAGATATGAATGCGCAGTTTATTAGCCATGCCAACAAGATGGCTCTAGAGAGGTACAGAGATGACAAAAGAAACATCTTGCATGCTTTTGCTTTAGCTACTGAGTACAAACTTGTAGATGCAGTAGATGTATCTACTAAAGTAGTGAATCTTCTAGCCAAGTGTATGAATATCAAAGAGTTTGAAGAAGTCTACGAAGGACTAGCAGATATTGTTAAAGAAGATACAAAGCGTTACAGTGACTGTAAAACATCCTTAGGATTTAAACTTCTTTGCTACAATGGTGGACCAAATGCTCAAGAAGCTCAAGAAGTCTTAATAGAGGCCTGTAGACTACAAGAACTGGCACAGCTGATGGAGACTGAGGAGAGAGCACATTGTTTAAGCAAGCTTGGGTTGTGCTTGGCCAGGTCAGGACAGCTTGAACGTGGAGTGCATTTGATTGTGAGTGGCATTCTGATAAGGAAGAACCTGTTTGCTAGAGATGGTGGAGACATCAAGGAAATGCTTGTAAGTGGAGGATTCTGTGACCTTGCAAGTAAGTATTATCATTAACAAACAGATAACGACAGTTAGCTTTTTAGTCAGAGCTTTGAATGACGTGTTAAAAGCAGGGAATACACTGGGAAACATTCTTGGGGGTCAAGTCTCTCAGGAAATTAAAAGGTAAAGCACTAATGTTTAGCATCAGTATTTCATTCGGCTAAGAAGCTGGTCTCCCAGGAAGCTGACAGTGCATCCTTTACTCCCTCTTTCTGTCAGTGCTATTTAAAGCTACTTAAAGCTACACAGAATGGAAAGAAGTCAAATCAAACTTGGCACCTCTCACATTGATCAGAAAGCCACACTCTAACTGAGCTACACTTGCTCCTATGTATGTCAGTTTTGTAACTCATCAGTTTTGCTTGCTTTTAGTTGGTTGGGAAAAGTACAATTGTTAGTAAATTATACTAGCACAATCCAACAGTACAATATAGTCAGTACAGTACAATGATTAGTGAAATTGTACTAATTGTCTTATTGAGTACAAATTGGAATTATTACCATTAGACAGCTTGCAATCAGACAGTAAGATCAAATCACTTAGCAGACAGAATGCACAGCCTTATTATTTTTCCTCTTTTTCAGTGGCTCTCTCTACAGTTAACATCAAGGCTGCCATAAAAATCTGGAAAGAGATCTGCTTGAAGACATACAAGAGAATCCTTAATATCCATCCCTTCACTGCTACATTGCTACAGTACATTGGAGATGCCTACCACAAACTACATCAATATGAACAAGCAGCTGAACACAAAAGAAAAGCGCTAGAAATGCGCACCAATTTATTGACCACTCACCACCAAGACACAGCCCGCTCATCATTTTCTCTCGCAGAAACCTTACAAAAACTTGGCCAGTGTGAGGATGCTATTTGTATGCTCAAGGACACTTTGCAGATCCAGGCAAGGGTATGGGCATCACCTGCTGACATTATCTGTACAAAACAACACATAGAACATATAGTAAACCAGATGCATCACGAGGTAGATATTCAGGATGTATTAGGAAGTTTGAGTATTGATGCACTGCAGTAGAACTGTGACAATATATAGGTATGTAACATGAAAGAGGATGCTCTGTACACTGATAGATTTTGTTTGAAGTGACTACATTGACATTTCCAAAGCCAAGAAGAGGATGCAAAACCAAGTGAAATGGCATCCTGAATGTGGCTTTGCAACCTTACACCTTTGCAACCAACCTTATGCAAAATGTTAATTATACATCGACTAAAAATACAACAACAAAAAATGCCAGCCAATTTGTAAATAATATGTAGATGTTTTGAGGCATGCCCCTTTTCTTAATTATTGTTAACTGAAGTTAGCCTTGTTTTTTCATACATTATTTTGGGAAATCTTTTGTCTTGACATGAAGTCTTTATACAATTATTTGTACATGGCTTGTAAATTGTCTAAGAAAAGGTTTATGTACATTTTATTGCAGTTTTGTACAACATTTCAATAGCCTTAACTGTTGTCAAACAAAAGATGGTAGGTCAGTGCAATGCACAATTAAGTTTTAAATAGATAAACATATTATATATATATATCATAGCAGTAGTTCTCTACTTGCAACATACACTGACAAATTAGTTAGTATCCAAATATTTATAGTGAGTTTGTAGTGAAAAGGTCTAGAAAAATCCTGAAATAAAGATGTTTCATTTACTGTTGATATTAAAATTATTTTTCATTTTATTCTCAACTTAACTTACAAAATTATAATAACTAAGAAGTAAGTTATAGTAAATCTTTTTATCATTAACCTTTTGTCAGTCAAAAGAGTTAATGGCTGGGATGTCAATAATGTATGAAACTTAAGTTTTATACAAAGTAAGATTTGAAGGTAATGATTTCCTCTACCATCCACTATGTAATGCATTAACACTTTGTTTAACATCGTCTTTTTTCTCTCGTCGTGCACGAGTAACAGCTCCAGCTTCCCCTTTTCTCTGTCTTCTTGCCATTTGTTGTTTCTTTATCAAACTCTTTTTTACTCGTTTTCTGATTTCACTGGCATCAAAGGAAGATGATGAAGGGTTTTGTTTTTTGTCAGTTTCCATTTCATGTAGAGATTCACTAGGGAAATCACGGTATGGCTGGTGTGATCTGTTAACCTTACTCAAATCCTCAAGATCAGAGCCATCACTACTGCTTGAATCCTGGTTACAGACTGCTGTCAATGATGCTGAAGATAACATGTCACTTTCACTTTTGTTGTTAGTTTTATTTACTTTGTCATTACTACTGCAAGGATCTGAAATGAAAGGGATTATTTATAGATTACCTAGAATCTTTATACAAAAGTTGAATGCTAAGAAAATCTTAAAATCTACTAAGAAAAACTAAAATAATTAACAATTCTTCAGATGAAAGACGACGTTTCAACATTGTCTACGTTTTTGAATGTAATTTGTGTGATACAAACTGTGTCGGATTTACTTCCTCACACCATCAACGCATTGAAGAACATAGAAATTCAGCTATTGGCAATCACATGAACACTAAGCATGGCTTAGATAAATCCAATAACAATTTACATAAGTCCTTAGGAAATGTGAGTCTAAGTTAGATTGTTTAATCCACGAAATGTTATATATCAAAGACATAAAACCCAATTTAAATACACAGGGTGACTCTATATGTGCCAAATTGTTAATGTGACAATTTTGGTCACTGTTTTTCCCTTAGGACCTTTATCAATTATTTTTGCATTCGTTTGTGCTTAAACTTATTTAAGTTTGATCCACTTGTAATTTTTGGATTTGATAATGGCATTGTGCAATGTCCAAACATCGTCTTTTATCTGAAGAATTTTTTTTTATAGTTTTTCTTAAAGGGGGACTAGCACCAAAACCATTTTGGTGACGTCATACACTCAACTTAAGCATTCAGCTCCATACATTTCTTTATGTTTTGTTTCTTAACAATTCAATTTCTTTGACACTAAAAATTTGTGTGAAGGAGTTTTCTTACATTGTTTAGGCTAAGTATTAAGTTGTGTGTTAAGTTTGCATAGACGTTTATTCTAGTCTGATATATGATATATTACAAGGTTTATATAAAGTGACATTGTGACGTGAGTCACGCAATATAATACAACTCCCCCTTGAAGAAGTTGATTACAGAATGTAAAATAACTGAAACTAAAGTGTCTTTCTGTTCATGTATCAAAGTTCGTTCAGTGTGCGCTATTTGTAGCGTTCAGGTGGTCTAACAGCTCGTCCAGATTTTGTTCTGTAGGGACGCCCTTCGTCTTGTTGTGTAGCGTTGTCAGACTCGTTTACCACTGGGTTGGTCTCTAGGTGTGGTTGCTGACTCATACTCGATTGGGTATCTTCCTTCGACATGTCTTTTAGGAGGTGTCTCCTATTTCTCCTACTCACTCCCCACCATCTCGAGTTCTTACGATGTAGCTGCGAGGTGCTTCCGCTACTTTAGTGACTATGGCAGGTTTCCAGCCATGAGGGTCTTGCTTGATGCGAACTGTATCGCCAGGAACCAGCGGTTCAAGATCTTTGGCTGTTCTGTCGTACAACAGTTTTTGTGCAGCTTGTTTCTGACGGAGATGGGTTTGCACATCGTCGTGGTTTGGCATTTCAGGCAAAAGTTGTCTGGTGGTACATGGTAGGATAGATCGTAAGCGTCTGCCCATTGATAACTGTGCTGGTGACTTGAAGTTGTCTACCGGTGTGTTACGTTGTTCGAGTATGGCAAGGTAGGGGTCCTTACCATCGCGAAGAGCCTTTTCCAGCATTGCTTTTGCGGTTTGCTAAGCCATTGGACTGTGGGTACTTAGGGCTGGAAGTGTTGTGCTTGAAGTTCCACTCTCTTCCAAAGTTAGCAAACTCGGTGGAGCTATACTGTGGACCATTATCAGATACAACGACCTCGGGTATTCCATGACGGGCGAAGCATGATTTCATCTTTCTGATAATACTTGCGCTGGTTGTCGTGCTGAGGGATGATATCTCCCAGTAATGGCTATAGTAGTCGACGATTACCAGGTAGTTGTTATTCCAGGTAAACAGATCTGTGGCAATTGCTTGCCATGGATACAGAGGAATTTCGTGAGGAATCATTGGCTCTTTCTGGTTGCTTTGTCTGAGCTCTTGGCAGGTCGAGCAGTTCTTGACAAGGTCTTCAATAATATTATTTGGCTGGACATTCCAGGCCAGTAGACTGCCTCCTTTGCTCATAGTTTACTCCTTTCGATACCAAGGTGTCCTTCGTGGATTTTTGTGAGGACTTCGCTTCTCATACTCTTAGGGATAACGATTGCTTCTCCCTTCAAGATGAGATTGTTGTCTACTGTGAGTAGATCGCGAAATGGCCAATACTGGCGTACTTCCAGTGGTACATCTTCTTTGTGGTTTTAGCCATCCATCTTTGATGATGTTCATTAGGGTTGACAGCACTGCGTCCTTGGATGTTTCTTGTTGAAGTTTGTGTAGCTTGTCATCACTAACTGGTAGCGAAGTGACAACTGAGTTGATGCAAGCAATGAGATCTTCATCATCTTTGCTCTGTGTTGGTAGATGTGCTTGGGAAAGGGTGTCCGCGGCGTACATCTCTTTTCTAGGTTTGTAGATGAGTTTGACGTCATAACGTTGAAGACGCAGCAGCATTCTTTGCAAGCGTGCAGGAGCTTGATCTAGAGGTTCTACGATGACAGACACCAGAGGTCTATGATCTGTCTCTGTGGTGATTTCTTTTCCGTAGACGTACTGATGAAAGCGTTCGCAGCCGAACACGACTGCTAACAGTTCCTTCTCTATTTGCGCGTATCTACACTCGGCGTCTGTGAGTGCACGTGATGCGTACGCTACGGGTAGGTCATCTTGTAGGAGTACTGCCCCCAAACCTGATTTATACGCGTCAACTTGGAGCTTGACTGGCTTGGAAGGGTCGTAGTACTTGAGGACTCCATTGCTGGATTCAGACAGTAGTTTCTTTATCTCTTGGAGCGCTTTGTCGTGTTGTTGGTTCCAGTGCCACACTGTGTTGTTCTTAAAAAGTTCGCGAAGCGGTGCTGTAATGGTTGAGAGATTAGGTACGAACTTGGCCAGGTAGTTTATCATGCCAAGTAGACGTTGAACAGCATGCTTGTCTTGTGGTGTTGGCATATCAATGATGGCTTCGATTTTGGAGACGTCTGGCTTGACCCCATCTCTAGTAAGGGTGTGGCCAATGTAAGTTACTTCCGTTTGTCGTATGTTGCACTTGTCGGGGTTGAGCTTAAGGTTGCACTCATGTGATCTGTTTAAGACGTTGCGTAATCTCTCATCATGTTCCTCCTGCGATGTCCCCCAAATTAAAATGTCGTCAATGTCGGTCTCCACACCTGGGAGATCAAACATCAGTTCATGAAGTCTTTTGTGAAAGACCTCTTGAGCGCTCCGACTACCGAACGGCATTCTTGTAAAGCGGTAGCGACCAAAAGGAGTTGCGAACGTAGTTAATATGGAACTTTCCTCGTCAAGCGGTATCTGCCAGTACCCAGACTTGGCGTCTAGCGGAGAGAAATATTGAGCGCCGTTGACACGTGTCATAATTTCCTCAATTGTCGGAAGCTGATAGTGTTCCCTTTTGATTGCCTTGTTTAAATCACGAGGATCAATGCATATACGAAGTTGATCCGAGTTCTTTTTTTCCAAAAAACTACTGCAAAATAACTACTTGATCCACCATGTCATCAAGTGCCCTTTTAACTTTGTCACGAATTCCATATGGCAATTTTCTTGGTGGTCTCACAACAGGAGTGACCTTAGGGTCAAGTTCTATTTTGTACGGGCGTTCCAAACAGCCCAATCCAGAGAAGACATCATGGAATTCAGCTTTAACTGCATCGGCAAAGGTTTCTTGATCTGCTGGCTGTGCGATAGCTTTGACAAATTTTACTAATCCAAGTTCTTTGCAGGCGCCAATACTGAGGATGGATCGCTGTGTAGTTCTGTGACGTAGAACTCTAGGTTGTACAATTGTGTCTGCATGCCAAAGTGGTTACACCTTTGGTTGGAATTTCCTGTCCGTTGTACGCTGTTAATCGACTTTTAGGTTTCTGAAGTTGATTCACTGAGACAGAGTTGTTGTTGACTTGTTGGAATACTTCAAAGGGAATAATGTTGGCTTCAGCTCCTGTATCTAGCTTTAGTTTCACCTCTGTGTCGTCGATGTGCACTGTGGCATATTCTGTGTCTGGAAATTGTGACTTGTCAACTGACTCAACTTTCACAGTTTCTAAATAAAGATGATCTCGGATGTCAGTCACGCATTCGTCGTCTTGCTCTTGTTGTAGAGATTGAATGTGTTTATTGTCCTTACTGGATAGACAGACTTTTCCAAAGTGATTGAGTTTCTTGCATTTGTTATATTGACGACCATAGGCAGGACACTGTCCTTTAGGGTGTGAGTTCCCACAATTGAGACAGGCTTTGTTCAGAAACTGCCTTGACCTTTGAGAGTTAGTTGTGCTTGGCTGTGTTGCTTCCAGGTCTACGGTTAAAATCGTGTCTTTGTGTCCTTTCACTCGTTTGTCGCTTGTTCCTCTCTTGTACGGCATTGACGTTGCTTTGATAACTCGTCGGCTCTGCAGATCAGCTTCACGGAGTAGTCTCTCACGCATGGACTTTGATTGAATTCCACTGACAATTCAACTGCAAATCAAATCGTCTTTAAGATCACCCCACTCGCATGAGGCTGCTAGCGTGCGTAGTTCAGTAACGTATTGGTCCACTGACTCGTTGGGCAACTGATCCCTTGTAAGAAAGCGATAATGGTTAATGATGAGGGTTTTCCTTGGCTTGCAATACTCATCGAATTTTAAGAAGAGGATATCTACGTTGACAATGTCCTTTCCGTCTCTGTCTTGAGCGAAGGCAAATGTATCTTTTATGTCTTTTATGTATAAAAATTTATTCAAAATCTATTCTTATAAAATATTACCCAGAATACTAAATGATATATTGATAAAATATTACGTTTTACAAACCTTCAACTGTTTCTTCCAAAGCATCCTCATCCACTGAACTGCCTTCCTCCTCTAATTCCTCATTTTCATCCACTTTTACCTTTCGCATTTCTTCAAGATCTGCTGCTCCTGCCTAACAGATTAATAACTACATTAATAATTACAGTGCATCTAGTAGCACCATCATATGACAGTCAAACTATGCCATAACTATGTCAGTGCTGTGTTGTTAAAATAGTATAACACATTCAAAATTCCTGCAGTAACCAATGCCATGCCATGCAGCAAATGTACCATTTTCACAGTCATAAGAACTGCTCTAATAAACAAGTATTCAAACATTCATTTTATTACTCTACCTCTACCTTACTGTAATTACTCTACCTCTACCTTACTGTTATTACTCTACCTCTACCTTACTGTAATTACTCTACCTCTACCTTACTGTTATTACTCTACCTCTACCTTACTGTTATTACTCTACCCCTACCTTACTGTAATTACTCTACCTCTACCTTACTGTAATTACTCTACCCCTATCTTACTGTTATTACTCTACCTCTACCTTACTGTTATTACTCTACCCCTACCTTACTGTTATTACTCTACCTCTACCTTACTGTTATTACTCTACCCCTATCTTACTGTTATTACTCTACCTCTACCTTACTGTTATTACTCTACCCCTACCTTACTGTAATTACTCTACCTCTATCTTACTGTTATTACTCTACCCCTATCTTACTGTTATTACTCTACCTCTACCTTACTGTTATTACTCTACCTCTACCTTACTGTTAGAGCGGTTTTCATATGAGTGGGAAACTGACCGTACCGTACCGTGACCGTGTCAGTGCCGTAATGTCTATAAAAACATTCGAAATTCCTGCCGCGTAACCTTACCATGCATTGACCGTAACTGACCAGTACGGTCAGTTTCCCACTCATACGAAAACCGCTCTATTACTCTACCTCTACCTTACTGTAATTACTCTACCTCTACCTTACTGTTATTACTCTACCTCTACCTTACTGTTATTACTCTACCCCTATCTTACTGTTATTACTCTACCTCTACCTTACTGTTATTACTCTACCCCTACCTTACTGTAATTACTCTACCTCTATCTTACTGTTATTACTCTACCCCTATCTTACTGTTATTACTCTACCTCTACCTTACTGTTATTACTCTACCTCTACCTTACTGTTATTACTCTACCTCTACCTTACTGTTATTACTCTACCTCTACCTTAATGCAATTACTTTACCTCTTCCAATGATTCCTCCATTTCCTTGGTAAATCCACTTGCAGCTACTTCAATGTCAAGACTGCGACATCTCCTAAACAAATTATTACTTTATAGACTGTTTTTGCTCCTTTAAGCAACCACCACAGGAAGCCCAAGGAGCAAACAGACTGACTTATGGAATCAGTATTGTGTAGTTCCAGAAAATATCCATACCCCACCACGGAGGGAATTTTGTATTACATCCCCCCTACCCCTCCGAATTTCCATTTTTTGCGTTATGACATTGATCCCTCACCCCTCTGGAATTTCCAAAAATTGAACACCTGCATTTCAATTACCCCCTGGAAAATTTGTTGTTACAATTTAGTAGTTTAGAGCTAACAGAAAAGTTAACAATTCAGCAAGCAAATCGGTAATCGATCGCCCTGGCCATGTGAGCGCCGCTGTATGCCGGTTTGTGTATAAAAGTATCGTTTTTGTGGTTACTGGCTTAATGCCAGTAACACACTATGCCATCGGGTCCATGAGCTAGGGTGCGAGTCCGAGCCGAAAGATACGCGAACTTCCGAAGTAGAGGCGAAGTCCCAAGCCGAACTACGAAGTACGTGCGCAGAACTACGTGCGCCAGTCTAAGAGTGGTTAAGTCGATTATTAAAAATCAAAAATAGAGATTGTGGTTATAGATATACGTTTTGAGACTAAACCGATCAGTTTAGTTCATAAATATATCTGTAGGGGAAATGTTTGGACCAGCAGCAGTAGTAAAGACCCTTTATTTGTCTGTCAACAGCTATTAGTGTTTGCCTTTGTCTTTGTATTATCATACATTATATCTCACACGCAAAAATATTCCCTGCAAATATACCAGTTTATTCAACTTTTTATTTCACTATATGTCTAAATTGTTTCGCTGTAAAGATTTCCACAACGGCATTATTGACACAACAAACCGTGTATTTTTTCGTTTACGTTTCAGGTGTTTTATCCATTACGTGACGAACGTGTCATGCAGGTCAAATAGAACATAAAAATAGATTAGTCGAAGTAAACCCCTACCCTCACCCCCAACCAGGGACAGTTATTAATAATGAAATATAGGGTTTGTGGTTATAAATATACGTTTTGAGACCAAACTGTGCAGTTTAGTTCAGAAATATATCTGCAGGGGAAATGTTTGTTTCGTTCATGTTTCAGATGTTTTATCCATTACGTGACCAAACGCATCAGGTCAAATAGAACATAAAAATATATTGAATTTCAATAAACTTACCAAGGGCACTAGGACAAAGTCGGTGTGTGTATGCACTAGTCGAAGTAAACCCCTACCCCCACCCCCAACCAGGGACAGGCCTTGAAATGCGTCTATATCTATATTTGGATTTGAGGCCAGTAACCACATGGCCTCATAGAGGTCTATTTTTAAAACCATAAAATCGGACTTTCGATGAGTTCCGAGGCTATACCAAACTTATTTGGGAGACTAGTTAACAACTGGCATATTTTAAAACTCTTTCAGTTTGAACGAAGCAGAATCGTTCTTTTATCGAACGCCATTCAACAGCGGCATGCGAAAATTTCTTTGATTCGCTTAGTTAAAAGGATATCATGGTTTCCTTGTGAAAAATGGTCATTTCTTATCGATAAGTATAAAATTTCTCAAAAGATAAACCATGTTTACGAAAACTTTTTCGCAGCCAAAGCGTATTAGACATTGGGTTTCTTGTGTGTGGGGACTGGATACGAATTAATGTTGGCAGCCATGTTGTTTCCGAGTTCGCATCTAAGGATTCATCGAAGGTTGTTTTCTTCAATTTATCGTTTCCAAAGGAAAAAATCGTTTAGAATCGATGAAAATGTGTAAAACTGAATTATTGTACGTAAGTTTTTATTAAAATAAAAGATGTTATTCCATTTGCAGTCATTTGTGAGCCCGTTAAAAGTCCAACCCTCTGGAAATTTTGTTAGATTTGTTTACCCCCCTGTCCTTTGGATTTTCCAAGGGTATTTGACCCCCCTACCCACCGGAATTTCCAATTCCCTCCGTGGTAGGTATGGATATTTTCTGGAACTACACATTACTTTATTGTTAGCAAAAATGAATGAACTTGAAGATGAAATTAAAGTTCACTTACACAACATCAGAATATTTAGGGTGATTTTCACTTTCAAAACTAAAGCGCCTCAGAAAAAAATCTATTATACACTGAACATCGCGATCAAAATACCTGAAAATAGACATAATAAATTAGCATCATTACAGTAGAAATGGAAGACATGCTCAAATATATGCAAAGCAAAACACATACCATTGGGCATTTAAATGTGATGTTGAAACCATTTGTGGAAAATCAATAACAGTTGCTTTATCTTTATCATTTAATATTAAGTTGAATTCATTAAAGTCACAGTGTATAAGACCAAAGCTAGAAAGACGAACAATCAGCTCCATCAGATCACTAAAGACTGCACCAGGATTGTCAAGGTGATGAATTTGACACCTAATAAACAAAGTAAAGTGTTAATAATAATTTGTTAATGTGATTAGGGTTAAAGAATGGTCACGAGTGTGGCAAAGGAGTTATCACAGGCTGCACCCTCTTTAAGTGTAGATGAGCAATGATAAATCCTTTATCACATAAGTGGACATTCTTTAACCAATTTATACTATGATGTTTGAAGTACAAAAAATTGAGTTTTGTTACTGTGTTGTATCCAATGAGCATGCATAAACTATGCATCAGTATACCTCACATATTCCAAATTTTGGAGTGTATTTGTGACTAGGATGCTACTGTTATGCACTACTTGTTGGCAGTACACATGGTCAATGATCTGACACTTATTGTTGTGTGGCACCCAATATGTGTTGAACATGGCAATAACCATTATAATTTTATCACTATTTATCGGCATAGTTGAAACAATGGATTTGGGGTGTGACATGTGATAACAAGTCTTCTTACAGAGGATAGCCATCCACAAGTTGCATCACAACAGCATGTCTGTTATAGTCCACAGGTCTAGGTACTGGATAATCATTATCATGTAATGCCTAGAAAGTAAAATAGTACTTTTTACATTCTAAGTGGTATTCTAGAAACTACATCACTCACATTTATAACATGCTTTCTAGACACAACATGTACACCAACCCCACAACACCAAGTTTTAAATCTATCTTCTACCCTTGGTTCCAGGGGAATTTTTTCTCTTCTCTTTTCTTGTCAGTCAGCAGTCGTTTAAAAGTCAGTGGATTATCAACTGATATTCCACTAACAGTTGGCAAAAACCTCACTGACATTAACTGATACCACACTGACTGTCCACCAATGCAGGGACCGCGGAGACAGGGGAGCGATGAAAAATTAAAAATGTTTGTTTCAAAATTTGACTAATACTGTTTTTAAAGGTCATAATTGACCTTTTCTGTTGTCATGGGTTTCTTGATAGAGAAGTGAAATGCGCCAGCGTTTTATGGCGGGATTTCAGTTCGTGCACGGTCTCTCGGTCGTTTAGCTGTTTGTTTTCAAACGTTTAAAATTCTGCACATCAGAAACTGCAGAAGAAATCTTGTAAATGACGCCACGAGGAAAAAATGAACTTTGTCATTCTCAAGTCAGTCAATCAAAGAAAGGTTGTATGCAGCCTACTTTTCTGTAAAAGTTTTACCAGGCAACTCGCACTAGGCGTTCTTAAGAGCTAATTGTATTCTATGTCTGAACTACAAATCAACCATTTCTTTCATTGCTATTCTTTGTGGGGGAGTGATGTGCACAATGTATTTACCCTAGGAAGTAGCCTTTGTGAACACCGATATCTTAGCTCTTGCCCCCTTTAATTTTCAGTTTTTTTCTCTCTCTATCTTCTGTCTAAACATATAGGACAATATACTTTCCCATAGCTTTACTTTCTAAATGTTTGTTGTTGTTGGTTTTATCGAAATTGTTAATGAAATTGACGCGCCTTAGTCCAAATTTCACGCTCGCTATGCTCGCTAAAAAGAATAATCATAATATAAGTTGTTTTTGCCTCTTAGAATTTTATGGCTTGTACCCCTCTTTAAAAGGTCTAGATCCGCAGCTGCAGCCCCCCCACTTTTAAAGGTGCTCCACGGTCCCTGCAATGGCTTACAAACAGTCAGTTCAAAGAAGTAAATGATCACTCAGTCGACAAATGATGGTAGGCCAACAAACCATCAACAAACAGCTGACAATTTACTGCAAATGACTGACAAACAGTTGACTGTCTACCAACAAGATTTGTTGGTATGAATATATATATAGTCCCTGAACCCGCACACACTAGGCGCCCCCACATCCACCCCACAAGATGAGTGATACTGGTGGCCAGTATAGTCTTGTGTTTAACCTTGCCTAAAGTACTTTTATCCTCATTTCAGAAAAACAAAAACAAAAAAAGCCATTATATTATACTTTTAAAACTTCTCTAAGTAAAAATCTTCACCATTTAGCAAATACTTGATCAGATCAATGGTTACCTTGAGGTAAGCATATTCTTTCATAGCTGCAAGACGAGACAGATAAAGCCAGGAAACACTGCGCCTCTTATTTAAATAGTCTCTCTTTTCCTTGAGTTTCCTGAATGATGTCCTGCCCAATCTAAATCAACAATGACCTTGCATCAAACATTAATGTTCCCCAAAGTACAGTTTCTGATAATTATAGATAAAGTAAGTTTGCCATGTATTGGATTTTGAATATGTTTATAGCAGAGCTCCTCTGCTAGCCAAAGGCCCATGTGAGCAGAGCTGCCACCATGCTTCAGAAAACAATGGTAAACCATCAAGTTGATTCTATTTCTGAGAATTATGAACCACTACTACAAAGTCAATTATAAAATCTGACTGAATCTGAATAAAATAATATCACTGTAATAAAGATGACTGAATTTGCAAGCCTTATAATTCTCAGGAGACTGAAGGGTCAGAGTATAATATACAAATCCTAAAGCAAATGCTAAAAAGCTTTAAGATCTATATATTTCTTTATTTCAACTTTTCTAACAAAATGCAGTCTTTGTGGGCCAATTACCACAGGAAGCCCAATTTATTTGAATCAAAAATGTAAAAAACAAAATATTTAGATTATTTTATCTAAATGAGAGCTCTGCTATTTAGATATTATCCATTTCCATTATAACTACAAAATGATGGGCATATACACATGGGCAATTCCATTGTCACGGACATAAGCTTCATAAGTGATATTTCATGTGAATATAGGTATTACTCACCTGTCATTAATGTTTTTAATTTTTACCAATCTGGTAAATTTTTCTAACATTTTCAAATGAAAAAATGTTGTGTCACGGACGTAACATCAAATAAACCTTTGTTATCAGGTAAAATTATTAATTTCATAATCCCTATGAATTTTCACATCTTTTTTAAAAAAATACCAGTTGTAGTATTAAAACTATAAAGGGTCCAAACTCAACAACAAGATTGAAATAATTGTCAATCTCTTTCCATCACTAGTCAGAGAGTGGAAGTTCTATCGTCACGGACATAACACAACAGTGTCACGGACGCAATGCACATGATATCAAAAAAGAAACTATTGTTTTTGCTTGATATTAAACTCTTTTGAACTTAAATTTGAGCATGTTAATCAATGGTCAGTTGTTGTGCTGACGCGAGCATCCTCAGTAAATAAAGTAGGCGTGCTGTGTGGAGAATTCCTGCCGACTTCAACATTTTCCTTTTTCAACTGAAATTGTGCTTGTCCACATTATCTACATCTACTTTAATTGCACCCCCCCCCCCCCAAACAAAAAAACAAAAACAAAAAAAACTGGCACCCTGGTTATGACCAAAACCTTGTTTTCAGGAAGAGCAAAATATATTCTCTGTAATCAATACCATATTTCCATCTAAAAAACTAATTTGAAAACTAGATTTTTTTGCCAGTCTCATGTGGATTTGCCAACATATATATTTATATCTAAAGTAGGCTGTTTGTGTATGCCAATGAGATCTGTTCCAAAATAATCCAAAAATTGATAACTTTTTCCAAAGTAGAATCAATCTTACTTTCTACCTGTGAAGTTTAAGAGCAAATTGTTGTCCTTCTTCATTGGCTACTATATAAATATCTGTTGGGCAAAAAAACTCATAATGAACTAATGTATAGAGGAGGACATCTTTAAAAATGTCTGTGCTTTCACTTGAAGTGATCTTTCATGGAATAGACACTAGACCCTGTTCCCTAACTACAGGTAGACTGTGAGCAGTCCCTCCTTTTCTCTCTAGAATCAGTAAAAGCGAGCGCCAAGAATACCTGGATGAGCAAAGAATGAGGGCAAGTAGGGGAGGGGAGAAGGGAGAGGAAAAGGAGGGACTGCAGACAACACACTAAGACTTGAGTTTATACTTGTTGCCAATACAATGCAAAATTCCCATTGGTCAGAATTTATAATCACTCATCGGCCCCTCCCCTACTTGCCCCATTCTTAGCTTGTCCAGGTATTGTTGGCACTCGCTTTTACTGATTCTGGAGGGACTGCTCGCAGTCTAAACTACAGGTATTTAAAGCTACTGTGATCTACATAGATTAGAGAGAAGTCAAAACAAGGGTGTGAGAATTGCATGGCAACAGGAGTCAAATAGCTGATGTCACAGATACACTTCATTGACTTTCAACAAAAGTTCTTTGAACAAAAGAACAAAAGTTTTGTCTCCCCAATTAGCAGGGCACCGATTTTGAGCCGTTAATAATGTTATTATAAGTTTCAATTCAAGGCTACCAGGCAAGTTTCTGTATATTACTAACTTGTTTGTAGTTTGTTCTTTATTACCATTCATTTGACTATTATATTTACATTATTCACAATTGACATGTTTGGTAAATGCCCTCCCAGAATAACTATGTGAGTTAAACTAGCTGGGAGGCACATTATTCACAATTGCAAAAAAAGGCCGAAAAAACAAAAAACGACATGAAAAATATAATATATATAGAAATAAAAAAAAACAGAAAAATGAGGGTGTCTTATCTTATTTGAGATATAGGTGGATGGCAGTATATGAGTAAATATAATGATCAAGAAAAGAGGGAAAAGGGTCTGTCAAATTATTCAAATGATACTATAAGAGGAGAAAATACTCTCTTTGATGTTTTGCTTAAAAAGCTTGATACTCTTTTGTTTAAATTCTTTGTGTATATTATTATAAGTAATACCATGACCCTGAGGGATATTAGTGATTAAATTAAATTAAAGCTTTCTTTGCTTCGTTACGCACATGCGCAAAATAGCTCCCACATGCATAAGAATGTGCAGTGGTAAGAGGTATCAGTGCGTTAAAAAATTATAGAGTTTCGGAACAGCATGCAAAGCTGTCCCGATCGTCCCGATGATTGATATATGAGGGACTGTACCTCATGAATAGTAATGAGGGAAATTTAGAACTAAATTTCCCTCATACATCATTAATGAGGGAAATTTAGAACTAAATTTCCCTCATTAATGATGTATGAGGGAAATTTAGTTCTAAATCTCCCTCATTTCTATTCAGGTAGCAGGGATGTTAGACATTAAACATCCCTCTTGAAACAATGGATCCCGAGGTGATCATGGTATTATTCCATATAACTGCCCTCTATACCTTAAATTGAATTTACCATAGTTTGTTTTAATATAAATAATATAGAATGAAGCTTTTGATGCAATGCTTTGTTGATATCAATTCAAAGAAATTGTCAAATGCTTGTAATTCTTGACCAGTAGCCTCGAACTGAAACCTCTGTTCAGAGTTAATGGAGTGTATCTGGGACATCAGCTATTGTGAACCTTTTGCACATTAGCAAACTAAACCACTCTTGAGTTTTAACATTGAAAAAAGAATATTATAAATTATACCAGATTCTTTTCCCATGCCTATTTGATTGCCAACTGAGTGGACTACTTCACGAGCAGACAGTGCTTTAAGAGCCAGGTAATCATAACCAGCATATGTTAACTTGTAACCTACAACTGTGTAGGAGAACAATAATCAATTATTATTATACACTGTACTCTATTATACTCTCATTGGTCAAGAGCCTATAAATAATTCAGACCATGCCAGTGATCTTTCAGTAGTCTGTCTGTAGGTGTTATGTATAAAGAGTTTGTGTATATTGGTTGTTATCTGTAAGTTACTACAGTGCTGTCAATAGGCCACATTAGAGATATCAAGATTCATAGCAGGGGCTCACAGGAGTAAACTACCGAAATAACCACCTAGCAGAAAGAGAATAAGTGTATACGATATTGGAAATTATGTAGAAATTAGTAGAAATTTGATTTCTGACCTAAAATCACAAATAATGTGTCAATGGATCGAAAGGTCATTAATTAATAATTAAAATAAAAAGTGACACATTATTCGTGATTTTAGTTCAGAAAACTAGTTTCTACTAATTTCTAAATAATTTCCAATATCGTATACACTTATTCTCTTTCTGCTAGGTGGTTATTTCGGCAAGTAACTCCTGTGAGCCTCGCTATCATGCTAGGAATCTTGATACCTCAAACATGGCCTATTTCCACACAGACACTTTCCACTCAGTTTATGTCTTTCACCAACAACAATTACATGTACCTTAACACTGATAATTCAGGATATCATCAAAACCTAGCTCATCCAATAATTATTGTTTATTGTTATAAATAAATCATTATATGTCGATTTAAGAAAGAAAGAATGAATAAATAAATGAATGAATGAATGAATGAATAAAAGAAATTCACAAATTTTAACATAAAGTTGATGATTAAAATGAAAAAATCGCCAAACCTTTTCCATTCTCGTAAGCAACGAGTTTATGCTTTACAAGTTCTCTGAGTACTTTATAACATCCTCCATGTTTGAGCGCTGCAATGGACGCTACAAGTGAAGGGGGTACAACTTCATGGTTCTTCATTCCCATTTCAACCTAAGATTGATAAATTTACTTGATATAACTAGTAGTTTCCAATGGAAAAAGGACTACTGCGAGCTACTTTAATGAGTTTCATGAACCCAAGATCAAATTATTGATAAATTTACTTGATATAATTGCAATAACAATAAATATAACAGAGAATAAATCACTCTTACCGCTGTTAGGACTCTGAAATCATCCCTGGTGAGATATCTTAGCAAAGACACGTTTAGTTTTACCATGATATTTTACTCTTAGTGAACTAAAACGTGTTACTCAATATGGCCGACCTAGCTACACAGGAAGCCCAAATCCTTCTTCTGCCACGTGACTTTGTTTTCTCGGAAGTCAAGGAAGTAAACTCTGTCCCCGTTGAGACAGGGAGAGTATGATTCTTTCTGCAATTGTTTTACGATCAAATGTACCCTTCTGACTGAATATAGAGGGTTTAAAACCTTCTATGTATTCTTTTTAAGTAGTTGATAAAACAACTTTGAAAGAGAAAGTGAAACAACGGGTGGAGCGAAGAAACCGGAGCGAAAATGATTGGTTTCAGAGATTTTCTGCTAAGAGTATCGAAAGCGATCACGCCAGACACGCTAAGTAAACTGAAGTTTTTGTTAAAAAATGAAATTTCAGTTGGAGAATTAGCAAAGATCGGCGAACCGCATGAACTGTTTGAAGTTTTGATTAGGAAAGGAAAACTAAGTCAACGTGATACAAGCCTTCTTGAAAACCTTCTCAATTCTGTAGATGAAACTGCACTTAGTGAGCAAGTTAGAGATTTTATGCTTAATTCACAAGGTTAGTGATGTTTTAAACCCTCTCATATCTTAGATACACCATAGCTTAAATTGCAAGGGGCTGGAGTAACTTTATCTAGTTTTGCTTCCATTAATGGTAATTGAAACTTTGGGAAAATATCAGAGGGGATAGATCTGTTTGGACATGTCAACAATATGTACCATTTGGTGTATGTAAGGGAGCATTCATTTTTTAGGAGGGGGGGTGGGCCGGAGGAATTGAGGGGTGGGCCAAAAGAAATTTGCTATATGAAAAAGGGGTGGGTCATGTTTTTCTGAAAGTTAAACCAGGTCAAGGGACCCTATTTTCATATTTGGAAGTGGGGTGGGTCATCAATATAGTTCAATTCCTTACAGTGGGGGCTTGCATTTTTTTGTATTTGATTCCTGCAATTCCTCCGGCCCACCCCCCTCCTAAACAATGAATGCTCCCTAAATGGATGGAAATTGATTTCATTAATATACCCACTTACACCTGATGTTATCGACCACATAAATTACTTTCAGGAATGCCTAATGGCCCCATCAAAAAGGTAGTCTTTCAAAATTTGGACAAATTTTGTGGGACTTACAGGGGTGGATCCAGGGGAGGTGCATTGGGTGTGGATGCACCCCCCTTTTGGACGGACGGTGAAAGCTTTTCTCAAATATAAACGTTTTTCATCAATCGTTTTTGGGTCGGGAAGGCTGTGGTTATATTTGTGGCGGGAAAACCAGCACACCACGCACACCTGCTACTTGAACTGTTTTGGGGCCAGGAAGCCTGTGGTGGCAGGAAAAATCACACGTGCGCGCACATGCTTTGTAAGCTACCATCAAAAAACGCACCCCCTCTTTAAAAAAGCTGGATCTGCCCATGACTTAAAGTCTCTTTTTTCACTTAAAAGCCATTTTAAGGGTTTTGAAAATTGAAAACAAAGTAAATTGTCAAAAAAGAGTTTTGGGTTAAGAACTGAATACACCTTGTCTCCAGTCTTGTAAAGTGTCACCTTGACCAATTGACACCACTACTTACCAAGATGCCACTTATCATCCACTTAATGACCAAAGCACTTGCACACCAAATCTCTAAAAGATTTCTAAAAACAATGAAGGATAGTTTGTGGCCCATCATGAGAAAAATATGGTCGTCCGAATGTTTCAAAATTCGCTAAATCAAATTCGTTGTCGCTAAAACTAGATTCTCTGTCGCTAAATTGAATTCTTTGTCGCTAAATGGAATTCGTTGTCGCTAATAACTGTAATCGCTGTCGCTAAATCGAATTCGTTGTCGCTAAAACTAGATTCGTTGTCGCTAACTGTAATCGCTGTCGCTAGCTAAAAAGCAAATCTCTGTCGCCTAAAAAGCAATTCATTATCGCTAAATTGAAGCTTTAAAATGTCGCTGTTGCTAATGGGCAATCGTTGTCGTTGAGGAAATTCATTGTTGTAGTTGATAGTTTGACGTCGCTGTCGGTAAAATCAAATTCTTGCTCGCTGGAATCAAATATTCGTTGTCGCTAGTTTGCACGCTAAAATTTTAGGGGCGCTAAAATTCACGAAGTAGGGGAGGGCAAATGAAATGGTTTTTGCTTTACCGAGGAAGCCTAGAAACAAGACAATTTCTCTTTCTTGGGCTTCCTTTGTTAAAGAGCATAAAACTTGGAATTTATTCATCGGTTGAATCGAATCATTATTTTAAAAATGACATGGAAAGACTCAGCGACAGCCAAAATCATTATGTCATTGACAGCATGATAAGTCGTCTTCAGTGTGCAAGTGATACCGCAAATCAACTGATGCATCGATCAACAAGTAACTATGTTGCCTTGTCGTCTTTATATCAGCACTTGTTGGCTTTTCTTGAAAGAAGGCAGAATCGTGTTTGTAGAACAAATCACTGTTGTAATGTTTCGTCTATTGTAAATAATCGTATTGCCTCTGACGAAGAAGAAAATGGAACATGCAGTGCATGAGAAGGCCACAAATACCACAAATACTGACATTCAGGCTGAATGTCAGTGGCGAACAGATCGAAATATTTGCTTTACTTGGGATGCAATTTCTGCTATGTTGTGTGTCTCTAGATCAACGTTATGGCGTAGATGTCAAGAATTCAACCGATGAATAAATCCAAGTTTGTGGCCGCCATGTTTACGCTCTTTAACAAAGGAAGCCCAAGAAAGAGAAATTGTCTTGTTCCTAGGCTTCCTCGGTAAAGCAAAAACCATTTCATTTGCCCTCCCCTACTTCGTGAATTTTAGCGCCCCTAAATTTTAGCGTGCAAACTAGTGACAACGAATATTTGATTCCAGCGAGCAAGAACAAATTTGATTTTACCGACAGCGATTACAATTATTAGCGACAACGAATTCCATTTAGCGACAACGAATTTATTTTAGCGACAGCGAATCTAGTTTTAGCAACAACGAATTTGATTTAGTGACAACGAATTCCATTTAGCGACAACGAATTCAATTTAGCGACAGCGAATCTAGTTTTAGCGACAACGAATTTGATTTAGCGAATTTTGAAACGTTCGGACGACCATAGAAAAAGTGCTATCAGCAATGCATAAGTCCTAAAAGTGGTTGGGGTGTCATTATAACCCTCCCCCTTGTTTTTTCTGTAAAAAACATGGCCCTTCATTGATTAACAGAAAAAAATTGCAGATGACCCTCCCCCAGGTAACTGCACTTGACTGCAGGAATTTTAGTTGGCATGATATATACATTTTTTGTCTAAACCCTTGCACAATATCCAAAAACCTTTTGTAATAAATATATTAACAAGTAGAACAGTTTTATCTGTGCCTACAGCTCGTGCTCTCCTTATACTTCTTTCATGCTCTCGTTACTTCCTGCATGCTGTATTACTGAATGGAGCACAGAAAAAGCTGTTCTATTTGTTAAATACAAAGTAAAGCCAGAGAAATGTATGACTTCCACTAGTTTCTATAAACTCATCAAATAAAAGAGGTGACCCTCCCCCATTACAAGCAAAAGAAAGGCTTGACCCTTCACAAACATTGAATTTTTTTTCAATGACCCTCCCCAAAAAACTCCAGCTGACCCCCTAGCTCATTTATTTAAAAACGTACAGTCCCTTGCAGATTTACATAGACTGCATAGCTGGTAAGGGTGGGGGAGGAAAAGGGTAGGGGGAAAGGAAGGGATGATTCAAAGGGAAAATTCAAATTACATGGTTTTACACTGGTGTTCTTAACCATGGTAGCTCACAAGATACTTAGAATACGTAGGTTATAGGAGATCTAATTGACTATTCATAGCATAGTTGGCACAAGGGTATGGGAGGGGGAGAAAGAGGAGAAGGGGAAAGGAACAGAAGGGAGCACACTTCTTTCCCATCAATATTCTCCCCACCTCCCCCCCCCCCTAGAAGCACTATAGCTATACAGGCTAACTGTACAATATATACCGGTAGCTATTTGCACAAACATTGAGCCTTTCAAAATCATTGAAGCTAGAAGCTAAGACTGGAATGACTCCTGGGTATACACTAGTAATGTTTGGAATTCCATGTGTTTTATCTATGAATGTGCTGAATAAGCACGGTGGGCATAAATCACCCCAAAAATGCGCAACTTTAAATTTAATCGAAATTTTCAGATTTTTTCCAAAGTTATATTATATTGTCCCTCTTAAAGTAACAATTTCAAAACTGAAAACCGTTTTCAAATTGGATGAGTGGAAGTGTAGTTATGAATTTTTTAGTTTCATATTTTTCCCGCGAAAAATTGGCAGGAAAAATTTCATACAAAATCATTCGGAAAAATAAACTTTTTCAAACTACATTTTTGCCTTAAAACGTTTCGTTGTCATACATTGCATGATGGAAGAACTATAGGTGGCCTAAAATCGTATGTTTTTAGAATTGTAATTTTTTAATGATAAATAGTTGAAAATAATTATTGTAAAAACCGTAAACGTCATAATGACGTCACAGATATCTTAAGATATCTCTAATAAAATTAATATCGAGAAAATTCTTCGTCTTAAACAGTAGATATACTAACAAAACATTACTAAAGATTTTGGAGCTAACTTGGCCCCATCTATCGACTAGAATAATTTTTTTTACTTTCTCTATGACGTCATCAAGAATTACGTCATCAAAACAGTAATTTCGTTGTAACTCTTGTTCCAATAATCACAGACGAAAAAAAATTGCACCAAATTCAAGAGAATGACAACACAAACAAAATTCAGTGCTTTGTTATTACCTGGCCTTAAAAATAAATTTTGGCTAGAAATGTAACATTTTGATATGACGTCACTATGACATCAACCTCGACTCCAACCACATCAAAATAAAATATCATATCTACTGGTAACACTCAGAAAATTTCATTTCATTATGTCAAAGATTTTTGAAATTATTTACAATCGCTAAAATGTGTCACATTTTCCTTGCGCATTTTTGAGGTCATTTATGCCCACCGTGAAGTGCATCTGAAATACAATTATAATTTGTCTTGGTCACTATTTGAAATGTCCACCGACCAGTCATGCTTCTTTAAAATCATCTAATAAAAATTTGCCAATATTCATTTCGGTCTCAGCTTCTATTTTTTGAAAGTGTCAATGTTTGTGCAATTAGCTATAATATATATACTGTATATATGTCATTGAATTGTGTATCACACAGATTGTTAATCTATATACACTTATTTTGTAGATTTGACCAACAAAAACTGTAAAATAAATGCACTAGCATATGGCCTGCACAAAAGGACACAATATTTTATTGGAAGAGAGGAGTTAGTGAACAACATGACAGATAAGCTGGCATCACAGGATAAACAACTGGTTGTGCTCTTGGGTCCACCAGGATATGGCAAGTCTGCTGTTGTCAACCATGTGGGACATGCCTTGATTGAAAGAAAGGTTTCTGTAATTTTTGTGTCATTGAGAAACATAACATCCATGCATTGCTTGGGAAAAGAAATTCTTACATCAATTGATCCTGAATATCCACTCAGTGATGATGTTGTTGTTCAAACCAAAAATTATCTTGTTTCTGTCAAGCATCCAACAGTGTTAATTTTAGACAATAGTGAAGATATTCAGAACTCAATCTCTTGTGTTGAGTTTGAAGG
Source organism: Telmatactis stephensoni (assembly GCA_029948255.1). Taxonomy (NCBI): domain Eukaryota; kingdom Metazoa; phylum Cnidaria; class Anthozoa; order Actiniaria; family Isophelliidae; genus Telmatactis; species Telmatactis stephensoni. Next base: position 101,867 of record JALIZF010001483.1, on the reverse strand, counting down.
GTTTATTGAATATGTTGCAAGCAAAGCCAAGAATGTTAATGTATTGATTGGTACAAGAAAGAATTTAAGTGCAATAACATTTGAAAGTGAAACAATCCATCTGCGTCGACTTGACAACACTCCATCAATTTCCTTATTGTGTTATTTTGCCTCAATGAACAAAGACAGCAACGATGCAAAAGAACTTGGAATCCAATGTAAAGGTGTTCCATTGTTGATCAAAATTGCTGGCCATAGAGTTAAAAGTGGGTATAATGCATCGAAGCTTGCACAAGGTTTAAAAACCCAACCATATGATATTTTAAAATTTAGAGGTGACAGAGTGCAAGACTATTTAACAGACTCAATTAGGGTTTTTCTTGATAGTCTTGATAGAGAAATGTTACTTTGTCTTATCCATTTGTCCAATTTTGCCACAGATTTTACTGCACAAGATGTTTGTAAAGTGTTTGCAAACAAATTAGATACCATCAACTGGGAACACATGCTTTGTCTTCTTCATGACAATGCACTGCTTCAACTAGAGGGTGAACAATACAGTCTTCATCCTTTACTGCAGACTTTTTGTAGAGAGGAGCAAGAACGTTTGAAGTGTGTTGAAGAAGGGAGCAAGTCGATGCAAGTATTTACCAATCATTACTTTGATGAATTAGAAGATATCCACAAACAGTTTGTGAGCAAAGCATTTCAGCACTCTTTACAAAGATATAACTGCACAAGAATGAACCTAGAACAAGCAAGAAAGAATGCAGTTAAATTGGGAACCAAAAAGATGAAATTAAAATGCATTGATGCCTTTAACAACTCTATCAATCTCCTTGGTAAAACCATGCTGCCAAGTCACTGTATCAAGGTTTATCAAGAATTGTATGAGGAAGCTGTCAAACTCAAGGACAACAGACGAATGAGTGAATGCTTGATATCCATGGGATTTAAGCATCTTTGTGAAGTTGGCCATAAATGCTTTTCCCAAGATGCTTTTCAATGCTTACAAACTGCTGTGTCTCTACAAAAGTCTTTGTCCAAGAAAGAAAGACAAACGGAAGCCTATGCACATTGTCAGAGTAAACTGGGACTTTGCTGTATTGCAAAACCTAACAATAGCTCAGGCGACAGGCAAAAGGGGAAACAACTCATGGAACATGCTCTTTCCATTCGTAATCAACATAAAGACAAAGTCTTAGTGGCTGCTAGTTATTGTGACAAAGCCAGTAAGTACAACTGCACTTGTTGAAATCATGACCACCAGCATATAAAATATGTAAGGGACTGGGGATAGACAGACTAGTCAGACAGATAAATTGATTATTGACTTTAACACCTTGCATTTGTGAGACTGTGTTGTAGATGTAGTAATGGTACAAAAGATTTGTGTAGAAGAGGATTTATTGAACACGCGGCTAACCCCACGTGAAGTCGGTGGGAAGAATAAGTCCACAATGCATTGCGAACCTTACATACATAATGTCATACTATAACATCCCCTCTTTTATATATTAACTTGAACAAATAACAGTAACATATCACTAAATTGAATGTCTTTCAATAGGACTGATTCTAAAGTGTCCTTGGGAAACCAAATATATTACAAACTAAATATATCAAAAAAATTAAAAATATTTATATCACTTAAAGTTCATTTATATCAATGTTCATTTCTTTTGTTAGTCTCTGAATCTTTCTGGGGTTTTCACAACTCTCCCAGATCTTGTGGTCTGCTGTCCTGAATGGTCTGCTGTGTCTGCTGTGGGTTCCTGTCCGGATGGCTGCATTGTTGGCACTGGCAGACATGTCTGAGTTGACAGCAGAGGCGCACTTACTTCTGTTAGCAGCGGTGGCTGTGAATCTGTTCCATCTTGTCTTGGGCACAGATGCTCTCTAGTGTGTTGATATAGTGCTCCATCTATATTGACTAGGTATGTCCTTGGTTCTCTGATTGGGTTAGGTCTGTTTAAAACCGTGCCCTGCTGCCAGATTCCCTTCAAGGTGTTGCGGACAAACACTGGTTCATGCAGTGGTCTTTTGTCTCTACCTGCTTTGTTGTTAAAGAACTCAGCTTGCTTGAGTTGTCTGTACTGGTTCGCTTCAGCATGTTTCTCACTATCTGGATGTGATGATCTCAGTGAGGACTCACTGCTTGGTAGTATCTGTCTTGGTTTTTGGCCAAATAGCAGCTCATATGGTGAAGGTAAACGGCTGTCGAGTGGTGTTATGCGATATGTCCATATGGCTGTGTATGGGCATTGTTTCTCTTCAATCGCCTTTTGAAGTAATGCTTTGCACGTTCCAACTGCCTTCTCAGCAAGGCCATTTGTTTGGTGATGGTATGGTGAGCTGTAGTTAATTGTGATTCCTCTTTCTTCACAGAACTTCTTAAATTGTCCACTGATGTACTGAGTTCCACAGTCTGCAACTATGACTGTTGGTAAGCCATATTCGGCAGTGATACTAGTAAGGTGGTTGCAAACACTGTTGGCTGTCATGTCTTTCAGAAGGCGGATGACAGGAAATCTTGAGTAGTAATCAACAACTATTAGATATTTCAAACCGTTAAGTTCAAATATGTCAGTTCCTAGTTTCTGCCATGGACGAGTAGGCAGATCAGGTTGCATGATGGGTAGCTTTGCTTGAGCTGGCTGATATTTATTGCAAATTTCACAGCTTCTCACCATTTGTCTAATGTCGTCTGAGATTCCTGGCCAGAATACAGTTTCTCTGGCCAGTAGCATGCATTTTGTTTCACCTTGATGTCATGGCCTGTGTGTATGATACTCAGTACACGTTTCCTTAGTGAAGTTGCCTTGGTATAAGTATCTTATCCCCTTTCAGTATGAGACCATCTTCCAGAACAAGGTCGTGTCTGAAGTTCCAGTAGTCCTGAACCTCAAGGGGGCATTGTCTTAGATGCACTGGCCATCCTTTGTAGATGATATCTTTAAGCATACTCATGGTCGTTTCGGTAGCTGTTCTAGCTTTAACTAGTTCAGTGTCAATTGGGCAAGTAGTGTTAGTAACAAAGTGAATATTGTGATGTTCAGAGTGAATTATCGTCTCTCTGGAAGCACACCCTCGAAAGCGTGTCAGCTACAGGGATATGCTTTCCTGGTTTATATTTAACTTCCACATCAAATCGCAGGTATCTGAGGAGTAACCGTTGTAGACGTGATGGGGTTTCTGCAATGTTCTTCTTGAATATGACTTCTAGGGGTGAATGGTCGGTCTCAACTATCACGTGTCTCCCAAGGAGATAGTACTCAAACTTTTCAAGACCATACATTACTGCTAGGCACTCTCTTTCAATGTTGGAGTACTTCTTCTCTGCATCTGTCAGAGATCTGGAGGACATGGCAATGAGCTTTTCTTTTCTTGAGTCAACTTGTCTGATCCATGCTCCCAGACCCTCCTGACTTGCGTCAGACTGGAGAATTGTGGTAGGTCATTGGACTTGGGTCATAGTAAGCTAGAATTTGTACAGTGCAGAGTTCTTCTTTAATTTTGTCCAATGCTATTTGATGGTGTTGTTCCCATCTGAAATGTACATGTTTCTTCGTCAGTTGTCTAAGTGGTGCAGCAAGCTCTGCTAGTTTAGTTGAGTAACGGTTTAGATAAGTGATTGTTCCTAGGATGCTCAAAAGCTCTTTGACATTTGTAGGCGGTTGTATATTCTTGATTGCCTCAAGTTTGGTTGTGGAAGGCGGCTGAATACCTTCCGAGGTAGTGGTGTGGCCATAGAAGTTGACACTTGACTGAATTACATGTTAGCACACACAAAAATTGAAAAAACTATATAGACTATATACATACATATATTGAAATACTTGATGATCATATAAAATATGAAATAATAGATAATGTGTAAATCATGTCTATCAAAGTCTAGGTGGCCTTGGCAGCATGGTGCAAGATGAATGAGTTCTTGTATCTGTTTGTCTTTACTTTTGGTAGAAAATAGACTCTGTTCTGCCTTATATTGTAAGCACGTTGTACGACGTGGTGGTAAGAAGTTCCAAAGTTTATGCATCCCAGACTACTGGGGCTGGGGGGCTACACTCTTTCGCGTTCTTGCCTTCCAGTAAGAACGGTAACAAAGATTATGAGTATTGTTATACAGATGTCATTCTAGTTAATATTTTGTGTGTTGTGCCATGCAAACAAAAAAAAAATGATTGATTTAAAAGCACGGCGTTTTGAAAAGGGGAGGGAGAGGGAATTAACCCCTTGGTGCCTTAGTATGGGACACACCCTAACTCGCTGTTGCCCTCAAAACTGACCAACTGAAGAGTCTCGAGGAAAAGTAGCAGTATATGTCACTGGTTCATCTAAGGAAATATTATAGATAAATAAATAAAAACACGGATATTCAGGTTTACTTTTACTCTCTTACTATAGTTGCTGACCGTTTAAGTGGAGAACACGCCCAAGCCATCACAAAGCTTAAAGAACATTGTTATCCCGAGTACAAAGAGCATTTAGGCGACCACCCTTGGGTAGCAAGTGTTCTCAACTACATTTCAGATTCGTATAAAGTCCTTGGTGACCTCGATAAAGCCGTAGATTATACGAAGATGTCATTATCTATTCGTATGAAGACATTAGGTCGTCATCAAGACACTGCAAGGTCCTATGTCCACCTCGCTGAATTGTTACGCAAACAAAATAATTTAGAGGAAGCATTACTGAATTACAAACAAGCTTTGTCTATACAAGAAGAAGTATTAGGAATCCACAAAGAAACTACAGCATCGCTGGGGGCAATTAAAGATATCCTTGGTAAGCTGCCGGGAGAGAATGCACATCAAGAACAAGAAGACATGCGACGTCGTGCAGATTCTTGTGCACAGGAACTCCAACAACGAAAAACACTACAGAAGCAAATTTCTCAAGAGATGCAGACAAGAGCAGATTCACACATGAAAAGAGAACAACTCATCCAGCTGACCTTGAAAACGATTTTAACTGTTTTTATTGTTCTCGGAATTGCTGTCAGTGTTCAATTTTTGTTAATCTACATGTAAAAATTCCCGCCGTTTTAAGAAGGCTCCCTACATTTTCTCTAGGGCTCGACCGGTCAACTTGAAAAGGCTGAGAAGTTCTTCTATGAAACTAACCACAGTTATGAACTTTCGTCCTCTTACTATATAAACTATATACACCTAGGCTTCAAGACTACGCAACTAGACTGCAAAGGAATATGGGTAGTTGAAAATATTTACTCAGTTTATTTGACTTTGGTCTTTATTTTAAGCATCAGTGAATAAAGGAATTTGTTGTACAAGCTCAACACCAACTGGTTGAGAATTGTCGTGCTGATATTTATGTGGCTTCATAGCTTTTAGTAATTCCTACCCATACTCTATTTCGGGTGAGTCGCGTAGACTTGAGTCCATTTGCCGACAACGTTAATTGAAACAGGTATATACTATAAACAGGCATTGCGCAATACCTGAACCTGAACACTGACAGTCTAAACTCATTAAAACGTGTATTAAACCAGTATTATTGTGCATCGTTGATGAAGTGTTACGACCCAGACAACCCAAGGACTTTTGAAACAATATGTTGTAAATGTAATAAGTCAAGAAGCCTCATACAACCAATCACTTGCTGCTTCTAATCTTTTCTCGTTGTTTACGGCCTATTTGTAAATTTTCTACTCATTCTATATTTCATATTTGACCCGGGCCCGCAGTAATTGGCCACGCTGTTGCGGTGGCCCTGCCATTTATTTATTTATATAACTATGTAAGCATATATTTACGGCGCAGCTAATACTATAAATAAAGACTGAAGTTTTTAATGGTAGATGTTTGGTTTACATCGGGGTTACCATAGCGACGAAACGATGACGTCGCCGTTTTAGATTCCGAGCAATTTTACGCCTTTTTTGACCTAAACTTTTAAAACGACTCACATATGTAGTAAGTGGACGAAAGCCTCATAACTGGGTGCTTTTATGTAAAAACTACAGCCGTTTCAAGTTGACCCGTCGAGCCCCAGAGAAACTGTAGGAAGCCCGCTTCTTAAAAAGCATAGCTCTCAAACTAGAAAAAAGTTCAACTCAACATGATCGCGTCTCTGTTGTGCTATTTCAGCACTTCATAGCCTTTAAAACATCAAGAATCTGATAGAAAGAGAAATATTTTAGAGACAGGGGCATTTTATTGGATAGAAATAACATCTAAGATGACTTATTTTAGTTATTTCGATAGTTTCTTGCTTTGTTTACATAGCGTTACTATGGACGCTCGTTGGATTTATCGGTCAAACACTGAGTTTTATTATATTATAAAGTAGCTTTTCTACCTCTAAATTACTCTAAAACGAAATTATTCTCTATAGGTTTTAGATGATTTTGTTGGATAGCTGTCTAAATCCTCACTTAATAATTTGGTATCTTCATTATGCATGCCAATTTTCAAAAATCTCTCAACCGTAGTAAATGTCCGCGAGAACAATAGGCATTCTACCCGATGTCCTCATATCCGATTTATTAATGCGTCGCTTTTATGAGATTTTAAGCATTTTTTATTCCTTTGTGCATTCAACAAGAGTATATATGGAGAAGCTATTTTAGAACATGAAACAAGTATCGGTGTACACATGCACGCACGGATGTGTTTGAATCGATCGGTCAACTCCCGGGGGGGACTCCGATCGGAAATGGGCGGAAGTGGACTACTAGAGACGTAGCTGGGTGTTTTTCGGTAAATGAAATACCTAAATTAAGCATTACTGGGACAATTTTAATGATCTGCTTTATGTCTCTTGAGCACATCGATAAAGGAGTTTTTGTGTTTTCGATTCTTCAGTTTTTTGTTTTTGCACTGGTACCTTTTAGGGACAGTATTCAATTGTTGCCACGCCCACCAGGACAAGACTCAGGTACCTTTTTGGAGTCATTTTCAAAATTTCGGCTGAAGACGGCACTCCCGCTCGCTTATGTATTGGAGTACCCCCCGGGATTCAATCCGGCGTACTCTTCAAAATGAAAAGTACAAGCCCAGTATGCCTTGAAACTCTATTCAACCAAAAGGTTCTCAGTCCAAGTTGCATGTGGATTCATTATTTCTTTTTTCTTCTGGATTAGTAGCGTCTGTTGACTCTATAATGACAGAGGCCAGCTTGGTTTAGACTGTAAGACTTCTAGCGTTTGTATCAAGACAATACCAATACCGCATCAGCACATGCACAAATTTTAATAATACCTCTTTTTTCATAATACCCATTTACATTGATATATCTATTTAGAAAAAAACACGTTACTCGGGTATAGCGAGACGAGTATCTAGTCGAACAAGCTGTAAATTTTGATACACCTATTTAAAATATTGTAAGAAACAGTACGCAAGGATACACGACCTATTTGAAAGGGAGTTAGTTTGGTTGTAGAAACTTTAAAGACTACACGAATATCAGCTCTACCTTATCTATCAAAGAACTTTATACCTATTGGTGTTAAAAATAAAAAATGAGTAGAATTTTCCACCATCGTATGAATGGAAATGTATACGTTATGTACTTTTGCTTAGCTTAGAATTGTGCTTTTTCATTTTGAACGGAAAACACAGGACGATATTTTTCTTCAGTCCATTTCAGATTGGCCAATACAGTATCTGCCTCAACGTTTTATGAAAAAGCTGAATGTATAATAACCATTGACAAAGAAATCCTGATAAAGCTTGTCACAGCGGCAATTTTAAGTACTAACACCATTTCTTTAGATGCATGATATTTATTTGATAAACTAATATGTACAAGTCAAAAGCGTCAGTTTAATTGCATTACTTTCTCTAGAAATAGGATTTCACTGTCTGCCATATCATATTTATATACAAGTCTGTTGCAATTATTCCTATTATTACCAGCTACTTGCAAAAATGTATCATAACTCAGGCTTTGTATTTGTGTCAACTTTGACAACCAACCGTAACAGGGCCAGCAAATTGCCGGTCTTATTTAACTAGTATTATTGACAAAAACCTAAATTGTCTAAAACATAACACTCGATTAAAACTAGCGTTTACACTATAGGAAAACCTAAATTGAAAAGTTTGTCATAAAACATTTATAACTTGTAGAGTGTGGTACTTGACTTTGTTCTAGAATGTTTCTTTTACGAGTTCACAATGACCTGCATTTATGTACGTCTAAGTTGTCTCTATATCCAGTACTTTATTTAGCTGGTTATAAGATCTGGAGACTGAATTTGGTATACTAGCAGTGCGGGTTCTCTGTGTATCTTCTTGAATTTCACAAGCATCTGCCCAGTGATGTATTATTGATGTCTATTTAGGGAATAAAGGCCACAAACTTAAGTTTGTTCTCTATTTGTCACTGTGGTGAATATATTCATTTTAGATCAGTTGGCTTACATAAACTTATTGACCAATGAATTTCATGTCATTAATCTTCTATCACCAGTCATTTTATCGGTCTGCTATAATATATATACTCTAGCAATATGCATATATTCCATGAAGTGTACACATGTACACACTAGGTCCCTGTTTTGCTTTAGGGGTGTAAAGGAAGAAATATCCCCAGCCTTTTAATAGGGTTGTTACCTTTTTGAGAGTTCTTTGTTTTCTACCAGCTGAAGCAGACATTTAAATAAGATTCAGTCTATGTAGTTGCCTTGTAGGGGTTTAGGTTTGTCCTACGCAGGAGTCCTAACCTAATCAAGTTAAATTCATCTTGACTGCGCCTGTGGTCAGATCTGCGTTTGATACTGAACAACTTTAGCGTGTTTGTACGTGTATACGATATTAAGACGATTAGTTCACAAACACTGCTTAATGAAGAGCTTTGGAGGAGACCGCTTATCGGCACAACTCTCAAGGAGAGTTATTCAATGTAATAACCGTTTGAAATATATTTCATTCGTAAACAACAGCACGCTATCAATTATCAGCTCTGAACTGGCGGTATACGACCATGTTGAAAATCTTTATTTTTACTGTCAGATTTAACAGTGTTACATTCCTTTACTAGGTTTGACTTAAGTTCTTAATGAACTGGGTTTTTTTTCTTTCGATAAACGTTTTCACTTTATCATGCGCAATTCTATGTTCTTAGTAGTCAATTGTTTTACTACAGCTCATGCAATTTATTGCAAGTTCATGATGGGGGATGTTTCTTAAGTTTTTCTTGTAACTTGCATAACGTATCTTGCCAACTGTCATTTTCTCGGTAACCGTGTGCTAAAGAAGCCAAAGATGACGAATATGGACCGGCATTGAATGCGGCGGGTCTTTGTGTTATTGTCGCCACGTTGTTAGCTGTAGACGATAGTGGGAAGGCAGACATTGGACACATCACGGGTGAGGGATGGTACTCTTTGTAACTCACTGGTGACATGATATTCTCCATGCCAAAACTACTGCGTGACAGCGAGTATGCGCGACTGTAATCATCACCCTTGTAAGACAACAAACTCGAGTAACTAGTATAAAAAGGTGTGTAGCCACGTAAATACGGAAAACCCGCTGAAATCCCACTAGCAAACTTTAGTGCATTGCTTTTACGTACTCTCCTTCTAGCTCTTCTTCGACGAAAATCTCCATTTGAAAAATCTTCCAAGTTTGCAGGGTGTATTGCCCAGTAGTTGCCTTTGCCATTTTCACTTCTCCCTGCTTTGATAAAACACTCGTTTAGAGATAAGTTATGTCTAATGCTATTTCGCCAGCTTTTATCCTTGTTACGGTAATATGGGTAGTTGTCAGAGATATACTGGTAAATGTCCCCTAGTATCATCTTCTTACTAGAACTACTCAGTATTGCCATAGCTATTAGTGCTATGTAAGAGTGCGACGGTTTTACATCATTATCATCATCTGTTTTCTCTTTTTTCTTCGTTAACGGTTCTGTTGACGGACCGCTGCTCGGTTTGATGTCCAAAGGTTGCCCGTCCTGATCAGAGTTGTTTTCAAAAGGGTCCTCTTCCGCCTTCACTTTAGACATATTTCACAGTTGTACAGTAGATAGATAACCAAACAAAGGGTTTGCTGTTACACCATGAAAAATGATATTACTCTCGACAAGCCATGGAAAAAAAGATGAAGAATTGATTGACTTCAAACTTTACTCTTGATTTCCTCCAACAACTCGATGTTGACGGAGATAAGTTGGCTGGTCTCAGTCTGTCCACCAGCAAGCTGGATTCTTTCAAAACTACTATTGAGTACCTTTATAGACAAGGTGATTAAGACAATTAGTAGCACCCGCCTTTATCATTTATTCCGACCACCCACAGGGCGCTACAAAAGTCACTCATCCCAAATCCTTGCCACTGATTGGTTCATTGTCTATATACTATGTTCTTAATCAGTGGTTTCAAATCAGGAATGTCTATACACAGCATTTTATCTTATTCAATAGCAGATGGACGCATTTATTTCCTTACGGGGAAAAAACATTTTCAAAGTCAATTTTATCTCTTTAGGTCGGTAATTCCTTGATTAAGATAAATGTTTCAGTGGTTTGGTGCGGTTTGTAAAGAATTCTTTGCTGCAGGTGATTTTTGATCAAACTCTGTTCGTACTAAAACATCAAAGATCTCGTCATTAGCTATTTGCTCTCACAATATATTGTGATCAGCTAGTCAAATTAAAACAATATACACAAAATATAGCATATCTATTCACATACTTTGACGTGTAAAGAGTTTTGGCAGTTTATACAAACGTCGAGAAAGGTCGAACTTACGAACAAGAAAATTGATAACTTGTAAATGTTTGTACTCTTTATCAAACAAAGAAGAACCCGCCAAGTACTTTGATTCCTATTGTTCTAAATTATAATGGTTGATTTTGTTTGAAAGTTTACCCATCTGTTATTAGTTCTCCAGTCGTTTCAAAGATGGGTATCCTGGTTTCCAAAGGAGTCGGTCTTTATTGTAAATCGACATCAAACAAATTAAAAAACACCAAGTATGTACTTTAAACTGATAACAACTTAGCCTGCACAGCGGGGTTTCCCAAACTCACATGCGCTTCACCAATGCAGGGCAGCAGCACACTGTGGCAAATCATTTGAGTATAAACATGTATAAGTCATTAGGGACAATTTAGCAGGAGCATGCAATGGTCCAAAATGTAGTGTGGTGCATCCAGTGATGTCAATACCATTGAATGCCCTGGTTCATTTTATTAATGTCACGATAATAGAATGAATGAAAAGATACGAGATAAGAGATATATTTGTATCAAAATTATCAAAAACAACCTCCTGCAAAGAACAGTATTGGATGCAGGGAATAAAAATGATATACGAACTGTAAGAAATTACACAAACACAAAAAAAGAAAAGAACAAGACGGAAATGAGAAATTAAAAAGAACGAAAAAAACCCCTTAGCCTTGAGAAGAGATATCAAGAAATGTAGCATGACACTAACGAAAAACCTGCCGAAGCAGACTCTTAACACAGTGAAAAATATTGTGGCCATTGCTACACTTTTTTTCCCTTTTTGTGGCTCCCTAATATGACTTATTCGATTAACAAAGAGAACATGCCCAAGGCGATCATTAAAAAGTCGACTTCTCAGAAAGACCCCGCCCTGTTTTTTGTGTGGATCTGGGCATTCAGGCGTTTATCTTCAGTGTTTTCTCGTTTGAATTGCTTCATTCTCTACGCACAGTCTTTTGCTCATTAACTTAATATACTTTATCTTATACTGTTCATTCTTATGCTTGCACCCCGCTAAGTTCCACTGGGATATGATTGCTGTTTATCCTATCGATTTGTTCTTGGTTTATTTATTACATTATGTTCTCTTTATTCTAGAAAAGACCGACAATCTGTTTTATGGAACGGCCTGCATGATAACTTTGTTTCGGGTCAAAACACAGCGGGCGTTTTGTGGTCCTTAGATTTAAAGGTGAATAAACACTGGACATAATGGCGACTCAGCAAAACCACTAGTTCAAACGTTTCAACGAATCACGTCTTGTTACAAAAAAGGTGTATTGGTATCCGTTGTTCAAATTCGTGTATTTAGTGTCATTTTGTTCACTGGGAAGAGGTTATGTATATTCACCGCGCCCCTCTGCCTGTGAGTTCTATTCCGCATACTATAAAATTAAAATATTTTTTGTCGAAAAAAAAGAGACGCTTAACAGTCTGGCTTTGAAAGCCTGTTTCGACCTGTCCAAATCAACTCGCCATCAATCCAAATCAAGCTACGGGTCATGTTCAGGATCGCTGCTCCACTGAGTGGCGAGCCAGGTTCCAGTCTTTGGTGAAAAGTCACCTCAATCGAGAGAAAATCTCAATTTCTTAGCTTAGCTAATCAATAGTTTGCTAGTATTTTCCCAGTTTCCGAGGTAGTCCAAAACTGAACCCACTCTTTTCAAGTAGACTATAAATATTAGGTATGAAAAACTAAAGAATAAAAAAGCGCGCAGATTAAAAAAGTGTGTCCAGTTCTGGGCTTTATAACTAGAAACTCTATTTTACCCTTGAAACTAAGGAAAGAGTTTGAATGGGATAAAAAGGAGAATTATTTTTTAGACTGGTTCATCAATATGAGGTCGAAATTATGCCTTTAAATTACGTTCAATTTATTTGTGATCTCATGATTTGCAAATGATTTACATTACGTATATAAATTCCACTTGACATTAATGTGATACTGCAAAACCTTCTCTTCACATTGAGCATTATATACATTATAACTGTCTAACAGTGCTTAAAAGATTCAAAATTTACCTTCACAATATGAGCATCCATTTACGTTTTGGATTAACGCTCAAATTCTATTTTTATCAGTTAAGAATTGATCTACTAAGATATAACACCTGCTTAAAACAGTCTTTTGAATTGTACAAAGTTGTTATCCTGTATTTTTATTCAAATTTAGCAACTTTCAAGCTGATGTAAAGAATTAAACTCATTTTTGATTCAAATTTTCACTTTGGATTAACGCTTTTATTAATCAAAACCACTTACAAATAACCTAAACTATCTGTAAGTAATAAATGTAGCTTTGTACAACAGTTATTTCTCTGCTGAACAGTTTTTGATGCCCAATGCTTGAACATGAAAAAAAATCTCTTTAAACATTGCTCTGGCATTGCGAGTCTTGATAGATTCAATTTTAGGTCAAACTCTAAAACTGTCAGTATATGAGACCAAAAGTACACAAGACAAGAATATGAATACAGTCATCTATTCAACTATGTTTGATGCTTGTTTCAGGCAAGTGCCTTTCATGGGGGAGGGGTAGGTTTTGATATCAAATGACAAATAGCCTGAATATCAGGCGTTTTTACAAACAAGGTGATTTGAATGCATTACTTAGGGAAGCCATAACATCCCCAGTCCTATATACTCTCTGTGGTCCCTGTAGTTCATAAATCATATGAATTCATAAGTCTGATAGTATCTTTAGACAGGAATACTAAATTAATACATTTCTAAATGAATTTTCAGTTACTATACTTTTCTAAATTTCATTCTCTAGTGACCTCCTTTTCAAATCAGCAACAATCTTGCTTTCCTCCAAGGCCTCTTCAATACGCCCCAGTATTTTCAAAACATTGGCAATTTCACAATGGGACCTTATGGTTTCTGGATGCAGGCCCAGAATTGTCTCCTGGATTTGAAGTGCTTGACGGAAGGCAATCAGAGCCTCATTGTATCTTTGTTGGGAAGCTAAGACAGTGCCATAATCATGGTAGGAACGAGCTGTTTCTTGGTGGTCACCAAGTGCTTTTACTCTCATACGCAGTGCTTCCTTGATGTACTTGTAGGCACTATCATAGTCACGGAGGGCCATGTAGGACACACCCATGTCATCCATAAGGGTTGCAGTATATGGATGATCTCCCAAAAATGCCTGGTAAACAGGAAGTACTTTTTCTAACCTCATTCTGTTTGCTGTGTGATGCTGATTATTGAAGGAATAAGACACTAAATTGAAGATAAGAATATAAATTAGTACACATCTATGTCAATAAACATTGTTGGTATCAAGCCTATGCAACTCACCCAAAAGGAAGTATGGGAAGAAATTACTAAAGTTATAAAACCAAAAAAATCCCACACAATTACTCAAATTCAGCTTGCTCTGACCTTATACACTAAGAAACTCCACTTACTGATGCTGAAGTCAGTACCAAAGCGGAAAAGAAAGTGAAGTTTTGCTACTACCCATACACCTTTTCAGTCTAGTCGCATGGACTTGAGAGCTCTCACACAACAACCTGTTTTGAAATAGGTGTATTTTATAGAGGACCATAACACTGAAAAAGGCTAGAGGGGGATTAAGATTTTAAACTAGAGGACATATTGCTGTGACACCCAGGCAAAACTACAGATATTTATTATCACAAGTTGGTTTGAGTTTCTTGAGACAGCCAGGCAAAGTTGATGTATTTACAGCTGGTGAATTTGACTGGTGCATGGCCTTTAATAAACCACTGTACAAGACTTGCAGAGATGACAAGTCCTAAAATCTTAGATGTTGAACCTCAGCATCCATATATAAGTTTTGAGTCCAAGACATAAGGCAAAGAAGTTAGTAAGACAAAGACATAAGGCAAAGAAGTTAGTAAGACAATGAAAAAGAATAACTGAAAACTTACACCAATTTTCAATATAATGCAAACTCAGACATTGGAAGAGTTGGAATTTATTGAAAGTTAAAAATCAAAAATATGAAGAACTGCTTAATGAGCGTAATAAAATGATATTTTGTCATTTGGTACATTAATAGGTATCTTTATTATTGTTTTTTTTTTACTTTTTGTTTTCATTGGCAAAAGAGAATAATCATATTCCAATGGACAGTTTGAAGGCCAGAATTCACATGATATATTTGCAAATGGCTGCAGTACTAAAACAAAGGTAAATAATAATTCTTTAGCTAGTTCTTACCAGCCATGTCTTTGTAAGCAACAGCAACTTGAAGATCATCCTTTCTTTTTTCTCTTATGATCATCCCTCTCTTGATAAGGATAATTCCTTTATCTAGCTCACCATAATGAGCTAAGCAACGGCCAAGTTTAATTAAGCAGTGTGCACGGATGACCGAGCTTTCATCTCCAAGTTTTGTCTGGATTTCATGGGCTTCCTTGAATTTTGCAACAGCTGATGGGCAGGGAAGATGACATGCACAATGGGATAGGATGCAGTAAGCTTCTGCTGTCAGACAGTCACTATATCTCTTGTCATCCTGCTTTTTCTTACAAAGGTTTGTATAAATTTCAAATATTTGCAAGAACTTTTCTTTCCTTAGTGTTTTAGCCAGAAAGGGTGCTACACTATTTGCGGTGTCAATACATGTCTCCTCTAAATCAAGATCTTGCACAGAATCTAACATGGCTTGTCTAATGTGACGTCTCTTAACAAGGAACCGCCTAACAGCTGAGACAACTTTTGTAGACACAAAGTTGTTCTGGAGAACCTTTAGCATATCAAGGAAATGACAGTTGAAATCTTTTTTAGCTGATTTGTATATAGAGCTGAATTCTTCACTTTTTGCTTTGTCATGGCAGAAAGCTTGGATTACTCCATGAACAGAGTATTGTTTGGCCACAGAATCATATTGAAGTAGGGAGTTGTCTATGAGTTCTTGAAGATGAATTTCTAAGGAAAACTCTGAATGTTCCTTCAAGATAACCTGAGCATCATCAAGTTCAAAAGCTGTGGGGAACACAGCAAGTGAAATCAAAGTTTGTTGAAGTTCACTAGACAATCTTTCAAAGCATATATTCAAGCAGTGAAAGATTTGATGATCATGAGAAAGTGTGATCAAGTTGAATGACTTCAAAGCTGATGCTGGACTTTTCTGGAATTCAAAAATCAATGCTTTTGGGTTGATATTCTTCTTTGCAAGTAATGAGGCAGTAGTGTGAAGAACTAAAGGGACACCAGCACAAAGATGGGCTAAGGTTTCAGCATCTTCATGTAAGATGCTTGCTCCTGATATTTTCAGAAGTTCCTGAGCATCTTCAGGTTTTAAGGCATCTAGTGATACTTGGCATGACTCTACATCTATAAACGTCATGCATATGCGACTAGCAATCAGAACACGCACAAACAAGGCATTTTTTGCAATACTTTCTACATAACTGCAAAATTCTTGACTGGTTGAAGGAACGATCATGTCTTCAGCATTGTCCAATATGATGACTGTATCACTAGTCTGAGCACAAAGGCAATTCATAGCTTGCTTGATAGGAGAATTACTAGCAACTATCCTAAATGCTCCAAGAAGAGAATTAGCCATACAAAATAATGTTGTACAGTTCCTGAGTGAGATGTAGTACACAGAGACACCTTTATGGCAAAGTCCATGGCCTACTTGGATTGCTACTGCTGACTTCCCAAATCCAGGTGGTCCAGTAATAGTTACCATTTGGCAAGGCCCACTAGTCAACTTGGAGATCACCATTTCACATTCGTCTTTTCTATCAACAAAATTGTTAACTCTGAGAGGTAGCCCACCCCAGTTCTGGGATGCCCCTATCAATGTTGGTTCTGAAACAAACCAAAGTGATATAAGAATAATAATGAAAATAAAAGTTGGAATAATTTATTCATAAGTTTGAAGACTGCTCACATCAAAAGGTGTCAATTAAGCAAGAATCAAAGGCGAAAATTTGATAAACATTTCGTACCTTCTTTGTCAAGCAGTCGATTTCTTAAATCATGCCTTCCAATGTGAAAAAGCAAAGATGCTAAATACTGCCTTTTGTCGGTGCCTAGATAGCACTCGTGGATTAGTTCAGTAAAAAGCTGTTGCGTTGTTCTAATGGCGTCTATACGTCCTTCTGGAATACACCCCTCACAAAGAAACTTCATGTTGGTTAAGTCATCATCTGAGCACTCACTAGCGATGCTGAAAAGAAGCGATCGAAAAGGATCTATCACTGGATTCATTATTATTATTTTAGACCATGAACAAATGCAAATTTTTGAGATCTCTCTTCCTTCCTCTATTTTTTTTAGGAATTTTGAAACTCTTAAGTAATCGAATAAGATCGGATGGTAACTCGGACTGGCGTCGTAAGTTCGATTCTCCGAACGCTCTCCGAATTCCTTACGAAGGACAATATCAAGTAAACAAAGAGAACGAAAAGTATTTCAACGAATATATTTTAAAACTTTGGTCACGAAGTATTAAATTTACAGCTTGTTCCATCAGTGCACGGCCATTTTACCTAAATTATCTTAATGAATTCCGTAGTCGATGAAATATTGGTAGCAAGAGTTGGATGATGGTCGTTTCCAAGGGAGATTTGTGACAACTGTACTGTACGTATAAACACATCGAATACGCTGAAGAATCTATTCTGCGAGGCACTAGTAACGGTGTCAATGTTCTTTAATAGACGACGTGGAAATATATTTGGTAATTACGTTTTGTGATCATATAGCCTAACTCGATGGAAGAATTCATAGAACAGCAAAAACTCCTTGATGGAGCAATTTATTGAACCATTCATGTCAGAGAAGCGTGATAACGTATTTGATGTTGCAAAAGCAAGTAATCAGCTACCTACCAACAATGATGGAGGTATGCTTCTAGTATGGGGATGTGGAGAATTTGGACAACATGGGCATGGTTATCAGAATGACATTTCTCTTACCAATGGTGTCGGCCATCCATTGTTACTTGGGCAATTAGTAACAATGGTGGCTTGTGGTTCTAGCCATACCATATGTGTTACAGGTAAGAATTTACAAAAGTTCCTGTATTATGACTGTGAAAATGACAGGATCACAGCAGGGCAAAGTTGCAGCAGGAAATTATAATAATTTTATAGAAATTATTACATTTTGGTCCATATGGCATGACCTTGAGTAGAATATGTTCCTGTCCAGCCCAGTCCCACTCAGTCATGATCAATAATAAGTACATAGTAATGAACTCTACTGTGTTCATTGACAATGCTCTAAGAAGTCATGCCGTATGGACCAAGCTCAAGAGCCAAATATTTTCCTGTCCGGCCCAACCTAATAGACCCTTGTCACGTTAGTATGACATTATAAGATCTTTGATGTATGGATAAAAGGAATTCACTATCAGATTTATCATATCGATATTAGTAAAATTGCAGAGTTTCGTAAAGATTGCTCTTAAACTGACGAAGTTATGAATTTTTGAAGCTAGGAATTTTTATAAAGAACTGTACGTGTTTAGCATGATAACGAGTCTGGTCGTGCATGTATGCACGTCCACCATACATTTCTTTGTAAAAATACTAACTTTTGAAAATTCATATCTTCTTTAGTTTAAGAGCAATCTCCCCGAAAATTTGCATTTTTATTACTATCGATGTGACAAATTTGATAGTGAATTCCTTTTCCGATAAATCAAATAATTTATATGTCATGCTTGCGTGACATGGGTGTATATTGACTCAGTCCATATAAAGCATTTTATCATATGAACTGTTCTTTTCTGTTCTAAAAAGTGCTAAAAACTCTGTAAATTACAAAATTAATAGAAATATAGTGTGCCAAAAATGGGTTTTTACAGCCCCACTCATGTCAACCCATATGGCCCCCATCTCATGTCCCAAATGTTTTCTTAAGAGCACCCGAGCTTTGAAATATGGGTCATATGACAAACACTTTTATTATATATACATATCGAGATTTACTCACTAAAATTCCATTTAGTAAATTTTCATTTGTTCATTGCTCTCAGCCAATCAGAATGCTCGTATCGTTTTCTTCACGTGTGAGAAAAACGATACGTCCAATTAGAAGCGACTTCATTTCTGATGAAAAATTATGTTTCTTCAAACTGGCTCCTCTGAGCACTTTTTATCGAAGGATTTTCAGTCTTGGCTGTTCAATTAATCTTTATTCAGTAAGAATTCAAGTAGATAAGCTCATTCATCACAAAAGTCATCGATGTCATGCAAAATAAGAGCTCTATAGGGAAAAAGATTTTCAAAACCATGCTGTGCTGTGGCAAAAGCAAAGGAGGATTCACGGCCGGCAGTTGGGAATTTAGTCCAAATGAGCCCTTTCAACAAAAGCTTGGAGAAAAACACTGATAAATCAAGTTCAAGATAATTTATTTCAAGTTTTGAGGGACATCTGAAACACCAAGTATGTTTAACGGGCGTGAATTTGACCGTAAGTTTGTTTTTAAATGAACTCAAATTCTTCTCATTGTCTTTGCTTGTTTTGTAAACAAACACCTGTCAGTGAGCAAAAAGTCTAAGTTAATTAAATGTACACTGAAAAGAATTATAATTTTATACTGGAATTCACTTAGCTGACACAAATACATATTAGTTTTGGTTTGGTTTGACATCTGTTTGTTATTTAAACTTTGTTTTCTAGAATTTTTTGTGCTTTTTGAAATCAAAATCTTGACCATGGAAAAGCAATCCATTTTAATTCACAGCAAAATGACAAAAATTTATAGAAATCTCGATTTGTATATGATAAACAGAAAACACCATGGAAAGTGCTTTGTACCGTTTTTATTCACTCATTGTTTTGTACTTCACAATGCGTGAATAAAAACCGTATGCTCGCACTTTCCATGAAGTATTCTCTGCATGTATATGAAAAATACTTAAAGGTATACAGGAGCTATATCCATACCTCTCATTTTTAGTCCTTGTCATGTCCTTGATGACTATACTGCATGAGACAAGAGTCTTGAATGAGAATAAGGTGATTGGTAGTCACAAACAGGGGGAGTTTTCCAACATTGAAGCTGACTCTCCACTCATTGCAGAAATCCCTTGCAGTGATCATTTTTACTTGCAGTGAAATTTTGAACAATAGATTTTATTCCCAACGGGTACTCATTAGCTCACTGCGAATGCTTTCGTAGAGGAGTGGAGAATGGCTTTGATTGTGAAAATTCTACTTATTTGTATGACCATCTGAACATTGGGTGTTTACATTGATGGTACGTACCCTCACCCTAGAGGTCATGGTACATTCGATGGTAATTGTTCATAACTTTGATCCAAACTTGGAATTTCCTGAGCTTTTGTGATGAGCCATGAAATTCTCCTTTATGTGTGTTTCTTCCAGTCTCGTAGGTTTGGTTTTTCAGGAGGAATGGTCTCAATTAGTCTCAGATATCTGTTTTTATTTGATCAAGTTTTTGCTAAGAATACGTCATAAAAGCTTCCATGACATCCTGTATAATTGGTAAAGTCAGTTAAGTCAAAGAATTCAGCAATTCGGTAGTAATTCTGAGTAATTTGGCGATGAGTAGTTTTCAAAGTCAGTTTTGCTGCAGTAGCTCCTAGTGATAGGGATATATGATCATCGTCTTTGCTTTTCACCGGCCTGTATATATGTCAATGTGTCTATAAAGTGGTTATTTCAAAGATCATCTTTTGAAAATTATGGAACATTTTTGGTTGGGTACAAGAAATATTGGGGAAAATACTTCAATTGCGAACATCCTAGAGTTTATTGGAACTAAATATAACTTTAACTTCTTAAAAACTTCTCAGTCGATATAACTGCTCTTCATGTACAAGAATATTATTTTGGAATGTCAATAACTAGCTCTTTGGTAGCAGTTCAGAGCACATATGCCACTCAGATTTTACCATTTGCCACCCCTAGCATGTAATTGGTAACATTATGCAGCTCAATGATGATTGATAACAACCTGAATAATTGAAACATGAGTTATATTACTTGTAGTGGCCATAATAATTAGCATATCCAAACTGAACAACATATCTTCACAATACTCAAGTAGTATGCAACTTCTAAATTATGCTTAATAATGCTTCCATTCAAGTAAAAGGATATCACATATGGTTTTCTATATAGGTAATATTTGACTGTTTTGTTTTTTGTTTTTTTGTATGTGTGTGTGTGTGTAGATGATGGCCGAATTTATGCCTGGGGGAATGGTAATAGTGGTCAGTTGGGTATAGGACAGAACACAACTGTATTCCAACCTAATCTTGTCCAGTTAGGAATATCTCTTGGTACCAGAATAAAGGGTGTGGCTTGTGGCACAAGGCATACTTTCATTTGGACAGAAGAAGGAGACTGTTATAGTTTTGGCAATAACTTCAGTGCCCAACTTGGATATAATTTCAGAAAACCTGACTTTAAAGAGAATCAGGTAAAATGGGACTATCGATCAGCTTACAGAGCTTAATTATATCATAATGTGAGAGTATAATTATATAATCCAGGGCTTTTAGATACTCCCTTTAATGAACTATACTAGGAACTATGATAATATCATATATTATATCTGTTACCGACAGAAAAATTCAATCCGGCAGGGGGGGACTCCAATTGGAAATGGGCAGGGTAATGCTCTTCATACCTTTTAGGGGTCAAAATCAGTGATCTGGTACCTTTTAGGGTGTCCCAGACTTTAGTGGACTACTAGAGACATAGCTGGGTGCTTTTCAGTAAAATAGAATACCTAAATTATTAAGCATTACTGGGACAATGAGCTAGCACATTGATAATGTTTTTGATTCTTCAATTTTTTATTTTTGAATAATTGACTCTTTTCACACCGGAGTGAATTCAAAAAATATCAGATTTATCAAAAAATGGAAAAATTGAATTCATCAATGAAAATAGTAAAACTGCCAAGTTTCAACATCGTTGTTCTTAAACAAACGGAGATATGAATTTTTGAAAGTCAGCATTTTTACAAAGAAATGTACTGTGGACGTGCATCGCATGCACGCCCAGCCTCGTTATCAGGCTAGACACATACATTTCTTTGCAAAAATTTTCACCAAATGCTTACATTTAAAAATTCATATCTTCGTCAGTTTCAGCGCGATGTTGTTGAAATTTCGCAATTTTACTATTTTTGACGCAACATATTCGATTTTGAGTTTCTTTTTTCAATAAATCCAATATTTTTGAAGTAACTCCAGCATTAGCCTCCTACGCAGACGTTTTTAGTCTTGATCCAGTAAATTTCCCTCGTTTGTGGTGAGGGAAATTTACTGGATCGAGCCTAAAAACGTCTGCATAGGAGGCTACTCCAGCATGATAAGAGTCAATAAGCCAGTTCGGAGTTTAAGAATCGTTTCTTATGCGCATGCGATTTAATCCCGAATTTCTCACCTTTTGTTTAAAACTTCTTTTGTTTTTAATCAAACAAAAGGTGAGAAATTCGGGATAAAATCGCATGCGCATAAGAAACGATTCTTAAACTCCGAACTGGCTTATTGGTACCTTTAAGGGACAGTATTCAATTGTCGCCATGCTCTCCAGGATAGACCTTTTTAATTAGGGGTCATTTTCCAAATTTCCAACAAGCATTCCCACTCACTTATATTATAGGAGTACCCCCTGGGATTCAATCCGGGTTACTCTTCAAAAACTGAAAAGTACATATGTTAATAAATATACTATTTTACTTGTTATTTAACAGCCAAGCCCAGTATACCTTGAAACTCTATTCAACCAAAAGGTTCTCCAAGTTGCATGTGGATCAAGGCATTCATTATTTCTTTTCTCTTCTGGATTAGTAGCGTCTGTTGGCTCTAATGATAGAGGCCAGCTTGGTTTAGACTGTAAGACTTCTAGTGTTTGTATCAAGACAATACCAGATATTCAAGACATTGTTCTTATTGGTAGTGGGAATTGTCACTGCCTTGCTGTTGATGGTAAGACAACAAAAACATTACTTAGTTAGACACAGTGTTGGCAAACTTCCAATAATTACAGACACCACCCATAATAATAATTATTATTGGACAGCAACCCTCAATCGCGGTCTCCTGACCAAATCCACATGCATTCTTACCTACCATTCCTACCGTAAGAGGACACTAATAATTCCTAGTACCAAGCCAAGGGAGTCTATTTACAGAGGGTTTTGTTAAATAGACTTGTTGTACAATTTTTTATGGAGTTTGTCTTGCAGTGGGTTTGCAAAGTAAGATGTAGAAGGGGATGTTTACTGCCAGTGCAATGCTGAAATCACTGCAGAAGGGAGTACCAAGTTCTCCTTTTTACAATATTTACTACAACTTGTCTTGCAGTGATTATAATATAACTGCAATCAGAGCTGGGTTTCAATAAAAGGAAGCAATCACCTGTCAGGAAACACAAGAAGCCCATCAATAAAGATGAGCACAGAAAGCCCAAAAGAAGACAGAACACATTGGGGCAATTGTGTAGTTTATAAGAGTGGTAGTACAAGTGCTTTTAGAATACTTTAGGTTGTTTTATCTTATATAGAAACACAGGGCATGACAAGTCTCTAGCCAGCATTAGGAACTCATAGGGACAACCAAGCAATAGCATGAATGTTATATGGAACACAGGGCATGACAAGTCTCTAGCCAGCATAGGGATAACCAAGCAATAGCATGAATGTTATATGGAACACAGGGCATGACAAGTCTCTAGCCAGCATAGGGATAACCAAGCAATAGCATGAATGTTATATGGAACACAGGGCATGACAAGTCTCTATATTAGCCAGCATAGGGATAACCAAGCAATAGCATGAATGTTATATGGAACACAGGGCATGACAAGTCTCTAGCCAGCATAGGGACAACCAAGCAATATAGCATGAATATTTTCATACTCATACAAAATCTGCTGTTACAAAAAAATTCTTTCTGCAAGTAAAGTTTTAACAGGGATGCGAGTAAACATATAAATGGAATTTCAATTAAGCTGCCCAAATCCCATTAATAAATTGTTTCTGGTCATGCTTGTGATATCACTGTTTTTACTGAAATGATTTCTATTGTACAGTAAGTGGAAGTTTGTATGTTTGGGGTTATGGAAAAGCTTGTGGCTCAAGAGATGATATCTTGTCACCTAAATGCATCTGCAAGTATAACAGTATAAAAACTGTTAACGGAGGTGATTCGCATTCTATGCTTCTACTTGATGATGGTACTCTACTCTCCTGGGGTGTTAATTTTGAGGTAGGGTGAGTAGTTTAAACGGGTACATAAACTTTAGAACTTTAAAGGGTGCTCTACCCTCTATGCCTTACCCTTTTATATACCAAATTTTGGCAAAAAGATGAACCCTTTTATACATTGAAAAACTTTCTAGTGCTTAAAACTATTCCTAAGAACATTGTGTGTATATATGTGTACATTAAGCATTTGATCATCAAGTCATGGAAAATGCACTTTATAAATTATTAATAATAAATTATTAAGCTTGAATAGGTGAGTATTAAGGTTTTGCTACCCCTTTTATACTAGAATTTCTTTTCTACACCCAAAGTCACAAATTCTCTTCCCTTTTCTATACATAAAATCAAGAATTCCCTGCCCTTTTATATTACTCTAGCTAGCTTCAAGAAAGTCCTCCTTTTGGGTGGAGCATCCCCATATAGTCCACTATAGGGGTACCCTCTCCCCCATTTTGAATTCTGTCATTCTGATTCACTGTTCATCTCTTTGTACCTGCAGGGTCAACTAGGGCAAGGAAAAGGTGTAACTTTTCAAAGTTATCCTACTACAATCAAAAGTGACGCATTGCATAGAAAGGTGTCCAGTATTTCAGTGTCTGAAAATACTTCTGCTGCTGTCACAGGTTCACAATGATTATATTATATTTAGCCCTTGTGATTTATGCACCTGTCAATGTTAAGGGGGAGTGGCATACCCAGGGGATTTGACATAAACTCCTCTCCCTTCGGTAGGAAATTTGACATGGTTCCCATCTTAAATTGATCAAGAGAATATAAAAAGTAATGGTAGCAATATATAATTTGACATGCAGCCCCCTCCCCTGGAGCTTAATTGACATTGACAGGTGCATTGTCAAAAAAGCGCTAACCGTGTTTGGTCTCACCAGGTGATGGTATTCTTTACATGTGGGGAAGGAATGTAAGTCAAGTTTTTCGTCATGACGAAAAACCCAGATACTGTCAGTTTGTGCCGTATCTTGTTCCTCTGGCAAACTGGAAGGCAAATAAGGTAGACATATATAAAGCAACTTCTGTTAACATTCACTTCAAAAAAAAAGAGAGAGAATAAAGCTTTGTTATGGCAGGAAAAAAGTGTTTGACAAAATGATTAAAAACACAATTTTTGCCACACTTTACTTACTATAGTATTATATCATAGTGACAATCTCGTACCCAGAGCCTGCGTTCCTCTCGGTCGCTGACCAAGAGGAACGCAGGCTCTGGGTACGAGATTGTATACGCAACAATGTGTGCGCATGCGCGTCCATCATTTTTGGCGGGAAAAATACAAAAGCGTGGAACCTTCAGAACAGAAAGAAAAAGCGACCATTAAATTAAGCGATTTTTCTAGTTGGCATTTTAGCGACTACTTTCAACTCACTGTGTTTAACATTTTCGTTTTCATGTCCTCTGAAAGAATGGCTCAGAATTATATTGTTTTCTGTTTTGAGGGCTCGATTGATCGATTCCGTTTGTTGTGCTCAAAACGACGAAAATCATGAAGAATGATTTTCCTAAGCCGAGTACCAAATCCGTAAGAAAAAATACAAACTTTATTGAATAGCACATATTAATTCTAAAATTAAAATTCTTTTTTCCAATGTGGCTCATCAAGAAGAAAGATGAAATGTAGGAATATTAATGACTCATAGTAAGAAAGTAATTTATAACTTAGGATCTAAGTTTTGTTTATCATTGTCCTTGATTCACATTCACTTTATAAAATGTGGTTGGCTCTTAAAAGAGCCGTTTTTCATGCCTAGTGCAAGCGAGTTACTTGCTACTAGTGTACTTGGTTACGGCCTTGGTGCCCTCGCTGACGGCGTGCTTGGCAAGCTCGCCGGGGAGCAAAAGACGAATTGCAGTCTGAATTTCTCTGGACGTGATAGTAGACTTTTTGTTGAAGTGAGCCAGTCTGGACGATTCAACTGCGATACGCTCAAAGACGTCGTTCACAAACGAGTTCATGATGGACATTGCTTTGCTGGATATACCGGTGTCGGGATGAACTTGTTTCATAACTTTGTAGATGTAAATACTGTATGTCTCCCTTCGCTTTTTGTTCTTCTTCCTCTTATCTCCTTGTTTCTTCCCGGTCGGTCTCTTCACGCTCTTCTTCACAGCTTTTGCAGGCATGATCAAATGTTGTACTAGTAAAAGTAAACTGTTGACAACTTGGGCAGTTGACTATTTATTTCATGGGAATCGGATCAAGGATCAAAAATTCCCTATGTTGATTGGTTAATACTCTATGCCAACCCCTGAGAAAACTGTCAAATTCAGTGATCTTCGAGGTCTCAACGCCTATTTGGAAATTTGACACTTACCTCTGAGAAAATACGTTGAATTTCAATTTCTTGTGATTGGTGCAAATCATTTCAATCCGTACGTCCTGATTGGCTGATTAAGATATCAATCGTTTGTTGATTGGTGCATTTCGATCCTATATTTTGTACATATAACTTCTCTACAATCCCTGAAAGTTATCATTTCATCTTGATTCTTTTTCGAGTAAAACCCTAAAACTAAGAGAGTAAAAAAAATGTCCGGTCGTGGAAAAGGTGGAAAAGCTAAAGGCAAGGCAAAGTCTCGTTCTTCAAGAGCTGGCCTTCAGTTTCCAGTTGGCCGTGTACATCGCTTCTTGCGCCGTGGTAATTACGCTTCAAGAATTGGTTCTGGTGCTCCAGTTTACTTGGCTGCCGTTCTCGAATATCTTTCTGCGGAAATTTTAGAGCTGGCTGGCAATGCTGCGAGGGATAATAAAAAAACTCGCATAATACCCAGACATCTACAGTTGGCGATAAGAAATGACGAGGAGCTGAACAAGTTACTTGGAAGCGTTACGATCGCCCAAGGTGGTGTTCTTCCTAACATCCAGGCTGTCCTTTTACCAAAGAAATCTGAAAAGAAAGCTCACTAACTATCAAGTCTTTTTATACCTAAACGGCTCTATTAAGAGCCACCCAAATATGATAAAAGTGAATGATCTTTCAAATGTTTAGTACGATAATCAGTGTATTTCAATGAAAATTTCCAGTTTTTGGCCCAAGGGGTTTCTTGATACAGCTTTTGCTAAGTTCATCAAAAGGCCAATTTCAATATCTTAACTATCATTCTCTGTATGTTTCTTTCTTTTCTTTGTTTGTTTTTTGTTTTGTTTTGTTTTGTTTTTGGTAGGAAAATAAGGTAATGAACGTGTCAACAAATCTTGACATTCATAAATTGTTTTCGTTGCTGCATTAAATGCTGGTTACGTGACCTGTTCAATTATTTGAAAATCATACCAAAATGCTTGGCAAAATATTACATGCCTAAAAGTCATTTCGTTTATTGCATACAACACATTTGCACTGTGCTGGTGTCACCGCGGTAATCATAAGCCGGCGATACACGCTGCAATGTTTTTCTAATTCTCGCGCTTGAATGCAATTTTAGGGATTTTGTTGCGAGAACGAAATTACCGATTGTATCATGTCGGTGTCTCGTAACAAAAGATTTGTTGCAGCATTGCACGCTCGTACAGCTGAATCTTGCAGAGTGATGATAGACGCTGCAATTTTTCTCTGCGACATGACAAAATCTAAAATTGCAGCGTGTATCGCCTGCTTAATCCTCAACTGTTATGTGCAACACTGTTGCATTGGTAGACACGGTGCATGACTTTGTGTTGGCACACGATAATGTTGCCTTTAGAAATAGAGATTACTTTCATAATAGTGAGTATTGTATTTAGTGTGGGGAAACTGTCTTTGAAATGGGTACCATTTTTGAAAAGAATAAAATCTACTTTTCTCCCAAAAATACTTAAGGTTTTGACTTTGGTGTGGAACTTACAGTATTGGATCAGTCCTACAAGGTTAAGAACATATGATCTGTAGATAGATTGTTGCAAATAAATAATGTAGATGTAGATCTGACCCGGGGGGGGTGTACTCCCATATATTTACTATACGGGGATGATCCGCTGAACAGGGTATGGTTTTTGGAGTTCCCTGTCATAAACAGGATATCCTTTTTGCAATTTTTTGAGCTTCTTGTCATTTTCAGGGTAGCAGCTTTCTCATCAACCTTAGTCGTTAGCTAGCCACAACGGCAACGATCAGTCTAGAAGCCTTATTTATCGTTGTTCGATCACGATCGCGAAAAACTCGTTATGAAACTCATCTACATTACAAACAAATAAGTACATTTTTTTCTGCATTTATTATACTTTGTCATAAACAGGGTATGGTATTTTGAGCCGGTTTTTCTGTCATAAACAGGGTAACCGTTTTAGGATCCCAGCGGAACATCTCCCCGAGGTTAAGAACATATATGATTACCAGTCACTTCACCAGAAGAAAAACCCTTGGTTAATAAATCTCATTTCAATCTTCAGGTGTCGTGTGGCTCTTGGCATGTGGCCTGTATTGTTCAATCAACAACATGTAAGGCTGATGACACGTCTCGACATCTTTTACCAGACAATCTTCACAGAAATAAAGATTCAGAAGATTGTTCTTTAGATAATATGTCTCTTGTTCAGCCACTCTTAGAGGATGACTTACACAAAGGTGTAGGAGTTGATGAAATTGTGACACCAATTCAACAAGAATTTGATAAACCAGCAGATGACGTTACCAATGATAGTGATGATAAAAACACTTCATTTGAAAATTCTAAAGAAATGAAAACACACAAAAATATTTCTTCAGAAAAACAACTGGGACATGTGACCGCATATGTATCACTTGTGGGAAAAAAATCCATACTGCTCTGTGATAAAGAAGACAACTCAATAAATAGTCCAGGGAGTTCTGAATTGGAGGGGGAAAACATACAGGCAAACAATGACAAGGAAAAATTCCCCAGCAAACTAATTTCTATGCATAATGAAGTAAGCATGGAAATGCAAAACACTTTCAAATGTAGCTTAAGAAGGACTCAAAGCGAAGATTCTTCTTTGTCCAGTGGCAATGCTTTCACTCTACCACCAAAAGATCCGGGGGACTTAAATCATTTTAGTAAGTCCCTATGTGATTTCAGAACGGAAAAAATTCAAGAAAAAAATATTTTTCAAGTGCAGCAAAGTAGTACATGTGAAATAACAACTAGCTCTTTATCACAGAAGAATGACTATGAATTCTCCCAATCTGATAATTCTGACTACATCCTCAGTAAAGAGTCTAAAATCCAAGATTATGATGGTAAACCCATCAATAATTCTGTCCAATCAGCAAATAATACAAAACTGCTGATGTTTGGACAAACTATTGGACAGCTTAACAGAGAAAAGAAGCAACCAAGACATTTAAGAAAAGTTTCCTCATCAATGGTGAGATACTTATAGATTACTGCAAATGTGAATTACTGAGCAAATTTTGTTTATGTTTATGTTTATTTCGCTTCGCCAAGATTATGATGGTATTATTTTGCATGGGAGGCACAAACTATCGAGTTGGAATTCGAGTTCGAGTTCGAGTTGGACTTCGAGTTAGGTTTCGAGTTGAATATAAAATATATATAAATAGAATATAGTGTTAAATCGAGTGCAAACACTAAAAGTGTGCAACATAAACTGAATAGTTCAAAACAGTACTAAATTATGCTAAATTTCAGCTACTTTTTTTTTTGAAATCCTGAATTCACCGTATAATTGAAGTTTTGCGGGATGGCACGAACCGACCACAATTTTCAGACCTGTTTATTATATTTTAGTCTGGTCACTGTTTCCCGCCGCTCGCTTTTATACGTACAAGCGTATTACTAATACGATTAAGAGCACTATACTGCAGGCTCTCTAAAGTCAAAACTATAAAACTGCACGTCACTGGACTGTAATTAAATCATGGTCAAATTTGCCATAAATTCAATGTTTTTTTTTTTTTCATTTGTCGACCCAATTTACCCTCCATCCTCGACAAATACCCTCGAGACTCGACAAATCGACAAAAACCTACTCTTGCGAAGGGAGTTAGCTGTGAAAATGTACCGTCTGTACTAATTCACTTTGTACAGTACTGTATTCAAATAATCGGCACGCTACAACTTCTGCTACAACTTTTGTTTTATTGTTTTCATTTAACTCATTTCAAAACTGATATATGTATATTATCTCTATCTATGTCAGTAAAAGAAGTCACTACAATTTGTATTTCGATTTGCATGTGAAAGAGCGCTTCAAATTAAGAAGCTCCCCTAGTAACTAAAACACATTTAGAAGACATTTTTTATTCTCTATTTTTTGTCATTATAAGTAAAAACGATTTGTAAGCAATATATAAGTAACCTATAAGCAATCTCTAATAGACTACATTACTTCGTCAATTTTGAATATAACATTCCTCGCTCCGATTGATATTAACCCAAATTAACTCGAACTCGAACTCGAACTCGAACTCGACTCCGAACTCGACGATTAAGGACAGTGCCATGTTGACAACATTCTAATTTTGTGCAGTAACCATGCTATGCATGCAATGACTGTACCATTTTCACAAAAACTGCTTTAAAATAACCCATGTTGGCCTTGTTACATCTTAAATATTTTATCTTTTAGGATAGTGTCAGTAATCCTTTAAACCAACAAGCTCACAGGAAAGACAGATATCACTACTCAGAACAATGTTTACAAAGAACACAATCCAGCCCAACTATAAATATTTCTAGCATTCAACTTGAAGTTTTTCCTTCTTCGCAAAGCACACCCCCAACTCCTCATATATTGACCCATGTACCACACCCACCCAGATCAAATGGGCTTCCACCAAGACACCCTGGACCAAGACGTCATTCGCAGAAAATTTTGTATTCTTCTGGATCTTCTTGGAGAAAACGAAAGTCAGATATAATGTGATGTTTGGAGAAAACGATAGTCAGATATAATGTGATGCGAAAAGAAGAAATTGTTTTTATTAAGAATTTGAAACTCTATTTTTATATACCACAATATGATAAATTAGGGTTGCAAAACATATGAAGGGAAAAACAATGCAATAATAGATTACGTCTGTAGTCAATAAATAATATAACATTTTGAATACATTATACATTGTTATATACCAACTGTCAAAGTCAATTTTTTCCGTGCTCTGATTGGGCGAGAGCGCATCACGTGAACGTCAACAAATTTTGCTGTTTCCCCAGCAACAACTCTCAGCGGGCAACAGTGAGTTTTATTGACCGGTAATAACAAAACCGGAAGTTGATTGAGCTTTGAAGGCGCGTTTTTGGCAGCGTGCGTTTACAAATTCATTTATTCGGGCATGCTTCAGGCAAAAATCTTGTTTATTGCCAAACTTTTAAGAACAATATACAACATTTATTCCGAGAAAAAGATGATAACCAACCAGGAATGTCACCAAAAGAGCTGCAACAATTCTCCGAAAAACTATGTGTGAAAAAAGGTCAGTTTTGTGTGAATTTTGATTAAAAACTTTAACTGTAGGCAGCGACGTTTTGCTTTTTATTTCGTTCTTTGACAGTTGGTATATAGCCTCGGGAAACATTGGCGGTCTCGGGACCACAAAACATACTGTTTCCCTCGTCCCAGTCCCAGTCAATAAGTGTTAAATATTAACTTTTGTCGAAATCTGCTCTTTCTTATTTGTCAAACTTGATCATTCACTTTTTTCTGAAAGCAAGACTATTTTCAATTTGTATTATTATTTGTATTTAATAGCATTCACTTTGCGCTCGTGATTCCACTTGAGTTTTGAACATTGTTGGACGTCAAGAGTGTGTCAATAAGGACAGACAACTCAAAACCACCTTCAATTTGTTAAAGCCGCGGCTACACGAGCGATGTTTTGCTTGAAAAGGCGACGCGATTTTTTGAAATCACCAACGTAGCTATAGTAGCTACATAAGCGAAAAATGCTGGTAGCAAAAGCTGCCGATAAAGACGGCATGACAAGAAGGACTGGTTTTCATAAACAAATATGGTGCACGAAATTGTACTGTAACATTGGTGATGTCAAAAAATCGTGTCGCCTGTGGAAGCAAAAAATCGCTCGTGTTTGGGACCCTTGCTACTGCGCATTCGAGCGCGCGCACTTTTAGGTAGATTTCGTATGACTGTGAAAACGGCACCGCACGGTCACGGTACAGTTACGGCAGGAATCTCGAATGTTTTTATAGACATTACGGCACTGACACGGTCACGGCACGACACAGTCCGTTTCACACTCATACGAAATCTGCTCTATTAAAGAACATTCGCTTGTCCGTGGGAAGTCTGGGCACTTTCCAGTCTGCGATTGAAAAGCGAAGAAATTCTACTTTTAGCGAAGAAAAATAACACTTTATCTCCGGGGGGAAGCCATACATTTACCGCTATACGGGGATGATCCGCTTAACAGGGTATGTTTTTTTGTCATGAACAGGGTATACTTTTTGCAATTTTTGAGCTTCTTGTCATTTTCAGGGTAGCAACGTTCTCAACAACCTTAGACGTTAGCTAGCCACAACAGTAACGATCAGTCTAGAAGCCTTATTTATCGTTGTTCGATCACGATCGCGACAAACTCGTTATGAAATTAATCTACATTACAAACAAATAAGTACATTGCATTCTGCAATTATTATACTTCGTCATAAACTGGGTATGGTATTTTGAGTTTTTCTGTCATATACAGGGTAACCGTTGCCCAAGGGAACACCCCACCCAACTGAATACTGGTCAAGTCCCCCCCCCCGGGTTTTTTACTTCCCTGTCATAAACAGGGTATGCGTTTTCCTTTCGGTTCCGGCATATTCAGGGTATTAACATTCCTATCAATCGTTATCGTTGCCTCGCTAACTGGCATGGCCTTTCTACTTGAGCCGATATATTAGACAGGATATGCGCGCGGTAGCGGAAACTAGTACTCACTCCATTAACTCATGATCAGGTGACAACAATAATTAACCATATAAAAGTTTCATCTTGTAGAAGATATATTGAAAAGGAATTACAAAAATCCTGTTATTCCTGGGTGGTCATTATTGTGATTACAAAATAAGCAGACAATAAAGCGTTAACATGGAGTTGACACGGGACGTTATCTCAATTTATGTGTTACTCCTTCGTTAACTCTTGAATTGTGCGATTTTCTACTTTCTCCTATTTCGACTTCCACGGGAACATTGATTCCGCCTCCTAAACGCCATCTTCTATTTGGGTCATCGAAAGGCTTTCCCCTTATTGTGCTGCAAATTGTAAGCATATATTGAATTTTAAGTATACAAATCCGTTCTTGGATCATTGCACCCGCTCGACAGAATCATCATAATTTTAATGCAATTTTAATTATTGGTAACTACAGCATATAAAATTACATCCTTTGTCTTTAACAGGGTATGTAATATTGCACACTGTGTGAAGTAGGAGGAAAAGCTTGATCTTTAAAATTTAGCGGATGTTATCTGTCGAAAAAGCCGGCAAGAACACTAACTAAATGGCTGATTTTTGGTGTTTCAGTTTTCAAAGAGTTATATATCCTTTGTTTTTCTCTAACTCTGTAAATAATACGGTTTTCCCCTTGTTTTATAAATGATAATTTTATAAACTTTTCACATGTTTTGATGTAACGAAAAAAGTACACTTCGTTAGCTTTTGAGTAAATTAATTGATTTTTTCTCTGTCCGATCCTTCAAAAACGTGTATTCTGGAAGGCTATTTTTCGCGTATTATAGTTGATCTTTCGCTTCTTCGCAAATTGTTCGGTAACTGACCTTAGTCCAGGTGTTTTATGCATCATATGCTGTCGTTTTGTTTGCTTTTTAACAGTTTTGGTTGTTCAAAAATGTTTATATTCTGACCAGATGTCGCAAGGCCATTTTTACCAAAAAGTGTCTAAAATACCCCGCATATCCCCCTCATATCTCGAGAGTGACTTCGGACCCCCCTTTTTATTTCACCGCTGACCGTCTTATGAGCCTACATGCGCACACAGGCAGCCCACGATGTATGATGCCTGCATGATGTTGAGTCAGTTTTAAGTTAAGGTAATTCCGTAGAAATAAAACTAGAAATAGAATTCTCATAAAACTTCACACAGTGATAATTTTTGAGTTGCTTATCCCAAAAATGAAATAAAAAATGGGGGTCACCGTAGCCGTTTTTGCGCTAGATTGCTTTAAAGTACACCATCTTTTGTGTCTTGAGGGCTCAAGTTTCGAACGGATCAAAATCGTGTCAAAAATAATTAATTTCTTAAATCTGAGCAGTGCTAGCTGACTAATATGAGCTCATTTTCTCTCTTTGGGCAATAGCCTAGTATTATGATGAAATAAATTGTTTTAAAAATGCGTTTGCTACAAGAAATAATGTAAAATTGGTTAGTAGTACGTGCCCTTGAAGCAGCGTGAAAGCACCTTCCGACCGTACGTTTTATAAAATATCTAAAAAACTGGAAATGGAATCTTGACTATAATTATATATGTGATAGAGAACCTTATTACCGTTGATTTGAAAAAATAAAAAGAATAGGTGCCCGTGCTCGTTTCCGCGCTACGACGCGCTAAAGTGTGAAACAAGACGTCGTAAACAGCCTGTGACCGAAGAGGACTGAGGCGAGTAACCACTAAAGCGCCTCTTTATAGAGCGTGTCTACTGTTCAAAACTTCATAAGACTAAAGCTTGCATCATTTTAAGTCAAATATATATCTTTTACAATCAAACAAATCAAAATAGGCTGAACTATGCTATGCGCAGTAGAGATGCGCACTGCAAAACTACGGAATTACCTTAAAGCGTACAAACAGCTAAACAAAAAATATTCTTTGACTAGAAGTTCTGTGACAATGTCTAAAGTTTTTAAAGTAGTTGTGATAATTCGTCCTCCGCTCCCCTCCTCCCGCCTCCGTCGATCCAAGGATGCGTCCTCGGAGACCCAGGGCGTCGGGGAGGGGGGAGGGGAGCGGAGGGGAAAGGAAAGAGGGGAAAAGGACGCCCTGGGCTTTTGACTACCCCTAACTTGTCTTGAGGCCAAAATTAATCCAATTAGATGGTCTAACGTAAACAAAGTTCAAATGACAAAAATATCTGGCTCATTTTAATTATCGCTTTGATATAGTGACAGTTGTTAAGCCATATCCTGTGAGAAGTTCCTCAAATAAATCTTGTTTCGCCAAGGTCTTTGCAATTTATCTATATCTTTCACTCTAAACTCATTGCTATTGCAAAATACATGAAAGAGATTACGTATTTATTGTTTAAAAGTCGCGGTGAGCTGGAAACATGGTTCTTTTCAAACTAAACGTGACAGCTTGTATTGTTTAAAGTCGTGGCGATGCGTGGGGTCAACTTGCTTACTGGTAATTTTAGACGATTTTCATCTAATGGCACAAACGCTTCTGATTGGCCTCATTATAATTAAATTATAATGAGGTCTAATCAGAGCCTTTGTTGACGTTTGGCCTCAAGACAAGTTAGGGGTAGTCAAAAGGCCAGGGCGTCCTTTTCCCCCTCTTTCCTTTCCCTTCCGCTCCCCTCCCCCCTCCCTGACGCCCTGGGTCTCCGAGGACGTCCAAGGATGGTGATCACATAATTGCTTCTTTGGGCTACCTGTGTTGAGCCAAAGTGTTGGTTAGTTTTTTTACAGGATGAGGAAGGATGAGCATAACATTGAGATTTAGTGTGGTTACATTTGTTGATGAAGATACTAAAGTTTCAGTGCTTGGTTCAGTGCGAGAACTAGGATGTTGGGATGAAAGTAATCCTGTTTCACTGGTGCGCACCAATTCAGATTTCAAACTTCAACTTGGACTTGAGCCGTCGTTTTGGTACAAGGATGTCGAACTTTCATTCGATGGCAAGAAAACGCTAAATTTGGAGTACAAATTTGTGAGAGAAAGGAAAAGTGCTTTAGAATGGGAAGGGGAAGGGCCTTCGCATAACCGTAAGCAGTGTCTTAACGTGGAAGATCAGACTTCAAGCGAACTGCTTGTTGATGGCATTTATTGTCTGCCTGTTGGGATTTGGATCGAAAAGTCTGGCCAAGAAAATGAATTTGAACACACAGTGAGGTTTTTCAAACATGTCTGCCAAGAACAAATTCTCCACACCAGCAAGATTTTTGAAAACATTTGGGTTGGATCCTGCCCTCGTAAACGATCACATATCTTAGAACTGAGATCCTATGGTATCACTGCCGTTGTTAACTTACAAACCTCTCAAGACATCAATAAACATTGTTCTGGATTTTACAAAGGCTTAGAAGATATTCCAAGAGCTCTAAGAATGGTCTACAGAGAAGAAGGCTTTGCTTACGTTTGGTTCCCAGTTGAGGATATGAGCTCAGTGGCTCGAGCTGAAATGCTTCCACAAGTTGTTTACCTTGTTTATGGTCTAGTTAAGTCTGGTCATAAAGTATATATTCATTGTAATGGTGGTGTAGGTAGATCAGTGGCTGTAGTTGCAGGATATATGATGTATATTTTAAAATGGAGTCCTGCCCGATTTCGTTTTCACTTGTGTTCTAAAAGACCAGTGTGTTATGTTGATGAAAGAGCTTTGGTCACAGCTGAGAAAGATTTCCAACATAAGTTTGGACACTCTTTGTGAAAAGTTATGTTGATTCATTTTTGGTGCACTTAGAAAACTACAGATTGTCAATTCAACTCACAATTGGCAGCATACATTTCCAAAGGAGTAGAGGCCTAAGTTTGCTATGAGAGGCTAATATTTAATATAAAGCTTTGTATGGGAGTTTAGGCTCCTAGCTGACTATAACTAAGCAAAAAATATAGAAAATAAACTAATGTTTATAAAGTGCTGCTTGTGTTATTGGTAGCAATTTCAGGCCATTTTGTCAATTTTTAGCTGAGCTGTCTCCATACTTAAGCCCAGTTCACATGACGACATAAGCATAGTCATAAGCTTAAGCATAAGAAAACAAAACTTTTCCATTTTCTTATGCTTATGTCATCGTGTGAACCGGGCCTTAGTAGTGGAGAGAACTCAGCTAAAAATTCTAGCAAGACAAAATTACCTGAAATTGCTACCACAAAACACCAATAACTGACAAGCAGCACTTTATAAACGTTAGTCTATTTTCTTTGTTTATTACTCGTGCCCAGGCCTATGGCTGGGAACGAGTTATAAGCTGCAAATGTTTTTTTCTTCTTCTGTGTTCGTCCTGAGGAACTTCTGATTGGTTAAGAATGTAAAAACAATGCCCTTCATTCATCATCGTTGAGCAACTGCGAATGCAAGCCAGGAACTTTAGGAATGCAAGATGGCTGACTACAAAGAAAGACTATTTCCTATGAGCTGGGAATCTATGAATTTCTCATCCTACATGTTGCTAAACAAACATACATAGAAGCAAGTCAAAATTTATATTCCTCATTCAAGCATTCAAGAGATCTTGAGAGGTTTTTGTACTGAATTTTAAGACCAGACCATTGCATGGAACAGCTAGGTTCAATTGACCTTGTTGGTCACGTAATGTCTTAAAACAGCCCAAACACGAACGAAAAAATACACGATTTGTTATTGTGTCAAAAACGCCGTTGTAGAAGTCTTTACAGCAAACAATTGAGATACATAGTGAAATAAAAAGTTGAATAAACTGGTATGATCCTGCAGGAAATATTTTTGCATGTTGGAGATATATTAAATAGCTGCTGACAGGCAAATTCACTAATCAGATATCTTTAGTTTAAGTTCAAAGGGTCTTTATGTTACGGTTTACTATTTCCCGGAATGGTGAAGAATGCATGAAACGGCTCAGGGACGAGTACGAATGGGGCCGGTCATTGGAGCCTCTCCTAAAAGGTGCTCCCGGGGCACGAGTGAATGCACATGTGTGTCTAGTTTAGTTATAGAGCAGAGACTAAACTCCCATACAAAGCTTTATAATATTAGCCTCTCATAGAGAGCTAATAGTTCCAGCTGCCCTGTCCCACTTCTTCCTCAACTGAACAACTGAATGTGCCAGCTGTCAAAACAGCAGCTGCTTAGAGTCGTGGATAATTTTAAAGAGAAAGAGCCCTTGGGGGGGGGGGGGGATGGATTCCATTGTAAAAGGATCGGGTATGCTTGTCGTATCTCTTAGGGGTAAAAATCAGTGAGTTGGTATCTTTTAGGGTATAAAATTGAAGTTTAGAGTTTTTGCATTTCCTGGTATCTTTTTAATTAGGGTATCAAAAGAGCCCATCACTTATATTATCTTGTTCTGAAATGGAAGAAATTTGCCCAACAAAAGCATGTCGACCGTCCAATTTTGTTTTCATAATAATGTTCATTAGCTTGTTATTGCTGGTATCTCTTGGGGGTTAAAAAATCGTCCAGTCATGCCCTTTTAAAAAGACTCTTTTAGGGATAATTTTGAAAATTTCCAACGAGCATACCTGATCCTTTTACAATGGAGTCCCCCCCCTCCCCCGGGAGAAAGAGTATGTGTAGTTTACTTGGAGTTAAGGTATCAGGATATAGTACATTTCAGACCCTATGTCTTTAGGCTTCAACAGCCCTTTTACTTTACAATATTTGATAAGGAAAGTATATTTTCTAAAAAACAATAAATCTAGTTGTCAAATATGCTTTTATAATATAATAATTATTATAGGATTTTTGTTGTAGCAAATGTTAGGGAGACAGTGAAATTCAACCCTCATGCATTCTAATAGTTCAAATTAGATTGCACATGGAATTTAAGTTATCCTTGGTAATATCACACATACGTAATTCTCTAGATGATGATCTAAAAAAGGATGTTGAAATTTTGTTTAGAGATGTGTCATAAAGTGATAGTTTTGAATAAAAAATCATGAGTGGTACGTTTTAAAGAAATTCAAAAATTCATGCTTGAATGTGAATTTGACACTGAATCTAAAGTAGACAGTAGTTGGGCTTATATGATTAACTTATTCCCCATATTTAACAAATAGAACAGCTTTTTCCATGCTCCATTCAGTAATAAAGCACATGGGAAGTAACGAGAGCATGAAAGAAGTGTAAAGAGAGCACAAGGCAAGGCGAGTGCTCTCCAGTCACTTCTTGAGTGCTCTTTGCACTTTTTAAGTGCTGTATTAATGAATGGAGCACAGAAAAAGATATTCTATTTGTTTTATTATATATTTTGAAGTAAATTTTCAAGGGAAAAAGTTTGATTTTCTCCGTACAAAAATTCAAAAGGTGTGCGTGTGGTTGAACTCATACTTCTGACATCAGAACTGTGCTCTGTTCCCTGATAAAACACAGCTTTCAGCCAATCGGAGTGTGCATATCAACAAGGGTATATAATAAAATGAGATATTATATAATCCTTCTAAAACTCATTAATAATTCATAAGCAAATAGACCAATTGAAGACGTTCATTTGGTCACGTGTTGAGACCTTTATACCAGATATAAACACTGAGGCATAAACATGAGTTTTTTTATCAAAATCAGTTAAAACACTTATTAATAAAACAATGCATGAGTGTTGTATCAGTACAAGGTCTCAGTATAGTTGTCGGATCATTGACCTCGTACGTAGTACTGCATGATGAAACTTTTAATGAGAGTCATGCCACTCTATTCTGATGTTCAGAATTCTTTTTACGTGGGATGAAAATTTGATGATTCTGTGCATGCCTATATGTACGAAAAAAATGATAAGCTTATTTCTTCAGTTATAAATGGATTTTTTTCATAAATTCACTGCTATAATACTTTCAAATGATGGGTTTTAGAAGTCATTTAAAAAACTCGCTGATCATGTTTTATTGTGGATATAAACACTTGGCCTACTGCCTCGTGTCTATATCCACGATAAAACACTCCTGCTTGATTTTTAAATATTACTTAAAACATCCAAGGTATCAATTAAACGGAGGAAGATTAGATGGAGGAAGATTTTTACAAGCTCCAACTTAATTTTTTAGGCTTTTCTCAACTCAAAATGAAATGTACCGAATGGGCCATTTACCCTAACAGGTCGTGAAAATCAAGTGCATCAATGTCAAAATGAATGTAGTTCCAGAAATATGCATACCCTTACCATGGAGGAAAAAATGGACCCCCTATCTGGAACTTCCACTTTTCTTCCACACAAACTCTTTGATTTTGTTTCTTCTTTGACCCTCCTCCCCTCCAGGAATTTCCAATATATTCACAGGTAGCCCAAGCTCACTATTAGTGCCTATTTATAAGAGAATGTATGGCACTCAATATCACTCAAAATTTCTGTCTTAATTTTAATAAAATTCCACGAGACTTCTAGAGTGTGCTGTTCATGCTTTCTTCTAACCTCTGAATGAGTTTCAGTGAAATTCGTCGATTTTTACTGCTCGCCCTAAGCCACAAAATTTCACTGAAACTCATTCAGAGGTTAGAAGAAAGCATGAACAGCACACTCTAGAAGTCTCGTGGAATTTTATTAAAATTAAGACAGAAATTTTGAGTGATATTGAGTGCCATACATTCTCTTATAAATAGGCACTAATAGTGAGCTTGGGCTACCTGTGATATATTCCCTCCGCAAGGGCGGATCCAGGATTTTTCAAAGGTGGGGGTCACGTGACGTTTACAAACAGGGAACCCAAACGAAAAGGTCTTAAGCCATTGAAACTCGCTGAAAATATGACATTCATTGCTTAGAATGGTTGGGTTGGCATGGTAGAGGGTTGGCATTGCTTAGTGATATTTCAATGAATGTTAAAAGTGAGTCTTTTCACAGAAAAAAATTACTGCTGTCGCAAATTCATGACATATTCATTGATAAACACAGGGGGGGTCCTGACCCCCGCGACCCTCCCCCTGGATCCGCCCTTGCTCCGTGATGGGGGTATGGATATTTTCTGGAACTATACAATAATGCTAAAAATAGAAAGACCCAGCTTGCAAAATGGATTCATAGCTTTCTAGGGGGGTGTTTACATGGCACTAGGATTATCCTAGCAGGCAAATTATCCTACTTGCTATACATTTACTGCAAGTACTAGGGTCATCCTACTAAACGGAATGCAGTAAATGTGGAGCAGGTAAGGATGATTTGCCTGCTAGGATAATCCTAGTGCTAGGATGATCATGCATCCTAGTGCCATGTAAACACCCCCTAGGACTAATTGGGAATTCCTAAGATTTGAAAGCACTCACTGAACCTTGCAAGAAATTTCTGAGAATTGCTAGGGACACATTTTTCAAAGGTGTCAAAGACTGGAATTAATATAAAATTCCTAGGAATTCTTAACAAGCTTAAGGTATTTCACCTCAGTTCGCAACCAGCCGTACCGAGCATTTAGATACGGCCGTTTGACTACCTTATTTTTAATCGATTTTCATCAATTTTTCAGACTTCACTGCAATAAGATGGAAATTTTTAAAACTTGTAAAAATTTCGAATTTGCTTTTTATTAAAGCAGATTTATAAGAGAAACATCAAATTTTCTGAAACCTGATTTCCGAACAAATACGATGGTACCTAGAAAAATCCAAAGTGCCACGATAAACTATAGCATATAATAAAATAAATATCTGAAAATCAGAAAAAATTTTCGAGCTGATTTCGAATAATCCGAGAAAACATTTCGGTCTTGTGACGATGAGCTCGTACGAGTGCATTCGTAAATTGCCCATTTTCTTTACAAAATATTTACTTCTGAACCTCTAATTTGCAGCGAAAGATTTGTTTGATATATGGAATGAAACTGTGAAAGTACGAAGGTATTTCTCTTCGTAATCATCGAGATTTGATTTTCTAAAGGAACTGTAGTATATTTTTCAAGTCCTCAAAAGTTTACTTTGAGCGCTATCCTGATTATTTTCAAAACTGCGCCGACGATTTTGTTCTTACTTCCTGAGCTGTTTCTTTATCATATGCAGAGCATCATCGCGAAGTTTCAATTTGATTGAAACATTTTAACTTTGTCAAAAAAAATAAAAATCTTCGCCTCAAGACGCGTTTGAGACTTCATGTTCTGTCTACACTGTCGAAAACTAGAACGATTTGGACCAAATAACAAGTTACAAATGAATAAATTAAAAGTGCTGTTATTACTCTAGGGAACTCTATTTAGACACTATCGCTCAACCAGAACAGTACAAAACTAAGTGCAAGAAAGACCTAACACAAAGGAAACAATGCCTCGTTACAACTCACTTGTCTAAAACAGTTATTTATATTCACCAAATAATATTGAAAATAAAAAAGCGTTGTGTGATAACATTGTCGTGCCACGCATGCGCAAGATTATTCCAATAAATTAACACTGCTTCGTGGGCTTTCGACCGTGTAGACAGAACATGAAGTCTCAAACGCGTCTTGAGGCGAAGATTTTTATTTTTTTTGACAAAGTTAAAATGTTTCAATCAAATTGAAACTTCGCGATGATGCTCTGCATATGATAAAGAAACAGCTCAGGAAGTAAGAACAAAATCGTCGGCGCAGTTTTGAAAATAATCAGGATAGCGCTCAAAGTAAACTTTTGAGGACTTGAAAAATATACTACAGTTCCTTTAGAAAATCAAATCTCAATGATTACGAAGAGAAATACCTTCGTACTTTCACAGTTTCATTCCATATATCAAACAAATCTTTCGCTGCAAATTAGAGGTTCAGAAGTAAATATTTTGTAAAGAAAATGGGCAATTTACGAATGCACTCGTACGAGCTCATCGTCACAAGACCGAAATGTTTTCTCGGATTATTCGAAATCAGCTCAAAAATTTTTTCTGATTTTCAGATATTTATTTTATTATATGCTATAGTTTATCGTGGCACTTTGGATTTTTCTAGGTACCATCGTATTTGTTCGGAAATCAGGTTTCAGAAAATTTGATGTTTCTCTTATAAATCTGCTTTAATAAAAAGCAAATTCGAAATTTTTACAAGTT
The DNA here is from genome assembly GCA_029948255.1 of Telmatactis stephensoni. Taxonomy (NCBI): domain Eukaryota; kingdom Metazoa; phylum Cnidaria; class Anthozoa; order Actiniaria; family Isophelliidae; genus Telmatactis; species Telmatactis stephensoni. The sequence goes on along the minus strand of JALIZF010001483.1, from coordinate 59,209 downwards.
TTAGAAATTTCCATCTTATTGCAGTGAAGTCTGAAAAATTGATGAAAATCGATTAAAAATAAGGTAGTCAAACGGCCGTATCTAAATGCTCGGTACGGCTGGTTGCGAACTGAGGTGAAATACCTTAAATGAGCAACTTTGTATTCCTGGGAATTTATAGGAATTCCTTGAAATTATTAGCTAGGACTTCTTTAGGAATCATCACATCAAAACTTTTAAAGGAGCTAGCAGACGACGATGAAAATTGGTCAAAATTGGAAATTGATTACTCCTAATTGAAGTAACTCAATGATGACTATAAATGCATATAATTATATGCATTTATAGTCATCATTGAGTTACTTCAATTAGGAGTAATCAATTTCCAATTTTGACCAATTTTCATCGTCGTCTCCTTTAAAAGTAAGAAGTCCCAGCTAATAATCTTCCAAGGAATTCCTATAAATTCTGCATTTCAAGCTCATTATCACCAAGAGATTTGGATTTAAAAGCCAAGAGAACAAAGGTTTAAGTAAATGACATCATTTACTCACAATATTTAAATGCTAATAATATACTTGATAATTTTGATCAGTCTCTTTTGGATGTAAATAAAATATGTTGCTGTGTGATTATAGCTAGGAGCCTGATATAGATAAGTTCAACCAAGTTTCAAGTCATAACAAATTTCATTGTCATCCCAATTTAAGACCATAGACTAGCTAGCGGGCACTGACCCACTAGCTCCCAAAACTCAAGTTAATTTAAAAATCATGCAACAAATAATACAGTTTCCTTCACCAGTCATAGTAAATTTAATAATTGACTGCTTTCCCAGGAATGAACAACATTAGAATTTACATATTGACCACTCATAAAACTGGAAACTATTTTTTAGTAAGAGTTGTTTTCATAAAGCCATGAAACTGGCACTAATTAGTGTATTTAACACTCTAATACACCCTAACACCCATTGTGTTCTTTTGTCATACAACTAGTATGCTTTAACCTGTGCACTTTCATGTGTCATGGGTTAATGAAAACCACTTATAGAGTGATTGTGTTTAACCCATATCAAAGATTACAAATTTAGTTTGTAGTAGTAAAGAACATTTGTTGATAAAGAACATGATGGGTGTAGAGTCCACTGCTAATTAAAATAATTATACATTAATCATACATTATGCATACTATTTTTTCATGCAGTCAAAATCACTCTATATAGAATACAATCAGTACAGAACTTGAAGCACAAAAACTTCTTTATGCTTGTAATGACAACTTAATTTGCAACATTATAATTAAAGGAAATTAAGGAATATGAAAGGAATGGTTATATAGGCAACTATGTACACAGCAGTGGTATAGGGCTATAATGTCAAAGTGAAAACTTCATTCTGCTTTAACAGCTTTTGCAAAGACTTCCGTCATTTCTGAATCAGTTGTTTTTTCTTCATGTTGCTTTAACATGTGATCACCAGCAGTGACACCCCAATTGTCAGAATGAGACAATGAAGAACAGTATGGACGACCACTTGCTGGCTTCAGTTTTTCCCAGTATTCACGTCGGGCTCTGGAACATATACAGAAAAGATTAACATTTGAGTAAGGACTTATATTGGTTAATCCCTACTTATTTTATGCCAATAAAGTGTTCATTGTCTATTACTAGAGGATGAAGTGAAAAATGTGAAACTAACGTACACTTCCAGGACTCTGAAAAACAATTATTCTCTGAGATGAAAGTAACTATTCCTAAAACCACTATTCACTAACAGTGAAGAGAATAATATTGTTTTATTGTTTTAGTAGATATACAAACTCCACAACCCAATTAAACACTATAGGATTCACAAAACTAGCGGTTTCAAATAGAAAGTGAAGTGCTGCAAGCAACATTTATATCTACGTTATTTGCACATTATTATAGACATAATAAAATAACTCTTGAAGGACTTAGATGTCTATAATAATAATAATAACAACAACAATAAAACATTCTTTATTGATGATAACATTTAATAAACTAAAAAAGAAAAATATTTACAATATAGAAAATTATGATTATGATTATTTAGCAATTGCATAATTTGATTTAATTTGATTTTTTTATATCATGTATTGTATGCTTGTTGTCTTAATTGTCCAGAAATTCCTTATATTGAAAAGAAATAATGTGTTTTTAGCAAGCAATCCTAATAATTTGATTAGAATTCAATGAAAATTTTGTCAGTGCAAAAGTGCAAATTTGGATTGCAACCTGTTTATCTATTAACCACTGGTTGTTATCAACATCACATCCGGTAAATCAATTTCTGATCAATGTTTGTCACCACATCTGGCGTTTTAGTATTCGTTGAGTTTGCCAATACATCAGGCATTTTCATAGTATTTCTTTGTTACCATCTATAGCTACCACGTCCGGGAGCAGCACGTATTAATTTTCTATGCACATCAATCAATTCATATCAACTGCATTGTACTGAAACTGGACATTTAGTTGATGTCCATACCTCACTTGATAGTTTGGTTGACCTTTGGAGAAATGATGATGACCAGTTAATAAGTCTTGTAGGTAGATATTCTAATGCTATCATACTACTATAGTTCTCTGCCGATTCACTGTAAAGCGACTCCATTCACGAACTGGATGAACTTGGGCACACATGAATAAATAAATAAACAAGTAAATTCACATTCAACATTTTCACATTACTATTTCGAACTATATATATTACTATTTCGTACATAGGGATCCGATGAGATAAGTTTCACTGCTCGCTACGCTCGCAGCAACTACATTATTTAAAAAAAATTATTTTAGAAATAATAACAAAGCATGACAAAGTCCATGGTTAAAGTAAATATATGCCTCATTTGTAGATTCTAGGGAACGTGTTTGGTCTCTATACAAATACTCAGTCAATACCTGCAGTCTTTACACCTATTTTTGCATGTTTCTTTAAGTACTTTTAAATGTATTCTCAAATATAGTGGAAAGCTTTAATCCTTGCAAACAAGTGTTATAATTATAATAATGTTTATTAAATATATATCTTGGCACAGAAAAATTATGTGAGTTACAATACAAAATCATAGACTGAGAAACTAAATATAAGTAAAAAGTAGTAAGAACGAAAGAGGATTTGGATTGATCGGAAATACTGGAGTCAAACTTTTTTGAGTCAACTGTCAATTCTACAGCTCTTTTAAGCTTGTTTCAAGTCTTATCTTAAAAAATGCTCTGTTTGGTGGACAAACATTTCAGTTCAGGCTTTTCAAGGTCCTTTGGAGACACTTCAAGATGACTTTTTGCTTCAGTAAATTCTGGAAAGCATGTGTTATAATTATGGAAAAAGCTGAAAAGTTGCACCAATGCCATGGATGCTAGTGATCAACTGCATGGCTATAAACTAAGGTAAACCAATCATTATAAAATTCCATCTTTTTTTCTATCATTTAATTTTAAATATGATAAAATAATGTTCTCTAAATTGTCAAGATTTTCTAATTATGTTTTATAAATTCTAAATCGAAGTTGCTAAAAAAACTATTTAAGAAAGTAATATGCAAGTAAATTCAACAGAAAAATTTGGGGCAAAATCTTTGAATCACTTATTAACATGACGTGCAGCTTGTTTCTCTCAATACACTTTGAATACTTTTCAAAACCAGTAAAATGTCAAATCTTTCTTTAGTTTTAGAATTAAGACTGTTAATGTGATTTTGTTTTGGTTTTTGTTATATTTTTCTTCATTAACCCTTTCCCTACGGCCAAAATCAGGGAAAAACTCTTGTATTTTTGAGGCCTAGTGAAAACCTCCCCTAGTTCTTTTGAGTTTTGGACTTCCTGTGAAAATCACTGCTGTGCACGATTGCTGGGGGCTCATATTTTTGATTGACAACAAGAATTTGTTAGCAAGACGTCAAGATCGTTCAGGATGGCACCATTTTCCAGGAATTTCATGTAAATATTGAGCTTTTTAGAGTCATTTCTTGATCTATGAAGAAGTTGGAGGGCATTCATTAAGCCCTGTGACAGCCTAAGTCGCACTGTCTCGACAAACTGAGTTCATGAGTACTTGGATAATCCATGAAGAAATGTGAGAAAAGTTCGCTATTTCAAGAAAGGGAATTTTTCGAAATGATTATCCTGAAGAGCTTCATAGAGAAAGACAATGGCACCCTAACAAGGCAAGACTCAAATATTTCATGTCCTACAGATGTCAGGAAAGTGATATTTGGCCTGTAGGGTCCGATGACTCTAGACTTATATAAAAAAGCTCAATTCTTAGGAAAGGGGTGAAGTGCTGTCGCTGGCAGCTGGATTCCCAGGTGGTCGTTGAAAAAATGGCATTGACGTGTGCAAAATGCTTGTCCCTGTGCCCGGTGTTCGACTGATGAGAAAATAACTTAGCTGGATGACAAGTACTAGGACTGAACTTTACTCTAAAAGTGTAATTTGGATACTAAATAACGATTTCAAAGAAAACTAATGGGGTAAAAGTGCTATTATTTTGAGAAGCCTGTATTTGGATTTTATTGGTTTTGTGATGAACTGGAAGAAGCCATACATGAGTCTCAAAGTCTCTATCTAGTTGCCCAAGTTTTGCTACCATTCAACTTTTGATTGACTGTAGTCTTCACTATATGATCATCATCTCACTAATTTTAAGAACAACAAAGCTACAATTTTATAACTCCATCGTTCCTGTAGGAACGATTTTCTAAGAGGCAGTAGGGAAAGAGTTAAAAGAGATCATTATGTTAAAAACCTAAGCTTGGAAAGTAGATATAGTCTCATATTCCAAGATAGTGAGCCAATAGAATTGCTTGATCATGGAGTTGGTATATACTAAAAGGCTATATCCCAAAGCAAATATACAAACAACACAATCTGTTCATTAACCAATTCAAGCTGGTACAAAAATGTATAAAGTATAAGAAAGATTTACATTACCTTGCTCTAACCCAAGGCTTTGTGTGAAGCTTCAGTCCATCACCCCACATACCATGTTTGTTACTGGATAAGGGAAGTTTGTTTCTCTCCTTTGAAAGCTAGAATTAACAAATTATACAATTATAAAATGTTGTTTTATTTGACTAACAATATGGGGGTCCATTTCCTGGTGACACAAATTTTGGAACAACACAGTGTATTATTTATTGATCACAACACTGTCATGGTGAAGAAGTGCATGATTATAACTAAAATGATAGAGGTATTTGGACAAAAAGAAAACCTATGGATTTTGCTAAATTATAGGTTCCACAGAAACAAGCTCTGCAATTCTAGCATATGTGTCATGTCCAGAAAATTGTTTAGTTCATCTGCATAAAATTAAAGCAACATGAAACACTTGTCCTTGACTTACAGGTGAGTAGGGTCAGTGAGCTGAGCTCAATTTTTCTGTATTTTTTACCTGTGGAATCTTGGTAACAAAGCTGATCAATTGGTCAATGAATCTAGCTTGGTAATGATTCGATTGCATTACTTGATGAATCTTGGTAGCAAAGCTGATTGGTTGATGAATCTTGGTAATCATTACCAAGATTCATTCATTGAGTAATTCTTTTTGACCTCATTGCCAAGATTCAGTGACCAATTGATCAGCTTTGCTCCCAAGATTCATTGAGTAATTAATATTACTCAATGAATCTTTGGTAACAAAGTTGATCAATTGGTCAATAAATCTTGGTAGCAAAGCTGATTGGTCAATGAATGTGTAGTGAGTCACAAATAGAAACATTGAGCTCAGCTTAGCTTGCTGACCCTACTTTTGCAAGAGCACCAGCATCAGGACCCAGGGGCAAGTGAGTAGCAGCTGGTTTTACAGTTTCTATGGAATGGCAAGTAGTACAGTATATACTCACCTCCTCAGCTACTGCACGAATATGATATTGCTCAAAACCACAACAGCCCCCAATAAACCGGATTCCTATGTCATAAGCTTCACGTGCAAATTTGTGCATATCCCAGCGTGTACAAATACGTGGTTCAAGACCTGGTTATAGACAAAAAAACTGAAATCAATGTCAATGCAGGCAAACTGATGGTAATGTTGTCTGTTGGACCTTGTTGCAGACTGAAGTAAAGTTTTCTGTTCCTGATTGCTTGACCTAATCAAGTTGAATAATGAGCATATAACAATTATATGCTATAATTATTATATAGTATACATATTGTATTTGCTGGGGTATTAAAGTCAACCTTTTATTGCTATATATATATCATTATTAATAGTTGAAGTACAACCTGTAAAGCTCAAGGTCTCATTTAAATTTGGAAAATTGAATTCAGATGGACGTCACTCAAATCACTTGACCAATACAAATTGGGATTCCCAAGAAAAAAAAATCTATTGAGAAAAAACTGTGGGATTCAAACCTGAGACCTTCTGCATACCTAAACCCACCTTTAACCTCTATACTACTGAGCTAACGGATGGAAACTTAACAAAAAATTGCCCTATCACATAATGATGTCACACCAAAACATTCTATTGTTTTGACACTAAGGATTATGGTCGCCAGAGGGGATCAGAGTGATTGCATATCAAATAAAATGCAGATGAGCAATCACTGATACATGATATATATATCAAAACTCGATACACTGAAGTTCTACTTTGAAAAGGAATATTGATAGGTCCCAATTTCCACTGTTTGTTTTCCAACAAACTGTGACGTCATTATGCGATAGGGCAATTGTTGTCTGTTATATATAATAACGTTCATTAACTTCACCGTGAACAGCTGATTTTTTTCTGGGAATTCAGTGACAATGATCAGATCGTTAATGTCATTTGGGATTGATTTTGTGTGAAAACCTCCTCAATCATATAATAAGCTAGTTAATTACCTTGAATCTTGGCTTTTATCCATATAAATCCCTTAGGCCTACAGCCCTCGGAATGTATATGGCTACAAGCCTCTGTTTTCAGTAATAAACTCTTGCTGTAAGTCCAAAGGAATCAAGATACGATTTTTTATATTGAAACCTTACGTCAATTTGCTGTTTCATAAGCTTGAATGGTATATCGCATCAATATAATATCAATATAAGGGACCAGTCATTATTTACAGGGAGGGGGGGGGGGCTAGTGGAAATATGGGGGGGATCATCATTTTTCATGCACACACTGCATTATTGTTATAAGAGAATGTATGTGGAAAGGGGGGGTGGGGCCATCAAAAATTGTGCAGCACATTTCTCATTTCCACCAGCTTGCATTGTACTCTTGCTCTTGTCACTTCCTGCATGCCATATTACTACAAGGCAAAAACGTGTCAAAAATGTCTTACCAAATGGAAATTCAGGTAGGTCAATGAACCCTTGTACTCCAGCATCTGGTGTATGAAAACCTAAAGGCTGCACCATAAGGTGACATTTAATGCCTGCAGCATCAAGCCCTGCCTTCATTAATTTCATTGTCTCAAGTGATTTTACTGGTCCAAAATGACAATTAACACCAACAACATCAGCACCTACAGTGAGTGAAATATTGGTTAATACAACACACTGTGAAAAATGCCAAAACTGTAGCATGAAAGGAGTTAAATAGGCCAAGGTACATATATACAGTATTACTGAGCTGCAAATAAAATGCTAACACAAGATATCATGATCATTTCATTATCTTTGTCAGTGGAATAGAACAAAAATGGCACAGAAATTAAGGAAAGTTACAGCGGGAATTTTAAAATTGTTTCCATAGACAACAGGGCACTGACATAGTTATTGCATGCTGTAAGTCCATTTCACACATAAAAAACTGCTCTAACAGCACACCGTCCAGTATTTTTCTCCAGATCCCAAATTGAATTTTAAAGCAGTGACCCCGATCCTGACCAAAGTATAGCCGACTTCAGAGTTATACACTTCACTTGCCACTTGCCACATACAAAAGTATCAAGACAAGGCTAAGTGCTTAAAGCTCAGTCATTCATAAGACAAAACTTCTAGCGCATAGCCTTGTTCTGAGTCCTTATTTGTATGTGGCAGATGAAGGATATGCTAGCAACTGCACTATTGTCTTTCTTCATTTCCACTCTTTTTTTTGGTATTGAGAAATCAACCCCCAAAATCATCAATGACAAAATTCAATATGATAATAAGCTGATGTCAGTCAATCCCATCACCTTACAACCCACCAATATAATTATTAACCAATATTACAAACTGTTAATACATTCCTATCAGCCTGGTTTTCACTAGAAACATTGGAGACTAATATTGGTATTGCACTGCTTATTTGCAGTGATTTTTATTTTTTCATATACCATTGTGATAAATGTAATACTGCATCTGCATACATTACTTGTGTTTGTCCTTATGGTGCTAGTGAAAATCAGGCTTTATACTTGATTGATATCTTATGTACCTTTCACACACCCTTTCAATCAATTCAGTCATTAATTCATTTGCAAATTGTAGCAATTAAAGCTAGTGTGTGTGTTGGACAAATCAATGACTGAAGTCTAAATACTGTTCTAAAGAATGACTTGCTCCCTTAGTTTGAGAAAAACAGCTCTTTTATAATTTTACTCCCATGTGGCATGACTGGATACTGCTTTTCTTGCATCCACAAAACATACCACGGAGAACATTAATGTGCATTAGAATGTGTCCTGGAACAAAAAGTTTTCTCTGTTTCCGATACTGTCTTGACCAATCAGCATCAGAATTTACTAGCTACTAAAAATTAATTCAATATTGAACAGTAATGTTAATTAAAATGATGTCATAATGAATCTTGACTTCGACAACAACTTCTGAAAGATGTTCCCTGCAGGGTAGTTTTTCTGGAAGCAAGAAATGAGTGACAGAATATTTAACTCCTTGATTCCTGAGGATGCAGGAATGATACGATAAAGACTTTATTAGTGCAGTTTTGTGGTGTCCCAAGAATACCTGCTTTTGCCAATCTCACAGCACAGTCACCAGCTGAAACACCATGTACATCTCCCTCGGGTCCAATACAAAGAGAGGCAGCTGTTGGTTTCCCTGTAGCTTTACATGCTTCAACAGCCCACTCGGCCTCTTCAACATGCTCATAATACTAATGTGTAATAGTTTGCAATTAGTAGGTTTTGGTAATGTCTCTAGCTGTCACTATACACACTGCAGACCCTATTTGTTTAATACCTATATTTTTGCTTGTTGTTGTTGTTGTTGTTGTTGTAGACTTGCTCCAAGTCTCACTCATTATTTTTTTCTGTTGCTTGGGCTTCTTGTGGTGTAATTTGGATTTCAAATCGGGTGCTTCCGGTTAGGAGAGAAAAATGAGCAAGACTTGTAAAACTACTCGGCAGCAAGCAAGCAAATGATGTAAAATATGTAAATATGCAACATGTAAAATATTGTAAATATGTAATATATGTAGAAATGTATATATTTAGACATGTAAAATTAATGTAAATTATTTGTATATCTAAAAAAAAGGTAATGTTTCTCTATACTGGACAAAAATTTAAATAAAGTGTGATAATGATGATGATGATGTAATGCAGTCAGGGGTACCATGACGTTGCTGAATCTTTTTTTGAAAGAACATTAGAAACAACCACTTTGAAAGCACTAATCAATGGCTCCCTGTGGAGAACTCGTGTCCTCACATCTTTGCAGCTGGAGAAGTAATTATGTTTTTAAAAAAACTTTCCCTATATGTATATATAAATTATTTCAGTGCTATTCTATCAAAGAATTCTTTAGCGATCAATGTATATAAACGATCCGAAAACTTTACGGAAAATGCTTCATTCGTGCTACATCAGTTGCACTTTAGATATCAATCTGCTAACACCTGAGTGAGCTACAATAACTTGTTTCTACGCTACGTGTATGCATGAGTTAAAAATGTTTGTAACCTGGATCATTCAAGCAAATCAAGAGGAACAATGAAACTATACTTTAAGTCTTTGTCAGAACCAAAAAAACTAGACGCCTAATAGGCATTCACTCGGGCTACGTCTGTGTAATACTTGTGGAGAAATGGAGAACAGAAAAAAAACAAAAATGATAGGTACTCCCAGAGTAGAACACAAAATCATATTGGCCAGGGAGAAAGTTTCTGGAAGGTAATTGTACCTGTCCACCTGATTGGTGGTTATTCATATACTGCTGGTCTTTTTATCATGCCAGACATATACAATATACAGTCTGCTTTATCTTGTAAATGCCTACCAAATGATCCAATATGATCTATAGGTAATACATTATAGCTCAGACAAAATTTCTATCCTGTACTTTTTACTTTGATTAATGGAAACAAAACTTAGAAACTGCAGCAGACTGTTTCGATGTTAAAATTATTTTGATATTTGCTGTTAACACATTGGTAGATTCTAGAAGTGCCACAGTTACCTTTCTATGAAATCATTTCAGTACAGTACATTTCAGTTTCTTAACAGAACTTTTCAATACATGTATTACCATGTTTTCAATATGGAGCAGATCAGTGATTATAGCAGTAGTCAGTTGCTGATGCTTTATTTGAAGCTCAATACTCGAAGTGTAACATAATACAATGTATGCTCATTACCGTTACCATATGTAGCTCCTCCGTGCACATCAACCTGATACTACTACGTACATACAGTAACATCTTCAATTCATTCACTTTATCTTGTTTCTGTGAATATGGCTGAACAAAGCTTGTACAAATTTGTGGTTAAGTATCACTTTCCATTGATTGAAAATATTATTTTGTGCATTCTAAAATTATTCTTCAATTGTTAGTAATATTTAATAATTTATAATCATGACATTGTACAAAATACAAATCGCACTAAACTGATATTTATAAGTAATACCATGACCCTGAGGGATATTAGTGATTAAATGTCCCCGAAGCCGAGGGAGGTTTAGTGGAAGCCTCCCGAGGCTGAGGGGACATTTAATCACTAATATCCCGAAGAAGTCATGGTATTACTTTGTAATACCATACTCACCGAGGAAATAAACGAAAATACACTTCGCGTTTTTTGTTCATTCAAACCTTGAACATATTGTACACTGCATTCTTTTACCAATTGTGCATAACCCTGTTCTCTGGGGAGTTTTGAAAATAGATTTCTTTGTTTTATACTTACAATGGACAAGTATTTATAGGTTGTTAATCAACTTGAAAGCTAAATTGTTTTCACTAAGCTTTCTTTGCTTCGTTACGCACATGCGCAAAATAGAATGAACAGCTCCCAAATGCGTAAGAGTGTGCAGTGGTAAGTGGTATCGGTGCGTTAGAAAATTATAGAGTTTCGGAACAGCGTGCAAAGCTGTCCTGATCATCCCAATGATTGATATATGAGGGACTGTACCTCATGAATAGTAATGAGGGAAATTCAGAACTAAATTTCCCTCATTAATGATGTATAAGGGAAATTTAGTTCTAAATCTCCCTCATTTCTATTCAGGTAGGAGGGATGTTAGACATTAAACGTCCCTCTTGAAACAATGGAACCCGAGGTGATCATGGTATTATTATAAGTAAATAATACAAAATCATTTTGTTTTCCATTGTTCATTTGGTGTAATTTTGCACTATTTACTAATTCCTGTTTCCTGGCCATGGCTTAATTATTAATCTCCTAGTCTTTCTAGTTTAAAAAATTGTAGATATTGTTAGTTAATTAGTTCGTTTTTAACTCGGCTCTCAGGAAGAGCATAACTGTAGGCACCGTGTATAAATAAAGTTTATATAAGCAAAAATTATGTGCAAGCAGTGGTGAAATATTATTAATGCGTGTATCAGCGGCTTCCCCCTGGGGTCGACCCCCGGGGACCCAGGGGGATGTGAGGGGGATTTGTCACGATTTGTAAGGGAATCATTCCCCCTGGGGGCGGGTATTTTTCTTACTTTAGATCTATGACACCAAGAACCCACGGGACTACCCCTGGGGATTTGTGAGTGGTCAGCGGTATCTCTTAAATAATTCCTTCACTATCAAAGATGGCTGACCGCAAGGTGAGTTAATATTTTACACATTTTATAATATTTTCATCCCTATTTAGTGATGTTTTTCAACAAAACAAGATGAGTATATTAATAATTCAATTTAAATTTCAAGGGTTTGTGCATGAGTAAATTTATTTGCTTCAAAGTTCTTCTGACTCTTGAAAGCCATCCTGACACGAAGTCAACACAGAGTTCCTTCATTGCTTAAGTTAATAGAATATTTTATAGGCAATATATATTCAAAATACTAATTCTAGTTAGTAATTTTATTGTCTAAGATTGAAAAAACACGATTTTAAAAACAAGATATCTTTATGGATAATAAATCTTGGAGATTAAAATGGATTGAAATTATTTTTATACTGCCAGTTTTTAAGCCCTGCCAAGCATGCTAGCCTTAACCCTAGTCATTATCTGTTTGTTATGTTTTATCTGTTGCAATAAATTTTCCTGATTTTTGATGTCATTTTTAATAGTACAAGATTAAATTTTCACATGTTTTCATTATATATTTTAATTCAAGTAATGTGCTATTGCAGGTTCTTGTAGAACATGACCGCAGTGCAATGACTGGTACCATGGTCCATGCGTTAAAATCACAAAGAAAAGGGCACAGAAAATGAAAGAATTTATTTGCTTTCTATGCAAAGACGTTTAGATTAAAGCTTGTTTAAATATCTATTTGTTTTCATTTTGTTCACTTTTCCTTCTCTCCCCTGGGGTGGGGATGGATTTTGTAATTTTCTACTTGCCCTACACCCAGGGGGATTTGGTTTGGTTTGATTTAGTCATTTGACAAATCCCCGTGGGTCTCCGGGGGTCGACCCCAGGGGGAAGCCGCTGATAGACGCATAATCAAGACAAACTATTGATTTGAAGACAATATCTCCGTATCTTACATGTTTGTCCTCAAGTGAATTCGTTGCCACAAATCGATCTCTGTCTCGTGTTCTTGGACGATGAATGCATTACAAGTTACAACAGCTGGTGAGAAGGTCACCACTAAATTCGAGAATTCCATGTTAATGGTTAAAAGCAGTCACTACCCAAATATCTTGAGATTAGAAGCCAATAGTTTGATAAATTCCTCCATTTTGTTCAATTGCTCTCAATCCCTCGCGACAATTCTCGACCACAGGAAACCTTGTGGTCAACCTCGTTTTCATGACAGTGTACCCCAAACGCTTCTGGGTCACATTTGCGATGTTGACGATACATAAGAAAAAAGGTAAACCTAGACTCGCGCCGAGTAATAATAAAGTTCCCCATGGCTGTTGTTTTTGGAATTAGCCATGCAGTGTTCATATGGTTTTATCTTGATATTATTTCTTGAATGATTCCAGATTAAAACAATTTTTTTTTATTTTTTCCGATTGAGACTCATTAATTTTGTATTGTCATTCTCCGAGTGAAAAACGTGCGAGTAAACATGCTCCATATTCAGCAATGCCACGGTCCCCCTGACTGCATTACATCACCGGACAAGATCTGGTCCACTTGCTTCCAAGTTTTACAAGTCTCCCTTGTTTTTCTCCCAAATTACAACACAAGAAGCCCAAGGAATGTAAAAGTGATGAAACCCAAAGCAATGGAAAAAATTAACAAGCGAGACTTGGAGCAAGTCTATTGTTGTTGTTGTTGCTGTTGTTCTTTAACCAAATATGCTTTTTTAAACAGTTTTAGTTGTGCTTAACAACAATATTTGTAAACACAAAGTGTAAATAAAGTTTCTTTAATTTAATCCTGTGGTAAATGTGCACTGATCCTGATTTCCAGACAAAACAAAATACATGTACATATCATTAAAATAATGATATGTTTCAGATTCTGGCACATTCAGAAAAGGCAGCAAAAAAATTGTATTTTATATAGTGTCAATATCCAACAGTTCAACAATGCTTTGCTACTCCCCAGTTTAAAAGAAAGGTTAAAAAGTGATTTTAAATTTTAAATTTATCAATGCAATGATTTTTTTCTTTGTTTTGTAAAATATATATATACATATACAAGCATTACATTATGTGCATATTAACCACATTTCTAATGAGAAACAGGTATCTAATGAGACAAAGTAGTCTAAATGATTTTTTCAGCTGGACTGATGCAACATTAATTAACTGTAGTTCTAGCTATTTAGACTGCTAATAATGAAGTTTTAACTTTTGATCACAACAGAAAATTTTGTACCCATAACTTAGGTCTTCATCAGAGAGAATGTAGATCAGTCAGACTGGAACTCCCTGGGGAACTTATTACATACATGAGTTTAGAGTAAAGTTTAGAGTAAACCCTGGGAAGCTTGTGCCGACCTCCATCTTGGTTGAGACTAGGTTGAAAAGCTTTGATGTATATCAGCTCCTTCGACCCGAGTTCAAAATATCCCAGCTCTGTTGAGAGAATCTTGACCTCCTTTATGCTGGCAGTGTGCCAAGGCGATTCAATATAAAGGTGTTGTTCAACATCAAAACTTGAAATAGAGTTTCATCTGGTATGTTCTTGACACTAGTTCAAATTCACCCACTAAGCAGTCTTGTGACATGGTCTGACGTCTCTGGCACATTTGATGCGATAGACCACCCCTGATTAGGAATCCTGTCTTTTGCCAAACCCAGGACACTCCTAAATTTATGGTGTTGAATGGTTTGAATCGAGTTTCCACAAACTTCCTTGGGTTTACTCTATAAACTTATTTGTACTCACATATACAAGTTCCCCAGGGGGGTCCAGTCTGATTAATCAACATTCTCGCTGATCAAGACCTAAGTTGCAGGTCGAAAACTTCAATTATTGTGATCAAAAGTTAAAAATTCATAAATGTTTTCATCACCAACACAAATGAATATTCACAAAGGTGTAGTTCTACATAAACTGTACATCCAACTATTACAATAAGAATCACACCCACATTCTAAATAATAATAAGATACTATTCTATTGTCTAATGATTACGATCATTACTTTGTACTTTTGTAGATGTACCTGACTTGATAGTGTAGACTGGAAGACAGCTTATCTTTATGCTCATCAGTGGATCAGGTAGTCATCTTCTGCTGTGGTCTGGTTACACCTTCTGACAGAGTGTTTCTAATATGCTGCTGTCCCAGTCCAGACTGAGAGTGGGAAGTAGTAACAAACACAAATCGTGATTGACACTGATATGCAAGTTGAGTCAAAGAAGCCATAATGATAAGATTACACTCCAACAAAATCAACAAGGACAATGGCATCAAGATTCCAGAATCTTGGATGCCAACCCTTAGGAAACGCTCTGGCACAAGGAGTTACCAGGCTAACCAATCACAGCACAGAAGACCACCCACCTGATCCACTGATGAGTATAAAGGCAAGCAATCTTACAGTCTACACCATTGCCTGATGGAGACTAGCAGCATGAGCAGTCAAAACATTGAGTTAATCTACAAATGATCATAATCATGAGACAACAAGCCACTTCACACTTTTGTCCACCATCTTGAATTAGGGCAAATGCACCAAAATTTATAGAAATCTGGGTCACTTTGGCTTAACAAACTTGGCTCATTTTTATCATATTATTTAAAAATGTAATTTTTTTGAAACGATATTGGCATTGTTATTTATGACTGTTTAATACATGATAAATATTGGAAGATGAGAAAAAGAGGATTTTTGTTTTCTAAATAAAATGTTCAGGACATAAATATTAACAACATTCTCAAAAAAAGATTGACTTGAAAAAAAGCACTTAAAATACTTGTATAAATCTTATTTTCATTTCAACACATGGCATGCATGTCTGCAAATCACTAAAGTTTAAGTCAAAGTGATCCAAGTGATTTGCCCCAATTCCAAATGGCAGACGAAAACATGAAGTGGCTTATTGAATAGTATCCTGACTTATTAATATTTTTTGTTCTGTTACATGAAGCTCTTTTCTACAACCTGTAAATTTTGCTGGCATTCCATACAAATTAAACCTGTAAAACCCTTGAAATTAAACTTCAATCCCTCAATTAAGTGGAACATTTTTAATCTGCCACTGTGCACTCTAAAAAACAAACTACTTTCTAATAACCCTTGGTAGTTAAATAGTCTGATTTGTCTTTAGCTATGCATATAAGAGGACACTTATAAGTCTTTTTTATTTGAGGTGTACCCTAACCCTAAGGATGTGCCATTCAAAACAATAAAATTAAAATATTTTGAACCCGGCATCATGATCAATTGCTTTTCCTCCTTCACTACAACTCCTTCACTCTGCAACTGGCAACAATTTATCATAAACCTCTGTACAGTGCAATAAACATGCACAGCTCACAGTTTTATCATAAACCTATCTACAGTACTACAATAAACATGCATGCACAGCTTGTAGTTTTCGTATAACTGAAAATGACAGTCATGTGGTCACAGCATAGTTACTGCAGGATTTCAAATGTTTTTATAGACAACACAGCACTGACACAGTTCACAGCACTGCACTGTCTGTTTCACACTCATAAAAACTGCTCTAAAGATTAATAGCTGTCATGTGAAAGATATAATACTAAATGTATTTGAAAACCTTCTCAGGACCAGCTATAATGTAAATTAAACAAATTAGACTATTGATACATACCTCTCTACCCATTCTACCCATACTTTCAAAGTCTTCCATAAATAATATTAAATAATATTGCCCAAGTTGCAAAGTGACAAGGGCAATTATGGAAAACTTTAAATTTGAAAACACCAGTAAGTAACCCTTCATTTTATGAGGAACGATTTGATTACTTGTTTATAATATAAGGACAAAACTTTTCTTCGTTACATTTTCTGGTCTCTGATCTGATATTTTTTGCAATTTCAGCTGGAATAATTAAATTTGTATTCTCTATGTGAATAAACCAACTGAGAGTCAAAGCGAAAAGCAAAAAAATCAACATTTCATTCCTAATATTAGCTGATCAAATAACCATGCAAATCCACTCACTGTGTAGTTCCAGAAAATATCCATACCCCCCATTTAAAATTTTTACCGCTCTCAAGACAAAAGCCCTCCTTAATTAGCCAATCATAATCAAGTAATTTTGTCCTTATAAAAAGGATAACCCTGTCTGCCATTTCAATACTAAAGATAATAATTACCTCAGCAATAAGGAAATCAACATCCTTTTTGACAAACACCTCCAACTGTTTATTGAATTCCTTTTGGCATGCTTCCTTTCCTTTACCACTAAGATATGCAGGAGTCTGACACACTCCCCCTGCTACAAGAGCATCACCCTCATCTGCAACCTCACGGGCAATATCACATGCCGCCTCATTTATAGCTGAACACTGAAATAGAATTAAATGGAATTAACTTGAATTTGTAATGAGGAGTAGACGTGTGCGGAACATCTCCGCCTTTTTCCTCTTTTCTCTCCTTATTTGGGGTGAATTTCTTCCCCAAAATTATTACACCTCTTTGCTAAGACACAGGAGTTCGTCTGGACGCAGTTTGAATGTATCGAAGTTGTCTAGCCTTCACGAAAAAACAAGATTTGTATCGTCTTCATTCTGCTTGAGCAAGCTAGAGGTTACGGATGGCAGTACTTCAAACAATAACGTTGTGGAGAACACTAATTGCCTTTTGTGTTCTTGGCCGAAAAGATCTCACAAGAATGTAAGGATAAAGAGATCCAAATGCCCATGTAGTTATTATTCTAACTCTACCGCAACGTTTCATGTTTTGGAAGGTGATTTGACTTTTAAATTAAACCCGGGACCTACTAATTTGCAAGATAGAAGACCACAACAAAACGCCAATACATCTGGCCTTATTCTAAAGAAGAATGACATTAAAACTGTGCATCTCAACGCCAGGAGTCTAAAGAGTATACAGAAAGGCCCTGGTAATGAAAGAATTTGCCAACTAACTTCTTTCCAGAAATTTGTCTTCTGCAATGATTACGATGTCATTGGAGTTACAGAAACATGGCTAAACGACTCTATCAAGGACACAGAAATTCTTGAAAAAGGTTATACGATCTACAGACGCGATCGAATTGGTAGAGTTGGTGGTGGTGTATTGTTAGCGGTTAAAACTTCAATTCCATGTAGAAGAAGATCGGACCTAGAAACCGATTTGGAGATGGTTTGTGTAGAAATGAACCTGACAGGTTCCTCCAAGATCCTAACAAGTGTTTTGTACAGACCGCCAAATAGTGATTCTGAATTCCTTAATCGTTTCTCCATCTTTCTGTCCAACTGTTCTCGTTTAATGAAGAGCCAGTCCATAATTATGGGAGATTTCAATTTTCCTGATGTTACTTGGATTGACAATTGTGGATTTGTAAATTCTCAAAATTCAGCTGACGCTCTATTCTGTGAAACTCTAAATGATTACTCTTTCTTCCAGCTAAACACATTGCCTACCCACGGTAGTAATGTATTGGACCTTGTCATCACTAATGTACCTGGTAGAGTAGTAAATTTAGAGACAATCAGTCCAAACGAAGCTGGTCTCTCTACCGATCATCACCTAATCGAATTTGATATTATTGGTAATCTACGACTCATAAAGAAACCTGTGCGCTATGCCTATAACTTCAAGGGTGTTGATCTCAAACAACTTAAAGAGGACATTTGTCAGAGCTCCAATATTATGGACAGCTTCAGTAGCACCAATGTCAACAGTTGTTGGATAAAATGGAAAGCGGCTTTCATAGACATCATTGACTCTCACGTTCCTAAGATCAAGGTAAAAGACGCGAATACCCCACCATGGATAGACAAGGAAGTAATACATCTGTTAAAGAAAAAAGAGACAGCTAGGCGAGCAGCAAAAAGGCTTAACAGCGAACGTCATCGTGCGAAATATAGGGACTTAAGAAGAGAATCGAAAGATCTTATCAACAAAAAGATCAAGGAGTATAACGATTTACTTGGAGACTCATTGAAAGAAAACCCGAAACGATTTTGGAGTTATTTCCGCCACAAGACCAAGTCGAACTCTATTCCTGCCTCTGTTACGTTTAAAGATATCAATTATTGCTCTGCTGCTGATAAAGCGGAAGCCTTCAACAGCTTCTTCTATTCAACATTTACTCAAAATGCTAATGACGATTCAATCACGTTAACCACGCCTAAGAATATACCACTGATAGATAGTCCTAACCTATCTGAGGAAATGGTCTCCCAGGTGCTGGCTAAGCTTGATCCACATAAAGCTCCAGGTCCTGATGGTCTGCCGACGTTCATCCTTAAAGAATGTGCTTTGGAACTGGCCCCTTCCATCTGTCGCCTGTTCAACTTATCACTCTCAACTGGTGATTTGCCTGCTGAGTGGAAAAACTCCTTAGTAGTACCAGTCCATAAAAAGGGTAAGCGTGATGACGTGATGAACTATCGCCCCATTTCTCTACTTAGTGTCATCTCAAAGGTTTTAGAGCGATGCATATTTAATTATGTCAAAGACCATCTCTATGCTCTTTTTGACGATTCTCAGCATGGTTTTCTTCAGGGACGCTCTACAGTAACGCAGTTATTAACATTCTATCATGAAATCGGTCAGAATCTAGACAATGGTTTGCAATCAGACATTGTTTTCTTGGATTTGGCTAAAGCTTTTGACAGTGTGTCACATCAACATCTTCTCTTTAAGCTCTGCCAGTATGGTATTAGTGGTCAACTCCTGAAATGGTTCGACAGCTATCTTTGTAATCGACATCAACGTTGTCTAGTGCATGGTTATACATCAAGTAGCCTTCCTGTTGCCTCTGGAGTGCCCCAAGGAAGCATACTTGGCCCATTGCTATTCTTGGTGTATGTGAACGACCTCCCTGCTGCTATTGACAACCGCATGGCCCTATTCGCAGACGACTCAAAGTGCTTTAGAACCATAAAGGACACTACTGACTGTGATGCCCTTCAAGAGGACCTTAACAATCTGCAATGTTGGAGTCAATCATGGCAATTACGATTCAACAGCTCAAAGTGTGAAATACTGACTGTAACACGCAAGCATCAACCTATTAAGTATAATTATATGATGGACTCTAGTATATTAAATTATGTATCGTCTTTAAAAGATCTTGGGGTCATAGTGTCAAATGATTTAAAGTGGAATAATCATATTGATCATGCATTAGCTAAGGGATATAGAATGCTAGGGTTTTTGCGCAGGCACAGTTTAAAGTCCTTTGATATTAAGACAAGGAAACTTCTTTATCTTTCTTTTGTTCGACCCCACATAGGTTACGCTAGTGAGATCTGGGCTCCCCAGAGTATTGGTAATCTTAGTAAAGTAGAGGGTCTTCAACGCAGGGCTACAAAATACATCTTAAATATGAATTACTATGATAGAGTTACTACTTATCACGATCGTCTTAATAAGTTAAATTTACTTCCTGTGTCTTATTGGCACGAGTTAAAGGATTTAGTTTTTTACTTTAAGTGTCGCATTGGTCACTATAACATCGCTATTGACCAGTTTGTGAAGCCTCGCACTAACCAAAGAGTAACTCGCCATAATTCTAACTATGATGTAATAATTCCTTATTGCCGCACTAAACTTTTTCAAGCTAGCTATTTCAATCGACTGCCCAAGCTATGGAATAACCTGCTTTCTTCAGTCCGTTCCTCTTCTTCAATTAACCATTTTAAATCATCTCTTCTAAAGTACTATAATAATGCGCTTACTAATGCTTATGATGTGGATAATTTTAACACCTGGAAATCTATTTGTCCTAAATGTTGTTCTGTATGTAACATTCTGTCTCCTAAGCGCTGCTGCTACTAATATATGACCAATGAGGGGAGGGATGGGGGTTTTATCTTACATAATTTGAATGGAATTTATATTTTTAAATATTTTTTACAAAATTTGCCTTATATATTTAATGGATATAATCAGCTATACAAATATAGGCATTATATATAGAGTGCTAAATAAATATATGTTCAATGAGAGGGAGGGAAGGGTGGGGATAATGTATTTTGTTTTTTTTTTTTTTACTAGTTTTATAATATTATTTAATGGGTGCACTTAATGTGGAGCCTAGCTCTGTTGTGCTGTCCCACACCTTCCATATTTTTTCTTTTCTTTTACATTTTTTCTATACTTATAGTTATATATATATATTTTAGTATAGTAGTATAATTTTATTTTAATGTGAAGGTGAAAGTTTTGTAAATAAATAAATAAATAAATAGCATAAGCATAATGAGCTTATTAAGTTATTTGTAGGAAAAGGTTTTCTTTCCTTTCTCTTTCAAAAATGAGATTCAAGCAATATTGAGGAGGTCCTAGGGGTTTGCGGGATTGACCATTTCTTTGTGTGGTATTGCGGTATTTTACAAAAAAAATGGCAGTATTGCGGGATTCTCAAACCCTGTGGTATGCGGTATTTTCTTTTTTGAGCTGCGGTATTACGGGAAAAACGATTTGAAATTGCGGTAATGCGGTATTTTTGAGGCCTGCGAGATGCGGGATTTTGCTTCTGGTGCTCAATAGAAAATTTGAGCCGTATTTTCGAATTTTTCATGCGGGATTACGGGATTGACCATTTTTTTGTGCGGGATTGCGGTATTTTCGAATTTTTCGTGCGGGATTGCGGTATTCGTAACCCCCCTAGGTCCCCCTCAATATTAGAAACTGACTTACCCCAAGAGCCTTGCCCTTCAAGTTTCCCCTGTTGTCAAGTTTATCTTCACTAGCATAGAAAGTAAATGTTTGCATGACATCAGAACCAGCTCTCAGGAACTCTCGGTGCAATTGCCTCACTAAAGTAACATTAAAAAAATTACTGTCTCATTCATAAGAGAAAATTCTACTAAAAACCAGTTACATATCTACTTAGTTTCAAGATTAGGGTTCATAAGCTGAAAAAAGGTGTTCTCTGGATGACATGCATAAACGTAATATCAACTAGATACCCCCATGTGTTCACTTGTGCCCAGGTGAAAGTGAGCCCAATGTTGGCTTAAAAAAGACATTTACCGATAATTAGCCCTAGTGGCAGACATGAGAGTGGAGTGATTGACATGTTGTTGTTAATAAACTTTTTAACAAGACGCTCCTCAAAGTGTACACTGGTTGCCTGTAGTGCAACCAGTGCAGTAGTAAAGACCTTATTGAATTGGTTAACTAAAAATAAAGAAATAAAACTTTTGTAAGCCCAGCAACTTGAAAAATAGGCCCTTGTTATGTGCATGTGGCTACAGCCTTATGGGATAGAAAGAAAAGAGTCAGTAAAAATGAGATACAGTGTTGAAATACTGGCTATTTACTGTAATTTCTTACATCAGACTACGGAACGCTAATAGATGATTAGTAAGGTTGCTTTTTTGTATATAAATTTTTATTGTCAATTTGCTGTAACTCCAGAAACATAAAAGTGTAGGCCAAAAATATTTTTCCCCCCTGGAAGATAATGTAACAAAAGAATTAAATATTCACAGCCACTAAACAACTTACCAACGATTTTATTGCTACACACCCGACATTAAAGCGTTCGAGTCACTTCTAGCTACTTTAGTAAACAAACAGACGATTGGAATATAAAGCAGGTATACAGAGATATTCATTTACATAATTAGAAAATTGAGCCAAAAACACCAGTGCTTATCTCATTTATTTATTTAGTTTTAACGATATGATACCTAAAGGATATTTTAGGCTTGAAATTATGTAGCATTTTCATTCACTGTCGGTCACGGCTTTGAAGTCTTGTGAGCAAAGTTATGCTGCACGTGGCCTAATTTATGGAAAAAAGTTCACAAATTATTTCTTTGACAATTTTTAATTTAACTCTTTTGAAGATGAATTTGTACTTGTTTTAATTCTTGATTGTAAGACTTTCCACAGCAAATTTTTCCTCAAGTAATTAGTCAATTGACGAAGAGAATCCTCACAAACTTTTATCTGTTGGGCGCATACCATGCAATCGGTGGTAATTAAACTCAATACGCCTCTCCGTTGTTGTTTTCTTGACAGACTCTGGAGATAGTTCACTTTCACAATCTTTTGGTTTCTGTTTATTTTAACTCTGAATCAAAATTCTTTTATTGTTTATCATTATCGATTATTGTCTACTCATTCAAAATCGATCAATGATTGGTTCCGAAGTTTATTATTGGGCTCCCTGTGGTGTTAAGCACGGACACCCTTACTTACAACCCGATGACTAAGTGGCTATGCCTCTTCGAGGCTGTAGCCACAAAAATAGGAGCTTGT
Source organism: Telmatactis stephensoni (assembly GCA_029948255.1). Taxonomy (NCBI): domain Eukaryota; kingdom Metazoa; phylum Cnidaria; class Anthozoa; order Actiniaria; family Isophelliidae; genus Telmatactis; species Telmatactis stephensoni. Next base: position 36,094 of record JALIZF010001483.1, on the reverse strand, counting down.
TGTTGTCAATCACCGGGTGATGCTGGATCAAAATTAATGGTCTGTTCCTATCTGATCACTGTCAATTTGTCTTTGAACAGCTACAAGTATGGCCTTTGGTCTTCTATTATCATGGGTATTATATATCTCACATGCAAAAATATTACCTGCAAATGTACCAGTTTATTCAACTTTATATTTCACTATATATCTAATTGTTTAATTTGCTGTAAAGACTTCTACAACAGCATTTTTGACACAATAACAAATCGTGTATTTTTTCATTCATGTTTCAGATGTTTTATATATGAGTAAAAGACATTATGTGACCGAAAGTGCCAGGTCAAATAGAACCTAGTTCCATGGAATATAAATATAAATGGTCTGGTCCAGAATTTCAATATTAAAATTCAGTACAGAAACCTCTCAAGATCTTTTGAATGCTTGAATGAGATAAATAATTAACTTTCCTGTGTGTGTGTTCCTTTACCAACATATAGGGTGAGAAATTCGTAGATTTCCAGCTCAAAGGAAACAGTTTGAATCTTGGGAACTTCATTTCAAGTACTCCATTTAGAGTTTGATATTTGGTCAAAATATTGGATCAAGCTCAAGGATCAAGCTCAAAATATTGCCCATTGTGAAGCTCTTATAAGTGTATATGTATATCTCAAATAATTAGCTCCACTTTACATTGTGTTACTGCTGGAAGAGCCTGTCTCTGAAAGCTATTTTCTTTATTGGCCATCTTGCATTCCTAAAGTTCCTGGCTGGCGTTCTCTGCATATATAAGGAGTTTGCACTTGCTCAAAGGTGATGAATGAAGTGCATTGTTTCTTACGCTCTTAACCAATCAGGAGTGCATCATGTGACTGATTGCACAAGAATGGCCTTTTCTCAAGATGAAATCACACACACAAAAAAAATTGCTGTTTTACATTCATTCCTGGCCTATGACCTGGACACAAGTAATTAGTAATAAATTTGTGTTAATAAAATCTGTGTTGAAGTTTTTGGAGCAAGCTTACTAAGATCGACATATTTCAATGGCTTGAAAACAGTCTGTTCTCCAGCTTTCCAAATTCATCTTAATATTTACCGTTTTTTTAGACTGGTTATCCAAAATGCTATCTCATAGAAAGTTGAGAAAGTCAACGGTTTCACGGTAATTTTCCAGTAGCTTTCTTTTAAAAAGTTTATTTTGTATTGTTAAAATTAGCAAATGCTATTAAACTAATTTTGAATTAACTTACTATTTTGAGTGACTTGAGTTATTTCTAGCGATCTCAGATGTCATATTGACAGTGTTAGCCTGCTTCTGCAGTGTATTCAAATCGAATAATAAAAAGGTAAAGGCACTCTTTGCTCGTGAAGTATTGAGATTTACCTTCACTCAATTTGTTAACAAACTCGTGAAGGTAAATCCTGATAATTCACTTGCTGAGTGCATTAACCTCTATACAGGCAACCAGTGTATACTTCGAGGAGAGTCTTGTTAAAAAATTTATTAATGACAACATGTCAATTGCTCTTACCTAATTAGCAGCAGCTTATGTAAATGTCTTTTTTAAGCCGACATTGGGCTCACTTTCACCTGGGCACAAGTGAACGCACGGGTGCATCTAGTTTAATAACTATTTAGTATGCAGGCTCAGGGGAGGGGAGGGAGGGAGGAAGGGAAGGGGCTTGGGGAGGGGGCAAAGGGGGGAGAGCCCATAGTAATTCTAATAGCCTGCTCCTTTGAAATAGGAGCTCAAAGTGTGGCTTATCAATGTCAATACCAAATCAACAAAGCACACCCATAATTTTTGAAGAACAAGATCGCCAACCAAATGTTCCATGTTAACAAAAAATTTCTTGCATTCAATATGCAAATTAACACAGACATGCACAGACAAATTGTATACATGCTGGGTGGACAGGCATCACATGCCCAGCGAGCCTAGTTTAAGTGTTTAGCTTCAAAAATTCATAACTGCGTCAGTTTAAGGGCAATCTTAACGAAACTCTACAATTTTACTAATATCGATGTGATGAATTTGATAGTGAATTAGTTTTTTCAATAAATATAATATATTGTAATGTCAGGTTAGCGTGATAAGGGTCTATAACGTCATTAGGTTAGATAAGGGTCAATAACGTCATAGAAATATCTATACAGTACAGGGTAGTTGACACAGTACAAATGCTGTTTGGAAACGAAAGATATATACGGCTATAATTCAGCACAAGACGCAATGAAAAAGTTTGCTTAATTTCCTTTTCTTGTAAAATCATGTCCGAGGTCGTTAGCGCGAAGCACAAGTTAACTAAGCGTACTTAAATGGCGTACAGGGCGTCATGTAAACTCTAAAGATATAAAAAGAGTTGTTACCAGCTTCAGGATGTTCTAAAACGGCTTCTGGTGTCCAAGGTCCTGCCTTGACAAAGCCTCTCTTCTCCAAAGCAAAAACGAAACCGCCATCACCAATAACCACTTCGCCAGCATTTAACCGTTCCAAAATACCGCGTTTCTGTGAAGAAAACAAAATTATAAACTCAGAGATAACACCAAACAAAATATTCATTTACAAACTCAAAACTTACTGGGGCCATGAATGCAAAATGAAAGCTTCTTTGAAGAACTCTACCGCCACTACAAGACCATGAAAAGGAGGTTTTGATCGAGAAACGTGGCGCACAACACTTTTCATTCTCGTAATTCTCGTCCAACCGGTTCCTGACCTGGTTTGACCTTGTAAATATGTAAATTTTTTGTAAAAAAAAAAACACCATACACACAACTGTGGAGCTTCTTCTCGTTTCTGATTGGTCAACCTGATAAGAAAAATTACAACGTCATAATGATTTTTGAAAACAAGTTGGGGCTGTTAGAGGCTGTTTACATACCGGAATGAGTGTCGTTCCGGTATGAAATTCAGTTTCATGCCACGTAGCCTGTAAAGCAGGTATTTATGTCCTTTTCGGTCTTTTTTCCATGCTTCCCTCGCTCCTAAAAGGTTTCATACCGATATGAGTGTCGTTCAGCGAGCGTTTCGCAGTTCCGGAATGAAAACCCGAATGAACTAATTCCGGAATGACTCGTTTTGCTCTACTTGCTCAGGTATCATGTAAACAAATGTAAACACATACAAAGAAATATATGGCAACCGGGATGAAGCACAGGTAGCCCAATCTTTGATCGATATATTCAAATTTAGAAATTTATCGAAAATAAAATAAACTAGCCGTTTCTAATAGAAAGTCAAATGCTGCGAGCAGAAAACAGCTGGTGTATCCACGTTAGCAGAACTGTTCCCCTAAAACTCACGAAAGACACCGCTTTGTCTGATATATCAAATGTTTCTTGTCTATCTCCTGTGCGTTGTGTGACGAACACTGCTAGTTGACCTTCAGTATTGAACTACAGAACAAAATTCTCCAGGTTCAGTGTCGGACACACACAGTTCAAAATATTTAGCACTTTGAGTAAATTAAAGCAATTTTTCAAACAATCACAAACGGCTAGCGTTGGCAATGATTATAAAACTAACTGACTACGACAACACAAGTTTTAGAAATGTACAAGTACATTTTATTCACTGAAATATATCGCCGTGTCTATTTGACCGGCAGCCGGTCAATGACCTCGAATTCCTATATTGCTTTTTCAAACAATCATAAACAGTGTTAGCAATGATTATAAAACTAATTGATTAAAGTTTGTTTAGGAAAGGATGTGTATCGCTCCCTGGCAGCTAAAAGAGTGCTTGTATCTGACACATAATTTGCCTTGTAATGTATAGAGAATGCATAAATATATGTGGATTTAACTGAACTACTGAGAGTAGTCTGCGTAAAGAAAGCAAAAGTTCGATTCACCAGAAATTTTAGCGATATCGTGTGGCTTTCTAAAGAGATTTTACCTCTTTGAAGAGGAGAACATTGGAATGCAACTTTATATCGTCTTGCTTCGATCGAGCGTACAACGCGGCGATGAAAAACTCATAAAAGGACATTGTCTTTCCTGAGAAATATCACTAAACAGTTCATGACCTTGCTGAACACTTCCACGAATACAAAGCAGGATTCAGTAGATTCCCGGGGTATGATAAATCTGAATAACAACGACAACTTAGCTAGAAAACAAAGACTCCAATCGCGTGGTCAGCGATCATTCCAAGCATATTTTGATGACGTCACAAATCATCGTTCACCACATCCACGTACCAAATAATCGAGTTCGGTTGTTCGAAGGGCGATTAACGCTAATCCTGGGTTAAAGTCAATGGTTTTCTTTAGATTTAATCCTGGATTAACGCTAATCGTCTTTCGAACAACTGGGCCCTCTATAAACATCCCGCGCATGACAAGATTAGTGTCGCTTCGCTCGCAGCAATCACATCTTTTACCTGTAGTTTATAATAATAATAATAATAATAATAATGGAAACTTTATTCTATATTTATACAACAATTACAAATCTCTCTACTTACAGGCAATTTGCAATTGACTACTCAAGTGATACATGCATTTATAAATGTAAACGACAAAATGATTTAGAAAATATATATACATATATATATCAAAATTTCAATAAGTCTGGGTTATTCCATTCTTTGTTTCGACAGCAGAAAAGGTAATACGTTGATCTGATTGTAATGTTGATAATTTTTTTTACAATATAGTTTTGTTGTTTCTTGTCCTCTAGGCCAAGTTCATTTAACATTTCGATGAAATCAGACGATTGATGGGAGAATACACCTAAAGTACTGATAATAATAATAATAATAATAATAATAATAATAATAATAATAATAATAATAATAATAATAATAATAATAATAATAATAATAATAATAGTCCTACCATAAGAACAGCACCAAAGCCGCAACAGTTGCAAGTACCCTGGAAAGCATGTTTAAAGACATCGGCCTTCACTGGGGAATCGAAAAATGCGCAGCTGTGCATATCAAACGAGGCAGTCACCAACCGAGTGAAGGACTCCCACTAGGTAGTGGGCAGCAAATACCCATACTTGGGGAAGATGACTACTACAAGTTTCTTGGAAAATATGAAAATACCACCCAGCTCGAGAAGGAAGTCCAAAATGTATCAGGCAGAGAATACGTTAGAAGGCTATCTGTAATCTGGTCATCGCCATTATCTATCCCGAGAAAGATTACAGCCACAAACACATTTGCTACTCCTGTACTCTTGTACCACATGTGGACAACTGATTGGAACATTCAACACCTACAGGAACTTGACAGAAAGACACGACAGATAATGAACGAGAACCAATGTAAGCACAGACAAGAGTCCAACCCTGTACTTTACCTTCCATGCAACAAAGGAGGTAAGGGATTACAGCAATTAGAGATGTTGTACAAAACTACTAAGATCAAGACAGCACACTACTTGACAACGTGCACTGACCCGCACGTCCAGCTAGTTTCATCATTCCAAAAGTATAAAGAAAGCAAGTCACTGAGATCAATATTGAAAGACGCAAAAGTATATGCCAGCCAACTCAACCTGAACTTAGAGTATGACTGCGAAAGTAAAACAACATCTATCGTGACTAGTAACAAAACTACACAGGTATCCAAGTGCCAACCGAGATACATCAAGCCAATACTCAAGAAGGAAATAGACAAGTTGTTAGTGGAGGAAGTAAAACAACAACCATGGGTTGGACAATACCTTGTTGGCCGATGGGAGGACCCTGAACTAGAGAAAGAAAGTTACGTAATAAGCAAGATATGGAAAGGCATACCCGATGTTGTGTACGGTGTACACACCAGTATTATGCAACAACTTGTAACAACAAAGGTATACCGTAGAAAGAAGTTGAAAGACGGAGAAGATGATTTAAGCTGTAGATTATGTCACCACTACGAAGAAACAATACCGCATTTGTTGTGTAGCTGTTCAGCCATCGCCCAAACTCTATACAAGTCAAGGCATGATCGCATGCTGCGACCTGTATATCATGAAATCCTATCATGCTTTGGGTTTCCTGCAGATGACAACCTTACACCGTGGCATAAGCAACCGCTTCCAAAAAGCTACATGGAAAACGACGAAGCCAAAGTTCTTTGGGATATCCCCATACATCTGGACATTGTTCCAAGAGATGGTGCAAACAAGCCGGACATTATGGTTTTGGACAAGAAGACAAAGACGTGGTTAATCATCGAAGGGACAGTTTGTAACATTGGCCAAATACAAGAAAGAGACAAGATGAAAATGGACAAGTATGCAGATCTCAGAAACAGCCTAAAGAGACTTTACAATAACTATGACATTCATCAAATAAATGTTGTTTTTGATTTCCTAGCAGGATACCACAAAGATCTAGTTAATAAATTTCATAGGGCAGGACTTAAAAATGCCAAAATAGTAATTAGAAAATGCCAAAAGTGGATTATATCCCAGAACTGTGAAGTGATTAAGGCCTTCTACTCATGTACCTAGAAAACGCCACTTTTTGACTCCATGTAAATTCTAAGAATTTTGCTTAGGAGCGTCAGTTTCCGCAAATTTCTGTAAGAAACATTAGAAAATCAAAAGTTGAAATAAATCACGATAATAATAATAATAATAATAATAATAATAATAATAATAATAATAATAATAATAATAATAATAATAATAATAATAATAATGGCTTTATTCAATAAAATCCACGAGGTGGCTCTTCTTCTATTGAAACCTACAACTAATAAAAAATAAATAAATAAAGAACACTATATAAATAAAATAAAATAAATTTGTGTGTACATATGTAAATTCTATTCAGAACAAAATAATTAAAGTTTAGTAACCTTTGATATTATTACTTATTTAACTTATAACTTCAATATTACTTATTAACTTATAGCTTCAAAATTATTACTTATTTACTGTGTAACGCTGTTTTAAAAAAGCTTTCACTTTAGAGCTAAATAAATTAGGGTTTGATATAACTTTAATATTATTAGGTAATGTATTGAAAAGTTCTGATGAAATGTCTTGGAAACTTCCCTTTTCTTCAGGTCTGACCAAATTCAAAGTGGTACTTGAACGCAAAGTTCGAGATGGCTTGTATGTTGCTTCTTTATAGAGATTCTGTTTCTCTATTCGCTGTTGTACAAACACTGTACTAACTTGGGGTAATTAGCAATACGATATGGTAGAACCACTACACTCGGCTAGGGCCCGTACAAATACCCTTACGAGAAGTACGAGACTTGGAGTAACGAGGCACGGAGATGACTGTTAATCTTCTTTAATCTTGTTAACTTAACTTCCAGCGCTAGGCTGCGAGTCTCCTCTTGATGGTGAGCCCGAAGGCTACCTTAGAGTTGCCTTGGTCTTTCTACTCCTTGCTGACACACTCAACACTCTTCCAACCTATCTCACTCACAACTCTAGATCTGTTCTTTATATATGGTATGCTATACCACCCTAACTTGTATTACCTAATTAACGCGTACAGGTATAATATGCATACGCAATGACTAGATTCACAATGCGTTACAATCTAAAAGCCAATTACAATCAAGCATTAATTATTACTGAAAGCTAAGGTAACGTAAAAGGAGAGTTATTGGCTAATACAAGAAAGTTAAGGAATCCATGAAACTGGTACAAGTAACCTCTAGCACTGGTCATAACACTTGGAATCAAAAGTCACAATAGTTATGACTCGGAGTACTATAATATTAATGACTTGCAACAGGTGCATCACGCGAACTTTAACCTACTTGTTATATGGCTATAGATCACCTGCCACTCAATGAATAATCTGCCAATCTATAAATACGTTTGCCAATTTAGCAAAGAATAACACATATTTTGCTTAACGAATTTGTCTTAATTTTCTCCCGTTACATGTAAACTTCAATTGAAACGTGATTCGGCCAATGCTTTGAGTAGATAGCTTTATGCGTAACTTTCAATAGGTTGAAGTCTCTGCGTTCGCGCATTGGAAGCCAACCAAGCTTCAATATTGTTTCAATGGAGTTGACGTACTTTCCAGTTACGAAGCTAGCTGATGAGAATTGAATTTTCTGTAGCCTTTTTAAAAGATAGTCAGGTAAAGGATTGAAGACCAGATCACCATAGTCCATTTTTGACAAAATAAGCTGCTCAGCCAATTGCTTTCTTAGGTGAAAGGGAGTAAAGTTCTTTATCTTCTTAAGAGTGGCCAGGGGGTGCTGTAGCAGGTGGATGACAAATATTTTATGTGGTCATTCCACGTGAGGTTTTCATTAATTTGCAAACCAAGCAATTTTGTAATTTGAATGCGTTCCAACGGCTTTCCATCCACCATCAAGCTAGTTTGATGTGAAGATATAGAATGACATGCAGACAGCTGTTGAGTGGATAGAACCATACATTTTGTTTTGGTTGCATTGAGGGCTAAGTTGGAATCACTGGACCATTCTGTAAGTCGACTTAAGGTAGTATTCATCTCCGTTTCACAGTGTTGTAGGTCAGCATACTTACAGTGCTTATAGATGGTAGTGTCATCGGCATATTGAAAACAAGTTGCTTGAGGACCAATGTTATCTTGTAGATCTGCCACATATAGGTTGAAAATCATCGGACCAAGTATGGAGCCTTGCGGTATACCAAAATCTGTGGTAGTGTTGGTTGAAGTTCTATCATCAATTTGAACAAACTGTGTTCTTTTTGTAAGGTAGCTCAGAACCCACTTCAGAAAGGCCTTGGAAAAATTTAGGTTGTGCATCTTTGTGATGACTGATTTAAAGCAGACGGTATCAAATGCTCTCGAAAAATCAGCCAATACCATCAGAGTTACTTCACGTTTTTTCATTGCACGAATTATGTCATCTTTAATACCTAGAAGAGTGGTGGCGGTAGAATGACCCTTGCGGAAACCTGTTATCTTGTTGTTAAGCACAGCATTCTGTTCCGTAAAATCCACAATCTGAAGGGCAACAATTTTTTCGAAAACTTTTGAGAGCGCTGGTAGAATAGAGATTGGTCGCAACTGATCGTTTGATGTTGGGTTATTCACTTTGGGTATTGGAGATATCCTTGCGATTTTCCATGCCTTGGGAAAGTAAGAGTTCTTGATACACTTGTTGATTAGGTTAGTGACGGGCACAGCTATGTATTCGCTTACCATCTTTACGTACTTGATTGGTATCTGATCAGGTCCTGTCGAGCAGTCAGTGCGGAGTGTTTTAATGATGTAAGCCACTTCTCTTGTCGACACTTGTTTAAGTTTGAAAGCATTATGATTTTCATCCTTGTCAGGCAGGTTGTCAATCAAATCGAGCAGGTCATCTGTTGACGCGGTTTGACAACCAGTGGTTCTTTGAGCTGTTGTTGCAAAATGTTCGTTAGCACTATCTAAATCTACCCGTAAAGGTTTAGGGTTTGGCTTTAATATGCGATGGATGATTTTCCAAATATCACGTGGTTTATTGGAGGATAGTGCATTCTCCATAAATGACTTGCGTGCAGAACGTATTTCAGACTTTAATTTGTTCCTTATGGATCTGTAAGAACACCATGATTCGACAGTGTTTGTTGAGCGTACTTCCTCTTGCAGCTTATCTCTTTGCTGTTTTAGCTTTTCAATAGTAGGCGTTTTCATCCATGGAGCGGGGGGTCGGGTAACACGGGTTCTTCTTAAAGGACAATGTCGATCCAAGCAGTCCTTAAATAGGGTGTTGATTGTATCTAGCTGGTCGTCGGGATCGTCGAAAGATTCTGCAACAGCAAAAGGAATTAGTTTAGTATTCTATTGCATTCTTTGTGGTATTTGGATGGTTTGGTTACATTTTAAGGCGATTTTAGGAATTTTTAAGATGTGATTTATTTTATTTTCGATAATTTTCTAAATTTGAATATATCGATCAAAGATTGGGCTACCTGTGCATGATATCTGATACATGATATCTGGCGATGGACACTCTGTAGAAGAACGTGCTAACAGTTGTTTTCATACACATGTGTTCATATTTGTTGACTTAGTGTTAATGCGTTACACTTTGATAAGTCCATCTGTGCTGAGCCAAACAAAGGATTCTTTATTCGCAGGTGGCTGCAGATCGATTGTAGTCCAGGAAAATGGTGCAGAATTTATGTAGAATTGTGCAAATTTGTGTAACAAGCATGAAATTTGGCACACTGATAGAGGTTCACGTCCTGAGTAATTCTGGAGGTGGAGCCACGCCCAGAAATCAATTACTTGCATATCGATATTTTGGAATTAATTATCTCAGAAACAAAGATAAAGAGCATCTAATGTCAGCCTTCCAATAATTAAGACCCAGTTTTGAGAGTGCGAGGGTACTTGAATTCAAACGGTTTTAACTCGCGTTACAGACTTAAGTTCACACATGCGTTTTCGCACACTTCGTACACATGAACAAAATTTATAAGAGATGCTAGAATGGTTTGAAATCGGAGGGTTTTTTAGCATCGGAAAACTGCGTATGGCCATAATGTTACATTTGCGCCCATTATCTCGAAATCCAGACCTCAAACCTTCCACAAAACGATTTATTACAAGATCAAATGTTTTCCATAGATATGGGAAAGTTTAAAGAACTTCTATGAAACCGATTTATTTTGAGTAAAAACGGAGCAATTATTTAACTTTGAAGAAATTTAAAACCGCGGGTACTTAACTAAATTTGATTTTGTAACAATAATTTTCCAAAGAAAAGTTGCAATATTTTTCGTTCTAAATAATACCAAGGCATGGTTCTTTATTTTGTGAATATGTCATCGTATTTGCTGTTTTTGATCGCCGTTGAGACGACTTTACGTAAAGCACTAAATTGCTGCGTTTATCTCGGAATTTCGACATCCACGTTAATAATACTGTTTCTTGAAAACTAGCAGATCAATTTTTTTTTTATTTCTCGATATTAAATATTCAATCCTTTACCAGTAAGGTGTGTAAATTACAAAGGCATTGAAGTTTTTTGAGACCGTTAAATAATTTTTTAAACATTGCCATATGTGCATCTCTATTCTCCGAGTTGTTGCCGGTGTTTGATTATGCATGCCTGCATGTGTGTCGCTTTGGCGACTCGTGCAAAAAATGCAAATATACATGGAAAGTCACGCCAGTGATATCCAGAGTATATCCAGAGTATAACGCTGTAGGCGTAGCAGTTCCTTACTAAAGTTTCTAGAACTATGATATTTCCTTGTGCAAAAAGAAAACGGAGAAGTGAAATATTGCTGGAAAACACATTAAAGGCTAAAAAGACGAAGGAAAGTAGTTAACCAGTCCAGGTAACTTGGAAGACTTAATAGTTCCATGTATTTGCATTTTTTGCACGAGGCGCCAAAGCGACACGCATGCAGGTATGCATATCATACTGAGCCTGAATCAAACACCGGCAACAACTCGGAGAATATAGAGATGCACATATGGCAATATTTAAAAAATTATTTAATGGTCTTAAAAAACTTCAATGCCTTTGTAATTTCACAACCTTACTAGTAAGGGATTGAATATTCAATATCGAGAAATAAAAAAAAATTCATCTACTAGTTTTCAAGAAACAGTATTATTAACGTGTATGTCGAAATTCCGAGTTAAACGCGGCAATTTAGTGCTTTACGTACAGTCGTCTCAACGGCCATCCAAAACAGCAAATGCGATAAAATTTTTGCGAAATACAGAACCAAGCCTTGGCGTTAATTAGAGCCCAAAATACTGTGTCTTTTCTTTCGGAAAGCATTCTTATAAACTAAAGTTAAATGTTATACGCACGGTATTAAATATATTCTGAGTGAAATAATCGCTGTGGCTTAACTCAAAATCGGCTTCATAGAATTTCTTTAAACTTTCCCATATTATAGGCAAACATTTTATCTGCAAAGTCTAATAAATCGTTTTTGAGGTTGAGGTCTGGATTTCGAGATAATGCGCGAAATGTAAAATTTTGGCCACCGCAGTTTCGATGTTAAAAAAAACTCCGATTTCAACCAACCTAGTCTCTTTATAAAATTTGGTTCATGCGTACAAAGTGTGCGAAAAATCATATTGAACTTAAGTCCGTAACGCGTTTTTTAACCGTTTGAATTCAACTACCCGCGCACTTTCAGAACGGGGTCCAGCCACCTTAATACAAAAAGGTGTAATGAAGGATAGTGATAAGGTAGAGTATGCTGGGTAATTTTTCAAGGTTCAAGGTTCAAGGTTTTTTATTTACCACGAAAACAGTTACAAGTTAGACAAAAGAAGAAAAAAAGGTGGAAGGTTGCAGGATTACAACCCAGGGGGTTAATATAAAAAAGCTCCTGCAACCTAAAAATAGATATAGCAATAAAAATGTGAAATAGCGGTTAAAGTTGAAGTGAAGGAAATATAAGCTCAAGTGAAATAACAATTACAAAATTTGTATATAAAATGATGGAAGTAACAATAAATAAAAGCATTTTTGACTTTACTGAGTAAGAAGAAATCGCTTGAACTGTTTTTTGAAACTTTTTTGTGATTCGCTGTTTTTTATTTGAATCGGTACTTCGTTCCAGCATGTGGCAGCAGCATATTTCACCCCAAATTTACCGTAATTTAAATTTTGACGAGGTATGAACAGATTTCTATTTGATTTTGAACGTGTATTATAACGGTGCTGTAGTTCTATTTCTTTAAAGTAGTTTTGACAAATATCTGGTAAATTGTGGTTTATGTGTTTATATGCAGCTTCACAAAGTTGGAACTTAACTATCTCAAAAATATTAAGTATATCTAGTTTTTGAAAAAGTGGTCTACTTGGAGTTCTTGGTGCCGAAAAGGTAATTATGCGAAGGGCTCGTTTTTGTAAGATATGAATTGGTAAAACTTTTGACTTATAATTACTTCCCCATATCAACGCACCATACGAGATGTACGAGTATATAAAGCTGTAATAGAGATTTTTTAAAAGATCAAGAGAAAGGTAGTTCCTACATTTGTATAAAATTCCGATTGACTTGGCAATTTTCCTACAAATAAATATAATATGAGGATCCCATGTTAGACAATCGTCAATTAGCACGCCTAGAAACTTTGTGTTAGAGACCCTATTAATAAGTTGCCCATGTTTTAGACACAACAAACCAGTGCTGTCATCCAAAACATTCTTTAGTTTTTGCTTGGAACCGAACATAATATACTTCGTTTTAGTGACATTAACTGTAAGTCTGTTTGCTTGGAACCACTCATTAAGGGAACTAAGTTCTTTGTTAAGAACCTGTACAGCTTTTTTACTACATTTATTGCTGCAGAGAAGATTCATATCGTCAGCATACAACAATAGATGTATACTTTTAGTTACAAATTGAGCATCATTGACATAAATGAGAAACAAAATGGGCCCAAGGATCGAGCCTTGGGGTACGCCATAGGTTAAAGGTAGGCATTCAGATTGGGTTCCATCAATACAGACGTACTGTTTACGATTTTTTAAGTAGTTTTCAAACCATTTTAACATGATTGGTGAAAGACCGTAGTAAGACAACTTATCTAAAAGAATATCGTGACTCACAGTGTCGAACGCCTTGGACAAATCAAGGAAGATGCCTAAAGAAATATTGTCATTATCAATCGAATCAGTTATTCTGGTAACGAAATCAAGAATTGCCAAAGAGGTGTTCCTCCTCTTTCTAAATCCAAATTGATAATCATAAAATAAATGGTTTTGCTCTAAGTGATCTGTTAAAAGCTCACAAACTATTTTTTCGAATACTTTTGAGAAGGTAGGAAGCAGTGATATAGGTCTATAGTTTGACGCTACTTCTTTGACACCACTTTTAAAGAGAGGTATCACTTTGGCAATTTTCATATCGTCCGGAACTACACCGGAAGAAATGGAAGCATTAAATATAGAAGAAAGAGGCTGGCAAATATATTCAGCTACCTTCTTTAGGTATTGTAAATTTTTGCGGATTGAGAGCCACGCCCCCTAAATGCTACTTGGAGAACTATAGCTATAGAATACATTATACATGAAATTGATACAAAAGGTACACCCTTACATTGGGCCATTATCGATCGACTTAGGCCGGTTTTTGTGTTTATTTATCACCTGCTGTCTGTCATCGATTACCAGTAAAAAGCCGCTTAACAAAAATTGCGTTCAGACTACGAACTTTCAAGCTAGTAGCCGGCCAGTTTCACTGTTTGCTGTCTGTCATCAACACACACAAAAATCTGGTCAAACAGCTCTTAAGTTAGTTTGAACTTCCATTTTAGACTCTATTATTCATAGTTTTCGACTACTGTCGATTTCAAGGTAACTGTGACGGTATCACCAGAGTAAATCTGCGATGGTAGCAGTGAAATGAAATCCAACAAGTAAATTTTGACCTAAGGTCATCGATTGATTGACATTTGCAAAGAAAAACTGTCAAGAATAACACCATTAGCAGCCACGACCGGTTTCAAACCTAGTTTTCAGTGGATTGAGTTTTATCACATTTCCGGCCTATTTTCCCACAAACTGGTCATTGAAAAGCGGCTTAGCGAAAATGTCCGGCTTAGAAGTCCCAATGTGAACGCACTGGATGAATGAAGAGATACACTGTGGATATGTCATCATTAACGGGATCGGCTATCCATCGAGTTAGAGGTTGAGTTGAGTTTGAGTTGAGTTTGAGTTGAGTTTGAGTTGAGTTTGAGTTTGCCAAAAATACTTTAGGTAAAGGATTATTGCTCATTTAATGACCAAATATCTACATAGGCCTAGGTGAAATATTTCTACAAGCCAGAGAAAAGGATTCTCGCATGGTGATGAAAGTGTGATTGTGACAACATGCCACTGTGACGCAGCTTGAATAATAATTATTGAGAGCTGTATTATTTTTTTCTTCGTCTAGAGGTGTATTACGTCTGCATTTTATCGGCCTACCTTTTTCTGGTCGATAGTTAAAAATTTTCCCCTCCGCAAGTTAGCTTTTAGACTACAATCATTGCCAGAACGGTTGGCACGATTTGTCATTATAGCGCGCGCAATGCATTTTCCTGTTATTTATGGCCCCCCCCTCCCCCCCTTTCAATGTTGGAGTGCACCTACCAGCCTAAACTCAGTCAAGCACACTCTAAAGCACCCATCAACATTGATAAGGGGGGCGGGGGATGCACATATACAATCACAAAGTGCATTATATAATGAGTCCCTAACATTTTCACATCGGACCAACTCTTTTTGGCAATGATTGTAGCTACCGAACTGATAGAGTACTTGATCGGACGCGGATCAAAAACTAAACGTCCGGCTGTCTGGTATGGTAATAATTACTCGTGCCCAGGCCTTTAGGCCGGCACGAGTCTAGGTTTGCGTTTTCAATCTATCTATCGTCGTAGTCGAGAATGTGCCATGAAAACGAGGCAAGCCACAGGCACCCCAGGCAATCATTTAGAGCAGCGTGTAACACCAGCGTATAAAGCAAATAGACGGGTCCGGGTTCAAATCCTCATGGAATAAAAATAAATTTTTTTTTCGCCTTGTTATGTAGTAAATATTATCTTTTCATTTTTTTTTGTATGCTTTTTTCTGGTTTTGAAGCATTTTAAGCTGTCTTTTAATTTGATTTAATTTCCAATATATTTTGACTCAAGCGACAGCTTGTCTGGCGATTGTCTGGCTCTTCGATTTGAGAAATTCAAGAATGTATTTCAATGTTCTCTGTAATTTAAAAAAAAAAAAAATATATATATATATATATAACAACTCAGTTTATTGAAGAAGAACTAAGAACTAGTACATCAACAAAAGGGTTATGCTAGGGAAAAACTTAATTTTCATATAAAAACATACCCCTCAAGTACATATATACAAAAATTAGGACAATATTCGACGTTGATATTACATAATACAATGGGATACAACATGCAATAAGATAGTTATAAAATATATATAATGAGATATATAAATGTTGGTCTATATAATTATATGTATATATATAATATATATATGTATATGCTGTTACATCATTACATAAGGCATCCTAATTGACACTAGCCATGACGTAATATGTCATATCGTATTACTCGGATTAACTCTCTTGGCTCTTGGGAATAAAGCGTACGAACACACACCAATCCAGTAGTCCCTATTTTTACTATCAATATCGAGCATATTGTAACATGGTGGCAGCGGTGGGATACAAATACTGAAACAGACCATCCTCCATGGGTGGCCGGACGAGAGGAAAAACCTGCCCGAGCAAGCAAAACCATACTTTACCGTGCGCGACGAACTCACAGTACAAGACGGGTTAGTGTTCAGAGGAGAGCGAGTTGTTGTACCACAAAGCCTGAGACGCGAGATGAAACGTCAAATACACTCCTCGCACCTTGGTATAGGTTCATGTCTACGGAGGGCGCGAGAATCCCTATTCTGGCCCGGCATGTCAGCAGAGATCAAAGAGATGATCACCGCGTGTGAAACCTGCCGAAAGTACGAGACAACTCCACAGAAAGAGACACTAATGCCTCACGAAGTGACGTCGCGACCCTGGGAGCAAGTCGGTGCCGACTTGTTCACACTCAATGGTACGGAGTACCTAGTGACATCAGATTATTACAGCAACTTTTTCGAGATCGATCGACTACCAAACACCAGAGCCTCTACAGTCATCACTAAATTAAAAAACCATTTCGCTCGCTATGGCTGTCCCGAGCGAGTGATCTCAGACAACGGACCTCAGTTCTACTCAGATGAATTTGTACAATTTGCCAAACAGTGGGATTTTGTACACCGGACAAGCAGTCCAGGAAACAGCAAGGCCAACGGTAAGGCAGAGTCCGCAGTCAAGACAGCAAAGAAACTTCTACGAAAGGCCATCGACGCAAAGACCGATCCTTACCTTGCATTTCTAGATTACCGGAACACCCCCACTCAAGGTATGGAATCGAGTCCAGCCCAAAGACTCCTGAACAGACGGACAAGAACACTGCTTCCGACGACAAAACAACTGCTACAGCCTAGAGTAGTATTTCCTGACAGAGAGGTCAAAGATCTGAAAAGACGACAAGATCAACAAACACGATACTACAACAGAAGTGCAAAAGACTTACCACCACTAGAGGAAGGCGACACTATACGCATGAAGCCCTTCCAACTCGGAAAGAAAACATGGAAGAAAGCCACAGTGTCTGAGCGTCTGGACGAACGCTCATATATTGTGGAAACACCCGAGGGAGACACATACCGTAGAAACAGGTGTCACCTCAAGAAATCCGGCGAAAAACCTGCCGGAACCGAAATGACCACCGACGACAGGCCAGAGCTAGAAGTTCCAACACCACCGATAACAGACGAAGTAGTCCAACCTGCCGCAAGCGCACCTTCTGCAGCAGAGGAGACGAAAACGTCACGCCCACAGCGAATAAGGAAACCACCAACTCATCTTAACGATTTCATTAGATACTAGAGACATTGAACATTTCAGGAACTGATCAATATGATTGATTTTGATTATAATCAAGAAATATGGATTTGATTGAAACATGTAATTCACTTGATATCAAAGCTAGAACACAAATTTCCTGAAACATTATTAACATAACCATATAAGCATAGTTACCGTTCAAACCCGAGTGGTTTATTTCTTTTACAAAAGGGGGGATGTTACATCATTACATAAGGCATCCTAATTGA
The DNA here is from genome assembly GCA_029948255.1 of Telmatactis stephensoni. Classification (NCBI taxonomy): domain Eukaryota; kingdom Metazoa; phylum Cnidaria; class Anthozoa; order Actiniaria; family Isophelliidae; genus Telmatactis; species Telmatactis stephensoni. Next base: position 18,506 of record JALIZF010001483.1, on the reverse strand, counting down.
CACTAGCCATGACGTAATATGTCATATCGTATTACTCGGATTAACTCTCTTGGCTCTTGGGAATAAAGCGTACGAACACACACCAATCCAGTAGTCCCTATTTTTACTATCAATATCGAGCATATTGTAACATATGCAGCCTATCTTGGGAAGGCCGCCCACCCCCGCGAAGTATGGTATGGCATGGCTATGGTATGGTATAGCTAAAATTTTTGGGCGTACAAACTAAATTAATACTATTAGAAAGTCAATGATTACAAAGCAACAGCTACTTTAAAATATCAAAGAAAATAGACAGACGTCACTGAACAGGTCACCCAAACAGGACGGTGTCAGTGCTTTCGTGACGCTACAACTAACATGTGAATCGCTGTTTAATACCCTAGCAGCTATAAAATTACTTAATAAATATCAGACATAAAGGCAGCTCATATCTAAATTCCTTTTTAATTGGAAATTTAGGAGCGAGACCGATACCTCCATGAGTTCAAATCAGCTTGCCGGCGAAGCAGACAAATATTCCGCCGTTCAGTACCGAACTCAAAACGTGACCAAACTGGCTTTAAAACATATTTGTTTTGTCAGACTGAATTCCACTTGGGCACGAGTAAACGCACTATGTGCGTCTAGTTTTTCCATATATTTCTCTTTGAAATTGTTCTTTCAAAACTGTGCTAACTTTATCTAGAATGTTCATGGGTATCTAGAAAAGAAAATTAATTAGTGTAAGAAAATTCGAACGTTGTCTTTTCGCCCTCGCCGACCCTGTACACTGCTGTACAAATTAAAGGAGTTACGAAGAGAGCCATGTGGCCAAGCGTTGACACTTTAATAGCAAATATTTTGTCACGCTTGAATTTCGTAGTCCGGTGATGTGGTAGCCAAAGGCATTTGAACTGTGAAATAAAATCAAACTAGTTACTAACAAATAGTAACTATTTAGAAGCTAATAGTCGTTATCACTTAACCAGAACAATTTATAGAGTGGTTTTCCGTCAGCTGACCGTGCAAAGAAATAGACCACCTATTATAGGCACTCCGTTATCGATTTCAGACGATGTCTGGCGAGTAATAGAGTGATTTTCACCGGACTGTGAAATAGTTACTAAGCTAATTAATTGACACTAATAGACTCTGCGCCCATTGTTTTCTTTTGTTGCAATACAACTATTAGACACTATTAAACACTGACTATTAGTAATTGTTTCACAGTCCGATGAAAATCACTCTAGAACTGAGAGATAACCAAGATGGCTGCCGTGACGTCACATGCACCCCAAGAATAGGAGTGCAGAAGGTCTCGGGTTCGAATCTCGGTCATTTATCAAAGACTTTTTTCCCCATCAAAAATCGCTACTTAGTATATTTCTAAGAAAATATCCAAGTCTTGGTGTCCACACATAAATCATCTAAGGAAGTATGGGACGACATTATAAAATCAAGTGATGTATCTAGATAAACCCCGGGAATTATAAATTCAAGTGATTTATACAGATACATCCCGAAGAAGCTCTATATAAAACCTTGAATATATAATCATCGTGAATTTAGTGATATAAAGTCCTATGAATCATATAATAATTAATGGTGCGTCCCTAAACGAGAGTTTTTCCGGATGTGACGCAGGCGCTAGTCATTTGTCATGTGTATAATTTACATTTCCGACGCTTGTATATAAAATCTTATATGGAATAGGCTCGGGATCGTAATATTTTTGTGAAATAAAAATAATGGGACTTTGGGACCTTTTAATTTGTCATTTTTTATAAAATAGATATAACACGCGCGCTGATTGGCTGGAAACCATGTTTATATCAGACTGACAGATACACGGCTCGCACAAAAACGTTGAAAAAATATATTTTAAAAAAGAAAGGAAGAGAAAGTTTGCTTTTCTCTTGCTCTACATCTTCCATCGGGTTTATATCACAGTACAGAGACATGCGAGCACGTTTTATATTGCTTATATAAATACAGAGCCCAGCTAAAAAGCACTTATAGTGATGCAGTCCGTCTGTCTAAATATTGTAATTATTATCATTTATTATTATTACCCGCCTGGAGAGCCACGTGTAACTGAGCGTGGTGACAAGTTGTTTCTGCTGCTGCTTTTGCCGTTGTTTCCAAATGCCCGGTGATGAGATGTCAGTAGCCACAACCGAAAACGACAAAAAATTACCCCATCGTTGGGACAAAGTTGTCAAATTGAACAGCTCACAATTGATCCATTATGCTAGCTGTGCATGTAAAACATAAAAAAAGGTCTGGATGGGGTTAACTGACAACTAAAAAATGGCCAAAATTCTAGCAGACAACTGAAAAATATGGCATAAAATTTAACTTAAAACAGACTTTTGTATTGGCTTTGTAACCTAACTATTTAAGGTGTTTACCAGTAGTATTTTGGTGATCGATTTTGACAAAACTTCCAATTTTAATTTTATTTTTGAAAATTGGTCAATACACCGATCCCGGCTTTGCTTGAATGGCCACTAAACAATGGATGGTTTTCCCAATGGAATAGTAAATGTCCGAGCAACAAAACTCGAATTCGAAGATGTTTTAGATATTATCACACGATTTCTTGATGTTCCTTTAGAATGCACTCAGTCTCAGACAGACCTTTACAAATTTCAGCAATCGGGTGTCTGTATCAGGTTGTACGTCAAAAATCATGCTAGCTTGTCCGACGTAGCAACAGTAACTACGGAGGCAGAACAATGGATGCGGGATCGGTGAATTGTGTGATCAAAATGATTTTCACACACGATACTAAAGAGGGATTGAAGACTTGATTGATGCCAATTTTTTTCCGTGACACGTTGCTGTGGCAACGAAAAACAAAGATCATTGAATTCAGTTTTCTTAAAATATCTCCCGTTTTCAATGAGCTCTAGAAAAATGGCTATATAGGTGTTAAACTTCACTTTCTTGCACAGTAAACCAACTCAAAATCAGAAAGTTTTATCAGAGGGATTTTGAATAAATCGCGAAAGACTTATCAAAACTATTAAATTTGGTGACTCTCAATTAAAGAACGATAAAAAAATCCAACTTTTAAGGCGTGGGTTTGACCTTGCTTGACCTTGGAACGTTTTTGTTCTGCTATATAAGATATAACAATGCAAAACTTATTTCACTTGGCACAATGTTACATAATAACTAGTTGAGTAACCTTAACTTAGTGTTTTGGATGTAGAGTAGTCACGTGACCAATTACGAGGAAACTTCGTTTTTCTTGAATCCGCAATTCAATTTCACTTAAAAAACAGAAATAACACCTCTAATGCATAAAGAGGGTTTAGTCCTAAATAGTTTTGTGTAGACATCTGGACTTTTAACAATTGGCTGGGAGATATTAAGCAAAGTATTATTTTGAGTTTTGGTCACGTGACCTGTTTTGCTAAAAATCGCTTTAATGAAAATCGATAGTCATGTTCTCTAATCAAAATGGAATACACTCACTTAAAAGAACTACGTTTCAAGCACTTGCGTTTTCTTTTCGCCAATACTCGAGTGCGGAAAAGTTTTCAAACATTTTGTTACGATAAACGACTTATCTGGTCACGTGACCGCTGAAATCACAAACTTAGCACTTAAGGCTCATTGTTTTATGAATATCTAACGTTGTGACGAATATCATTTATTTCTGATTTAAAATTCGTGCTACAGCACAAAAAACATATTTCGCCTGATTTAGCCACTGACCCAGGCCTTAACTACCTTGAGTTTCGCAAAATAACTTTTATCACAAGTTGCTAAAATTAAGTCTTTGCTTACTTGTCCTGTGAGCGGCTTTGATGCAAGTTGTTCCTTTGAAGAGATAGAACTTTTCTCGTCAACTGTGCTTTTGTGTGAATGGTCGACCAGTTTCCACTTTTTCAGCGCTTACGACTTACAAAGCTGCTCACAGGACCAATAAACATATTTTTCGTATACATTAGGAATTGTTTTCGGCCTTCAAAATTTTACTGAAGGGAAATTTCAGAGAATTAATTCTTAGTCGAAATTCTCAGACTTTCGATATCTGGCAATACAAGCTCGTTTCTTAATTTTGTACCGTAATTCCTATAGGCTTAACAAAAGTACAGTACTTACCGTACTGCAGCAGCATGCCCTCTTCTTCACCAACTCAACACGTAAGTCACATCTGTTCAATCGAGTATATCTATTAACAAAGACTAGGGTTTTCCGATTTACGGGCTTAAAGGCCGATTTGGCACTAATAGTGCCAGCAATAGAAATAGAATACAGTAAATATATACTAATAGCAGGTAGGATGATTCCCCTGTTATGATGTAAACACCCCCTTAAGCAGACTCGCTCCACTCATCGCAGAAAGAACTCGCAGCGATCATTTTTATTCGCCTATGAACAATAGATTTTATTTCTAACGGGTACTCCTTAGCTCGCTGCGAGTGCCGAGGTATAAAGGTACATTGATTGGCCGATCACACTCAAGTACTCGGGTTGGCTTAAGCTTCACCCAGTGTACGGGAAACGGCAGAGGGCAGACTTTATTCGCGTTTGTCGTTGGCGTTTGAACGCGAAGATAAGTCATTTCACATTTGTCGTAAACATGAAAAGCTCCAAACGCACATCAGCAGCTGCGAAGAAAAGGAGGCCGCGTAATCGTCTCTGCCGTCTGCCGTTTCCTGCGTACGTGAAGATTAATCTCTGAAATGTTTAATCCAGCTTGATGACTCATCTGAATCAGCCAATACATACATTACAAGCAAAGCTGAATCCTTTTCCTAGACCTCATCTCTAAATTATGCTATCCGAGCGATCACGTATACGCACTGCAGGCTCGAAAGCAGGGCGCTTAGCTTGGAGGTACCTCCAAGCGCCCTGCTCGAAAGCGTCGTTTTGCCACTATATGGACTGACGGCCCACAGAACAGTTGTTATTTCTAGTTATTTGCTAGTAAGGGCTAGATAAGTTTGTTAGCTAATTTTGATGAAAAGATTATTGACCAAAATTTGTTTTGCCTTTCGACGGTTTTGAATTATATGGAAACGCATTGCTACGACAAGTCCTTCTCTCCCCAGAGCCTGTTTACAGGCTATCCGTCCACACTAAAACAGCCTATTTCTTTTGTCTAAAATAAGAAAATTCTGTTTCAGTGTGGAAAAGCAAAATGATAAAAAAATGTCAAATGTATATTCGGAGTGCTGGAATCTAACGAAGAAGTGCAGGGTTTTCTGATACGTGGTGTAAGCACGCAATATTGCACACACTATAAAATATACTAATTAGTATGTGGCACTATTAGTGCCAAAGCCCGTAAATCGGAAAACTCTACTTTGACTTTAATTCGTACGCGTATTTCTTAAACTAAACAAAAATTTTGTGCTATATTGTTGCACACACTACCCCAAAAGTTTATAATTTTGACTTATCGTCTGACATAGGATTGAACTTCAAAATGCAGCGACCAAGTTTGCTGTACGAGATATTGAAATATGTTTTAAGCTTTGAGTTAGAATACACATCGCTTGATTAGGATGGTTAAATAAGCTAGAATACCATGCCAAGTACTCTTTAGAACTCTAGCTGCATAGCAAGAAGATTAACACTTCTAACGAGCGAGAATTTTAGCTCAAGACGGATATTAGTTCAACTTTTGTAACTAATTTGCTGTTCGTTTTCTAATAGTTCCTGTGTAATTTTACTTACCTGGATTTCTTTGACTCTTTTTGTTGGGCCAATGTGGCTTCGTCGTTATCTCCGAGTCTTTCTCTAGTTCTTTGCATCCTCCAACTTTCTACACTGAGTGAACTGCGCTTATGAAGCTTCTTGCTGCACGGCCATATTTATGTGATTTCAACGAATGGTTAAAATTCCAGTGAGAAATATTTACAATAGGGATGTCCGTTTTAGCGGCACAACAGCGAGTTTGGCACAAAATAAGGGACTATTGTTTCAAAGTCACACCTCAACTTTCAAGCCATTGTTCTCTCTCTATCATAAAAACACTAAAGACCAATAAGGATACCAGTAAAAATACCAACACTGATCATCGTGTAATACTGAAACTTGGAAAATAGCACAAACTGCCTGCTATCAATAGGCGTCATATCCTGTCTCGTGCGGAATTTTTACCAGCTGAATTACAAGTTTACAAAAGGACTCTTTCTGGATGAGAGCTTTTGCCCCCTAGTCAAACCGGTTTTGTCATCCAGTCAAGACAAAAATAATGAGATTCATCAGCTGATTGATAGCAAGCAAAGGAAAAATGTAAAACTAAGATCTTTCCACATTTTTGGAGGGGAAATGTTGTTTTTAATTTTCAAACATATCCTATAAACTTATAACCGGACCCTGCCATGTTTATGTGCGGAAAATACGGAGAATTATTTCATAGTCAATTTCAGATTAGTTATCATAGTTCCTTTTTTGCAGGAGGTTATCTTCAAAATTTTTACTTGCGAATTAATATTCTCTTGTTTGTATTCAATACGAAAAGTTTGTCATTTGACTGAGTTCAAAAAATACGGAGCCGAGGAACTCGATGGCGCGCGCTTTACCGGTTTGCCTTCAGTTCCGGATCTTTACACAGATATAACGCTGACTTGCGACAGAAAATTACGCGCCCTGTATATTACTTGAACGATAAGTGATGCTGTCGATGCTGTTTGCATTTCAGCTCTACATCAGTCCCTATATTCCTTAACCGTTTTTTTTTTGCTTGTTTTCGTAGCTTTGATTTGGAGCAGATTTGCTCGTAACTATGTCTTCTGTTTGTTAATTAATATAATCAAGAGCTCTCTAATTTCAGTAAGTTTTTTTTTCTGCAGACTTCAAAGCCACAAACGTATTTAGAAGGCTCAACATATTCATGCCTGCAAGTTTTTTATTTCCATTCGAAGCGTTGAATCTCTTCTAATGTCTTTGCACATGTATCACGTAAGCGCTAAAACCCAGTTTAGGTAGTCGTCATTGTTATTGTTAGTTTTGCCAGCGTAGTAGAGAATTATAGCGTGTTTTGCATCTCACATGTGCGCAATTAAGTGCAAATGATAGAAATGAAAGATTTGACTAATTTTCATTGAGTTTCTCACGTACAGTTCATACTAAACTGGTCAAATTTTTGACCGGTCAAAACAAAATCCGTTCGTGATAATCGCACGGAGGTCCGTGATAATCGCACGGAAATTTGAACCACAGCAAATATTCAACTTGCAAAATGATATTCATGAGAACGAATTTTTAGCCGGCACAGTCGATATATTGACTGGTATCGAGGTCTTACCATGTGAACAGCTTGACCGGTTAAATTCTCGTACCAACAGCATATCCAGGTCGATTTTTCAACCGGTCAAAAATTCGACCGTCCCGTGAGAACGCACCCCGTTTAGTTTATACCAAAACGGCAAGGAAATAATGAATATGCCTGTCAGCAATCCGGATAATTCTATTCTACCGGACAAGATAAGCTCTCCCTCTGGTGAGGCTGTCTTGAGTACCAAAGACCATAGCTGACCATGTAATAAACAGAGCTTTTGTCACCCTTCTCAAGGTGTACAAGGTTTGTCGTACCCCGTAAATTGTTTGTAATCTTTAGCTTTGCTAGAAGTCTTTCCTTACATGAAGTGGTTCAACAAAATTTCATCTCAAAGTCAAAGTTATGCAAGAAACAAAATACGCAGTTTTCTGTTCACACTGATATTACAGTTTTCTGTCAAATTCTTTCTTTGAAGTGCAAACCAACCATGCAAAGAGCATGACAGCTGTCACGTCCATACGCCAAACGGGAAACTGGAAAAGGACAACAGTTTTCTAAAGCTGAAATGCTCAACTAGTAATAGTTTAGCCGGACATGACTTTCCACACCATTACAGAAATGCTCGGATGGCAAGAAGAAAAAAGGGAAAAAAACTTAAAATGAAACGACGGCAACATGGATGTAATCACGAATTAATTCTTCACATTTTACATCAAAAAAGTACTTCAAATTTTGATAATAATTTCCCCATAACTGGAAATCGAAAATGTGGAAAATTAAAGTATATGGCAGCATTACAATGGCCAAAATTGCACTTCGCACGTGGACGGGATGGAAATTCAATAAAAAACCTCTCTATTGTTGATAATCGCCAAGCCTTTTGTTAAAATGAATGGGTCCAAGACAATAACTTTGAATCGGCTTTAACTTATGTCAATTACAAGTCTGGCATACCTTGTGCCAGTGCCGCTAAAACGGACATCCCTAATAAACGACTGATAGAGTGCACGCACTTAATCCGTGTAACATAGATAGTACAAAATAGTGCTAAATTATGGTAATTCCTTTGTTTCCTATTGTCTAATCAACACTATTTAGTAGTAATTAGTAGTGTTTGTTTCACGGATTAAGTGCATGCACTCTTTGCTAAATAGCGATCGAATCCACATGATTTTGGTATTTCTAATCCCTGAATGATAAATTATAACACTTGTGCTTGCATGCTATTTTCGGAAAGCGTGCACAATTAAAACAATAGTAACAAAGATTGGATTTATTTATAGTGTATTTGTAATGGCGTCAGACCATGGTTCTTCCAATCAAGGCTACGGTAGATCGATATAGTTGTTTTATTAGAATATTTTATAGTAATTTGGAAAAAAGGAATCATTGACCGAAGGGAGAGGGAGGGGTTATACGTACTTGGTTCCGTGCAAAACTGCAAACACATTCCACACAAACTGTCAGTTCATTATCACTTAGGCCTACAACGGCGTGCAGAACCTGTTGAGACACTGTCCCAATTTTGGCCTTAATTAGCCAACCCTGTTTTATGCTCCCCCTCCCCCCTCTCTCAGTGTTGAGTAGGCCGGGGAGATTCCTGCTAGGCCCAACACTTGACCCAACCAACATTGAGTCGGGGGGAGGGGGTTTCAGAATATATGGCCGTTCCACGACTTACATGATGGGTATAATATCAAAGAACGTCAATTTTAGGGCACAATGTCTCAACTATTCTGCACGCCGTTGTAGTTCAAACGTCGCATCTCACATGTGCTGAATTCAATGCAAATGAGATGATAATGAGAAGAAACAAAAGATTTGACTAATTTGCATTGAGTTTCGTACATGTGAGATGCGACTTTTGAACTAGGCCTTATTGTTTTACGATTCCAGAATTCCAAATAGTAGACGTTTTTGCTTTACCGCCATTTTCGAATTTGTGTGTGGAATGTGAATTTCTTTGTTTAAAATATCACGTACGCGTATCATGTAAGTTTGTCTTAAAATATAATAGCCATAACAAAGACTATACTAGGTATAAGTATCGCGGGCCCACGAATCCCTGACGGTTGAAATCTGAGCCTAACCCTGGGTTGAAGCCAAAACCTTCAAAATACACTTATTTTTGTTATGAGCAAACGTCTTGATAAAAATTTACCAAACTTCGTCTATGAACAGATATCCATCTAATGATCAACCTTAAGTTGGGCGAAGTAGGGCGAAGCTTATAAATAAATAAAAATAAATAAATTAAGTGATGATTTGTAAGTTTCACTGGTCACGTGACCAGAAGTGGAGAAAAGTAGTTTTTCTAAAATGGGGATACGAGTTTTATTAACGAGATAAAAATTATGCTTTTAAAATCATTGCCATATGGCACCTCAACATCCTACGTTTAGATATCCTATGTTTATGATAGGCAGTAAAGGAGATATTTGGAAATATAAATGAGTACCAACTGGTCACGTGACCTGTTTTGACGAATAACTGCTTCAAGAGAGTTGAAGGTAAAAATGTCTAAACGCCCAATTATTGAGAAGTGGCATTAAAATCTATTTCATGCCACAGCTTTCAGGTACAGATAATGGCCATCTCCCCATTTTAATTCAAATTTTTGGAGTTTTGGAAGTGAGGTTCAAGGTCACATGACAGCCAAACCCCAAACCTTTCTTCCTTAAATGTTAAGGTCATAAAGTTATGTGTCCATGAAAATTTTGGTAAGGATTGAGCAGAAAATGAGGATAGAAGAAAAATAAATTGATTTTAACCATAATTGGCCTTCAACACAGACCTTAACATACTTGAGAAGACTATACCATCAAACATGTATATATATATATCATCTAGTTAATTGCACAAACACTGACTATCGTTCAAGGTGTGACATCTCAAAAGCATAGACAGTAGCTATAAAAGCAAAAAAAAAACAAAAAAAACTGTAAGAACCCAGGCACTCTCAGGCTGAGAAGCTAAAATGAATACCGCTGTAAGTGTTGGGATCCCTGTGTACTTCAATGTTGACTTTATGAATGGCTTGTAATCACTGAAGAAATGCACATCTTTGTGTAAATGTAACTTTCCAGGGGATTAGAAAATACAGTTTGCTTCATTTTCATGTAATCCATTTTGTTGACAAAAATGAAATAAAAAAGTTTATGAAGTTGATGAACAATCACAGACAAAAGCAAAACTATGAAGCAATGGAGCCACCAAAGAAAAAATAATTTTGGAGAAAAAACAGGCTAAGGATAACCCTAAGGATATGAAAAAAATAAACAGGAAATAGAGGAAAGATGGTCGTAACAATACAAAACTATGGATTTTGCTTAGAAACAAGAGCTGTAAAACAAGTTAGCACACATATAAAACTATGGATTCATGTATTTATGATGATGCTTATGTAACTTAATAACCATGAATTTCTGCACTCACTTTTCTAGTCTGTGACGTGGGCTAAATGTGATATGTAATTCTCTGAAAGCTCAGTTCTCATGTATATTTTTGAAGGCATCAACAAGTAAAATGGTTCCATTTATGTTTGTAATATATTGAATGGAGGGCGTTTCCCTTTCATTATAAAGCAAGAGGGAACATTAGATCATTTTTGGGGTTTAAAGATCTGACTGATAGAATTAAGAGGAAAATGATATCAAAAACCCTGTGCATTCACTATTTAACACTTATTGACTGTGACCGAGGGAAACAGTATGTTTTGTGGTCCCGAGACCGTATTGGTCTTAAAAGTTTGACAATAAACACATGTTTTGCCTCATGAATGAATTTGTAAACGCATGCTGCCGCCTTCAAAGCTCAATCAACTTCTGGTTTTATTATTAATGGTCAATAAAACTCACTGTTGCCCGCTGAGAGTTGTTGCTAGGGAAACAGCAAAATCTGTTGACGTTCACGTGATGCGCTCTCGCCCAATCAGAGAACGGAAAAAATTGACTTTGACAGTTGGTATATAACAACATTATTTATTATGTCATTCTAAAGGATTAATTTGCTTTCAAGCGAATCAATCAATTCTCCTTCACTCTCATGTATATTATTTCAATTTACTAATCAGTTCCACACACATCTACAGTTCTTGGTAAATTGACTGGTGATAGCTGGTTATCTTCTAAATTTCAAGTTGATTGATCATGCAGTTTTTTTCCATAGTCAACAATAGTAGATAATGTGTTTTTATTCTAGTAATTACATGGTTTCATGATAGAGTAGCAAAGAGAGTGCTATAGCTTCATTCACAATGCTTTTAGAAAGCATGCTATTTTGAACATTCTCAATTTGTACTCCTTTCACCTAAAATATATCATTGTTATGTATACTCATCATATAACGGATTACACTACATTTACCTTGAAAATGACCTCTACCATGTAAATCTCTAGAATGAGAATCAAATATTTTGAAACCTGCAGTACCATTACAATATATGGCAACAGCTGTGCACCCAACTGTTAACACAAAATTGGTGAAATTTTCAGACAAAAGTGACTCAAAGGCTCTTTGTAAAGAAGTGCAGTATTGATATCCTTCTATTGCAAGGTTCTTGATGTATAGTACCAGTGTAGCCTTTCACTATATTGAAGTTAATAGTCAGTATATTCAACATTGGTGGTAATTCTGTCTGCATTAAAAAGGACTGTCTGGCTAATTGAGACAAACCTGAATACAACTGATTTCCTATGCTCATTATTGATACAAGGTCATTGGCAGAAGTGATTCCTTGTTTGTTTTTGTAAATCAAAGAGCACAAACTCATTGCAAAAAATTGTTGTCCTGCATTTTGTCCAAATACCAAGTAACTCATCACCTAGGCTATCAATAAAATTCGAGGTTTAGGATTTTTCCTGTGGGTATACTTCATCTATATATTTTGCAGTAATTTGTTACATGGGTCTCACTCTTAAGGGGACACATCAGTTTGTTAAAAGAAAATATTGTTATTTATCAATGCTCGATAATTCATCTTCCTTATAATTAGACGAATTCTTCCACAACAATTATACAAAAATGTCGTTTTATTTTGTTTTCTAACATTGACATGTAAACAACTGGTTCTTTCTCGATGTAAGAATCCCGAAGACATTGGAATAATAGTCAAGAACAAAGACCCTGGAACGATACAATAGCCTGGAAAACAAAGACCTCTGAACCGAATTACAGTACGATTATTACGTATACATCGAGAAAGAACCAAACAACTACACTGTCAGATGACGAAGGTATAAGTACATGAAAGAATACGAGCATAGATCTAACCTTTCTGCTCTTGTTCCTTAGAGATTTCAAAGTTATTATCGGTATTCTGCTTGGCTAACGATCACGAATAAATCGGCGACGATGCTTACATAGATGGTTATCCCCATAAGATCAGCATTAGATAACTTTGATATATTATCAAAGGTTCGCTCATAGCTGTGATGCAGAGCTCTGGCTGTGATGTAGCATGTTCTCGATAAGGTTCACTCACAAATGTTCGCATTGAACCGTTCCGAAAATGCTCGACAGGTCTACCACGAATGGTGTGTACATATTTTGTATGCGTATTGAGCGTATTATCCATAGTATTTGTGTTTACTTTCAGTCGTTCAAGATTAATCGCTTTCTCCGCCATTACCAGATCAAAATGCAATCTCGTACTCTGAGCCTGCGTTCCTCTTGGTCAGCTGACCAACAGGAACGCAGGCTCAGAGTACGAGATTGATCACATGAGTTGTGCGTAGTTAAGTACGAGCATGCGTATTAAGGACATGACTGTGATTCCAAAATTTCAATCCAGGCCCCCTACGGGGGCTAAGTAAAAACCTAGCTCTAATAACGAATACTCCACTGGTTTAGCGAAAATCGCCCTAACCCTAACCCTAACCCTAACCCTAACCCTAACCCTAACCCTAACCCTAACCCTAACCCTAACCCTAACCCTAACCCTAACCCTAACCCTAACCCTAACCTAACCCTAACCCTAACCCTAACCCTAACCCTAACCCTAACCCTAACCCTAACCCTAACCCTAACCCTAACCTAACCCTAACCCTAACCCTAACCCTAACCCTAACCCTAACCCTAACCCTAACCCTAACCCTAACCCTAACCCTAACCCTAACCCTAACCCTAACCCTAACCTACCCTAACCCTAACCCTAACCCTAACCCTAACCCTAACCCTAACCCTAACCCTAACCCTAACCCTAACCTAACCCTAACTTAGGGTTAGGGTTAGGGTTAGGGTTTAGGGTTAGGGTTAGGGTTAGGGTTAGGGTTAGGGTT